>CM046347.1:1522802-2016593 GCA_025403435.1 Artocarpus heterophyllus | reverse complement strand
CTTGTTGACAAGGCTTCAGAACATCAACCTGTGCTTCCACTTTGAAGTGGAACAGCAAGTGAATGGTGTTTTCCTCAACTTCTTTGGGTTCAATGGGACCGCAGGAGTTTGGAGGATCAAGGCCTTGGACGAATCAGGAGGTTGGCTTGAGAGGACAACGGTAGGACATGGACATCGCGGTTCGAGCTCATTTACATGGATGGAAGTTTGTCTTCCTTAATGATGTCAAAGTTCTTTGTGAATTGCCAGAGTCTTATGAAGCTTACAAGAAACAGCAACATCGGTGGCACTCCGGTCCAATGCAGCTCTTCAGATTATGCCTCCCTTCCATCATAACTGCCAAGGTATTTTTGTTTTTCTCTCTTATATAGGACTTTTGTTTTCAGAAACAGTTACATTAAAAAGCAAAAGTGTTTTTGCAATTAAACAAAGGTTTTGAGTTACTATGCAACTGGGAGGTGGTCTTTGTTAAATTTTAAAAATCTCTTGTTAATTTTTAGTGTCAAGACTCGAACTGCCAAGAAATCAATGCCCAGTGAGTAATTTGCCAAGAAAATAAGTTGGGGGAAAAAAGTGACACAATCCTCATTGTTCAAGGACTAACAGTGCAAAGAACCTCTGTTCTTATGGACTTTTGAGTACACCAAAAGAAATAACCACATGATTCACACTAAAGATCACCTATAGTTATATTTGAATGTAATTATTGCTTTGTTGTAGTTGAAAGTTGTCTAATACAGTGATTGGAATTTTTGTATGTGCAGATATCAGTATGGAAGAAGGCCAACTTGATATTTCTTTTCTTTCTTCTAAGGAAGCTAATATTGCCCTTTTACTCGTTCACTTTGTTTTGTATTATACTTCCATTGACCATGTTCATTCCTGAGGCTGAACTGCCTCTTTGGGTGATTTGCTATGTGCCCATATGCATGTCCTTTCTAAACATTCTCCCAGCACCAAAATCCTTCCCTTTCCTAGTCCCATATCTACTGTTTGAGAACACAATGTCAGTCACAAAATTCAATGCCATGGTCTCCGGGCTATTTCAGCTCGGAAGTGCTTATGAGTGGGTGGTGACAAAGAAGACAGGAAGATCATCCGAGTCGGACTTATTAGCCCTTGCGGAGAGGGAATCCAAGTCCTCCAATGAGGAGAAGATCTTGAGGAGATATTCCGAATCGGGTTTAGAACTTTTAAGTAAACTCAAAGAGCAAGAAAAAGAAGTTCAAGTGCTTTCTAAGAAGAAGAAGAAGAAGGCCAACAAGCTCTACAAGAAGGAGCTTGCACTTGCTTTTCTTTTACTCACTGCCTCAGCCAGGAGCCTTTTATCTTCTCATGGACTCCACTTCTATTTCTTGCTTTTCCAGGGATTGTCGTTTCTTGTTGTGGGGTTGGACTTAATAGGAGAGCAGATTAGCTGAAAACTAAAGAGTGGGAATTTGTTTACTTGTCATTTTTTTTTTGGAGTTTTTTTGACAGCTATATATGTTGAACTTATAGACAGATTCTCCAGCCCTTCGCTGCCTAATGAGCTTGAGCTGGAACTAGAGATTTCATCTCAGGTTGAGTCATTTGCTACTTGAATGTGTAAGGAAATGATAAAAGATGCGAACTAAGTTGAATATTGTGCAATTTTTATATGTGATCAGTATATTCATAATAATGACTATCCCAAAATATGAAAAAAAATAGTTATTCTTTCATTTTTGGGGTTTCCCGTAGCTTTGAAGGTCCAAAACACAATTATATAATTTCAACTGTTACAGTCCTTGTTATAAGTAAAATAAACTATAGTCTAAAATTTTAACAAGTCAGAATAAATTCCTTTTAAGTTTTGGTTCGTTGCCAAGGACACAGGCACATAGCATCCTCCAAAAACGACTAAACTACGGGTCTATTTTGAATTGAATGGCAGCGGCTATCGAAGCTACGAATTACATGTCGTTTATGGACGAAACGATGTGTTGCTTTTCGCCGTTTGTTCATATAACGACAACTTGCTGAAATAAAAAACACCTGGAATACGTTGAGCGACATCAAATCTTGCAAGTACATGTTGTTTTATGATCAAATGATAGAAAGATTTTGTCAATAGATGACGTGACATGTCACAAAAATGACAGCAAAATCAGGAGCTTCGTACGACGTCAAATTTTACATAATAGACAATGTTTCGATAAATATGGAACGGCAAAATTTCTACATCAAACGACAAGTAGGATATAGGACGCGAATGGAATGACGATGAAATAAAAACACGCCCAAAAAAAGGAAAATGTGGCTTTGTTTCCAACATCACTCATAAAGGTAAACGACACGTCGTTTTCCTTGAACTAGAGCAAATTCTCAAATATGAACGACATGGCAAAAACTTTCTCTCTCTCTCTCTTTTTTTATTTATTTATTTAACTTAGCAGTGGGAAACCAACTCAACTTTTGACCCTTAAGTGAAGTCGGGTATGGATTCACCGTTAGATATGCTTGTAACCACGACAAAAACTTGTCTTTTCAATGTTAAGAACGACGGCCAATTTGGTTTATTTGTAACTGTTTTAGATCAAAATTCAAAATTTCACAAACTTCTTGCGAGGGACTTGGTGCCTTTCACATAACATGTCGTTTCATGCAACAAACTCTAGACGACGACTAAATTGTCGTTTCAGTCGTTAAAAACAATAAGACATAGACTTTCAAGATACAAACGACAACAGATTTTATAACAAACGACATGGAATTTTCTAACTCAAGTTGAAAAACTATACGTAACTTCAAAGTTCTCAATAAACCCGACATGTCGTTATAGACTAAACAAGAAGAAACGACAATGCTTTTCTAGACCCGTAATACTACTTGGGTAGGAGCTACGTGTAGTTTCATTTTTCTTATTGGATCGTAACAAAATGACAAGTCGTTTTTTTAAGAACGACGTCTGTTTTGAACGACAAAACTTCTATTTGTAAATTTTTCGTAGACAAAAAGTTCAGTTACGTAACGAAAGGGTTATCGGAGACACCAAACCGTCTTTGTCTCAGGTCAAATAAAGATTCCATCTTGGTCTTCTTGCCTTTGTTTGTTATTTCTACTTCATAGTTCCACTTTAAAACTGTGTTTGGTTCCTTAGAAAGCCTGGGAAAATCTTTCTTTTAAAGTTTTTTTGGAGAAAGATTCCTTCAAATGTGTTTTATGTTGTTTAGAAATTAAGCCCCTGGATGTAGCGACATTGCATTGGTTGGGTGATACCATTTTAACTCAGTAGCTCATGTTAAGGCTTTTTCGCGTAGCAAGTGTTTGTTAGAATGTCTAACAGAAAGCATTGTGTTGTGTTGCTTCTTAAACTTCTACACAAGTTTGGTAATCTGGGTATAAGATTTACGAAGGCACTGGAATAATTAAGAAGTGGATCAGAAAGCAATTTGAGTAATAAAACATTAGTCGTTGGATGTTATCTTCTTGCTATTATACCTCATCAAGTGGCTGACATGAAATTGTTAACTTGTCAACATTTGTGTGATACGTAGATTATGGCGGTTTTATGGGCTACGGTCACTTATACGCCAGATCACTTTCCTTTATGCTCTTCTGTTGTCACCGGAGATGTTGCTGCATCAACTTCTAGGTGTGATACCACTTTCTCGAAAGTGTGTTGTCCAAAGAGGAGAAACTTTGGTTTCCATATGACCAAAAAGCACTTGAGCTTTCGAGCTTTTGTCGTGGAGTCAAACCAAGTATCGTCATTATGAATTCATCAAGGAACTTGGGAAGATCCCGACGATGGCAGATGGCAGTGGCAGTGAATATGACAAAGAAGATGAGGAAGTGGAAGAAAATGACTTGGACTTCGAAAGTGATTGGGAAGATCAGAAGGATGCTAATGCTGCCGTTGGTATTCAGACATCTCAGAAGGACAAGTATGAAGAGGAACTTGTAAAAGGTTATAAGGCCCAAAAATTTCAGAGTCATTGTGTTTTGTTAATCTCCAGTATATGACTTTAGTTTTTTCATTATTTTTGGTTTCACATGGTGTCACTCACCACTGTTCTCTGATTTACAGAGGTTGAACAGCTTTTAGGACCAGAAGAAAGAGAAATCTTGCAGAAGTCTGCAACTCCTGATTTGGGAAAAATATCGACTGTACTTATTGAAACTTCCACTTGCTTAAGCATACTGGCTCTACGTAAAAGTTAAACATGCAGTTTCTTAATACTAAATACTTAATTGTTTAGGCAAAATGGAACCCACTACATACTCTTGCACTGTCAGGGAAAATTCCTTTCACGGACAAACTACTCGAACAAGGTCTAGATGTTGATGTTGTTGATCAGGCAAGTTTGATCTGTGTTTCAATTCTGGTTGTAGTTGATTCCTTGCCGTTTTGTAATTCACTGAATTCCTGGAAATTGGAATTGAGATATCATGGATTATTCTGAAACAGGACGGACTAACCGCTCTTCACACAGCAATTATTGGCAGAAAGGATGCTATTTTTTGTCATCTTTTTAGAAAAGTGCAAGTTCTCATGTCAAAGATAGGGTGAAGCTCTTGTGGTAATTTTTCCTTTCATTTCATTTTTCTTTTTCTGTTAAAATTGTTTAAGGATTTTGTTATTGTAAGAGGATGGTGCTACACCCTTCATTATGCTATTCAAGTTGGTGCCATGCACATTGTGAAGTTATTACTTAAATGCAAGGTTGATCTCAATGTTGCAGATAATGTGAGTACTGTTTTAAACTTTGTGTAATACCAGCATAATACCAGTATCGGGTTCCCCTTTTTTTCCTGCGTGTTGACGATTGTTGTGTTTCAGGAGGAGTGGACTCCATTGCACGTTTCTGTGCAGAGTGGAAGTAGAGATGTAGTGAAGGTTTTATTATTGAACTGTGCAGATAAGAACAGAAGAAACAAGGTAAGCATACATTAGTTTTGCGTTTGTGATTGGGATGAAATCCGATTAAATCTGTTTGTGAATTTGGCAATATTGTGAAGATGAACATGCAAAGGGAATTTAGATGTCAACTCCATGATATATGAGAGAAAATTTCGAAGATTTTTAGCACGTCGATAACTCTGTTTTGCTTAAAAGACATCTTAACATTGTTGGTTTACTGTCTTCAGGATGGAAAAACACCCCTGGATCTGAGCTTATGTTATGGCAAAGATTTCAAGTCTTATGACCTTGCCACTGTACTAAAGGCTGTGCCAGAAAATAGAGATTTTTGAAGTGCAGGCTCTTGCTGTAACTTACAAACTTCATTGTATATGTTCTGGAATCTTCCAAGAATTCTTCCACTTGGAATGCCTCATGGCTAATTTATCTCAACCTCTTTTATAAATAAGCAAAAAAATGCCTATACTCAGCCATGACTTTTGGGTTTCCAAAAAATATTGTAGATTGTGAATAAACATATGCACAAATGGAGTGATATGAAGCACATTGGATAGATGAGAAGACCGATAACACATTTATTAGGTTTGTTTATGGGGGTATGCCTTTGTATAATTGATTACATACATATAGGAGAACTAGAGAGGTGATTATGATATGTAATGAAGCCATTCTGTTCGTGCAATATCTCCTGACCCCTCTTATTCCCTTAAAAAAAATAAAAAAGAAGAAGAGAGAGAGAAGAAGTTCCTGTTATTCGTAAACAAATATTTCATTGTTTTGAAGAATGTGTTATTGAATTTCAACTTTCTATCAGTTTTGTACTTTGTGGGTCAATAGTTGCTTTTGATAATTAAATTGATAAATTAAACCTTGGTTATTGACACTAATAGCCTCTAAACTTTAAGGTCTCTCTTATTTTGCCCCTTGAATTTTAAAAACAATCGCTTTACTCTCTGAACTTCTAAAACTCCTCACTTTACTTCTTAAATTTTTAAAATCATCATTTTACCTTTATTTCAAAACTCCTCGTTTTGTTTCTTATTTTTTAATTTTCGTTCAAATAGATAAAATTAAGCTCACGTGATTTGCATAGCGGTTTCCTGTAAGGGCAAAAATGAGATTTTATCACTCTTAAGTTTTGTCTCACATTTATGCTTTTATTTTATGTTTTTTTATCTAGTCTCATTTAAGAAGATTTTGTATGTACATTTCTTCTTAATCCCATTCGTCGATATCTCCTCATCTTTAATGTGTAACTCATCTTTTTTAGTATTTAAATTTAGATATTTGCAAACAATATCGACTTATTAAATAAGTTACGCTTAAAAATTGAGAAGAAATGTGCAGACAAATCTTCATAAATGATAGTTCAATATAAAAAAAAAAAAAGGCATTAAGAGATAGTGTAAAGGTGAAACAAAACTTAGGAGATGAAATCTTATTTTTGTTCTTACAAGTGACCCATGTGCGAATCACATGAGCTTAATTTCGTATATTTGAATAGAAAGTTAGAAATTTAGGAGACAAAGTTATGAACTTTGAAACTTCAAAAGTAAAATGATGATTTTTAAAATTCAGGAGGCAAAGTGAAGAGTTTTAAAAGTTCAAAAAATAAAATAGTGATTTTTTAAATCCAGTAGACAAAGTAAAAGAGATCTTAAAGTTTAAGGTCATTGGCATTAATAACCTTTGTAGTTTATAGATAATCTTGTGTCCAAAAATGAATTAGATGTAGTGTAAAAAAAATCATAAAATTTGTATTTTCAAACTAAGTTACAAAGGCTAATTTGTGAATTAGGTGTTCTTTATCTATAAGCTAAAAAGAGTAAATTTGTTAGTAGTGGTGGAGCCTGAACTTTTTTTCATAGGGGAAATATATAGAAAATTAGAGATGGATTTTATTGAATGAAGATATAATTATATATTTCAATGATTAATTGGGGTATAATAATATTTTTTATAAAATAGGGGTACGATAACATATTTAAATTATTTTGTAAGGATAAACAACATATTTCAATTATGTAATGGAGGTAAAACAATATTTTTTTTATTATTTTGTGGGTTACGGTTATATTTTTTTTCAAAATAGGGTTATGTCTAAAATTTTAAACTACAAAATAAGGATAAAAATTCAAATTTTTGAAAAATGAGTGGAGACACATGCCCCTACTCATAACAAGGTAGTTTCGTCAGTGTTTATTAGTGTGCAAGTCAAAATCAACTATTGACTTAGAAAAAATATGCAAATTTAATATAGATTTAAACAATATCAATAAATTATTCAAATTTGAATAAGTTTTGTTATAATATTTTTTCTTACAAAATTTAAATCGTTACAATGTTTTCTATTTAAACTGATGATTCAAACATCATATTGCATTTGATTCTCTTCTAGACATTGGTCACACCAATTTTTTTGACAATTTTGTATAGCCCGATCTGGCAGTTACCCAGGCCCCTCAAAAGGGTGGGCCCACCATGTGCCCCACTCCTGTGAGGGCCTGGGCAAATGCCCATCGGGCTCAAAAGAGTTTTTCTTTTTTTTGCTCCCTCTTTCTTTTTTGCCTATATGTTCTTCTTCTTTTTTCACTCCTCAAATGCTCCTTAACGGTTAGCTTGTTAAAATACATTTATCTTTTAAATGATTCTTCATTTAAATAGTTTTATTGCCTTAAAACTTAAAAAATAGTTCATTATTTTTCCCAAAAAAAGAAAATGGTTGTTAATGGAAGAGGGGGCATAATGAACGGCTTTGAGCAATTAGGGGCACATTGATTAAATTGGAATAGATGATGGGGCATTTAGGCTTGAATATTACTCTCTTTGCCAATGCCCTCACTTCACTCTCCACGCCCTCGGTATCGCAGCGCCACCGCAGCACCCCAATCACCGCCGCGGACTCCGCTGGAACACGTCGTCGTTGTCGTCTTGGTCCTCACAGACTAGCATGTCAACACACTCGTCCAAAATGAGAGAAAAAATCCAACCCACGAGTCAAAGGACTCACAATTTCTGAAGCACAAAAAAGTCATCCCACGAACTTGACCTCACTCTTTTGCTCTGCCCGATCCATCGGACTTGGGATCAGGAAGGAAGACGTCATCGGAGGTTTTTGGGTTCTGGGCAGGGACGTTTTCGTCAATCCACACCAAAAGGATCCTGCTAAAACCCAGTACCGTTGATCGTCACGTCCATCAAAGTTCCAATTCCAGATTTCGAATTTTGAATAGAAAAGATTAGGGCTCTCCTTTGTGTAATTCTCACGCTCGTTTTGAAGAGTTAAAAATGGAGGACGAGAGCAACGCCTTTTATCTTGTTCGGAAGGGGGAGATGATTGGTATATATAAGAGTTTAAGCGATTGCCAAGCTTTAGCAGGATCTTCGGTACTTCTTCAATACCCTTGCCTTTTTTATTTTTTATTTTTCAAAAATTCAAACTTGACGGATTTTAGTCCATTCTATTCTTCTGGGTTTCCTTCATTTTAAAGTATTTACAACTTTATGGCCTGTTTTTGCATGTTCGTTGTTGATCTCGATATGGGTTTGTGATGTTTTTGATAATAGCTTTCCTAGACACTAGGAAAAAAAAGATGTTTTATTTTCCGGCTTGTACATTTCAATTAGTCTATAAGTGTGTGTTGCATTGGGTTGGTCATTGGTGATGGCTGAAATTTCAGAAATAATTTCAATTATAATTGCATGAGGTTGTATCTGTTTTGTTGTAGGTGTGTGATCCTTCAATTAGCGTGTATAAAGGTTATAATATGCCAAAGGATGCTGAGGATTTCCTTCGCTCGCGTGGACTTAAGAATGCTTGTTACTCCATAAGCGTCAATGACGTTAAAGATGGTCTTCTTGGTAAACTTGGGACACTAGCTGCTTGTCCTTTCAAGGTTTATGTCTATTGCATTGCATAACAGGACCTACACTACGATGTTTTTTTCATCTATGCCTATATGGCATAGATATTGCTTGGGGGTTTAAAATCATGATTTGAATTCTGAGAATTAAGGGTACAATGAAACACTGATTTTTCTCTTAGCAACCAGATTCCTTTCAAGTAGAAGCATCAGACGAGGACTCTTCACCGGAGATATGGGAGGAAGCTGTTAAGTTATTAGAAATTGCTGTAAGTCTATATTCATGATTTATGCTTTAAAAAGTTTTTGATTTGAGAAAACAGTCTTTCCGACATCAAGTTTGGGAATGTAGTTAAGGATAATTATTTATTTTATGCTTGCCAAAACTAGCAGTTCCTACGTACCATTGTAAAGGATAATCATTTGTTTTATGCTTGCTAAAACTAGCAGTTCATACTTGTCATTGTTAAGTGAGAGAAGTTGGAACATTGCGTCTAAATTGTCACTATGATCTGATCAGATCAGCATGTGGATTGTTTTATTTACTTTGCAGGAGAAACGTGGCTGTAGTGCATTAACAACGAACCCTCAAAAAAAGTTCAAGTCTGATAGTTCCTTGACTTCCATTGTAACTCCAACTGTTTCTTCTAGTCATGTAAGTTTCTGTTTGAAGATATTTAGTGTTCGTTTACAAACTTTATATTGCCATGTTTTGTGTTAACCAACTGCAAGTCGATAAGATTTCACCTCATTGGCATGGGAATTAAGAAGCCTCTAGATTGGCTTTATCATAGTGCCACTAATGGTGTATTTTTTGTTCTTTGTAGGAAAGCGTTGCATGTAGTTCGTCATCAACAGTTGCACAAGATAAAAATTTCAAATTAGATGGTTCCATGACTTCCATTAACACACAGACAGTTTCTGTTAGTTGTGTAAGTTTCTGTCTGAAGATATTGTGTTCATGTACCACCTCTGTTGTGGTAGCACACGCTAAAATTGGCGCACACTTGAGAATGTGCATATTCAAGTTTATGGCTGATCCAGGTTCTATGTAATGTAAAATAAATAAGTAAATAGATGAATAAACAAAAATGAAAAAAAACCTGCTAATAATGCTTTTTGAACGACAATTGTTCACCGGGTTGTCCTCTGTGAACGGTATTAGCACTTTTTATGCATATGATCACGTTCATGACATGTCTTATTTTTGTTGAAGCAAAAATAGTTTTAATGGCCATTGATGATTCTGTAAAATGACTTATGAGAATATTTTGTTTATGTCATAAATTCCCAGGATTCCTGTACTCTTGAGTTTGATGGTGCTTCAAAAGGAAATCCTGGACCAGCTGGTGCTGGAGCTATCTTACGCGCCAACGATGGAAGTGGGGTATTCAGTTTGAATTATGTGCGAGGTTGTTAATTTCATTCTTTGTGAGGTGTAGCTTTTCTCATCTCTATAGTTTTTGTAGGTCTGGAGGTTACGCGAAGGTGTTGGCATTGCAACGAATAATGTGGCCGAATATCGCTCAGTGCTTTTAGGATTGAAGCATGCTCTTAAGATGGGCTTTAAACGTATCCGTGTTCAGGGTGACTCTAAACTTGTCTGTATGCAGGTTTGTTGATTTGGTACCCTAATATCAATTTAACATCCACATTATAATAATTTGCTTGTAATTCTAATGATAACTCACCCTATAACAGATTCCGGGTCTATGGAAAACCAAAAGCCAGAACTTGGCTAGCTTGTGTGAACAAGCAAAGGAGCTCAAGGCAAAGTTTGTTTCGTTTCAGATCAATCACGTTCTAAGGGTTTGTGGATATAGATAGATTTATTCATTAACTATGCTTTATTGCTGTTAATCTCAAGAAGATCAAAATTTCTGCATTGTAATAGAACTTTACTATGTGATAGTTGGGAAATGATATTCATAATGCATCATATATATAAGAAATCCCGAGAATTTTCTCTTTGCCTAAACCGGAACATATCTTTTCATTTTTCAGGAGTACAATTCCGAGGCTGATGTTCAGGCAAACCGGGCAATAAGTCTCAGGGGTAAGCACTTTTGAGCTTCGTTCAGTCTTTGTTAATGTTGTCTTTCGGTAAAATTGATCAAATCTTGGAATGCATCTGCAGATGGGCAAGTAGAAGAGGAGTTTCAGAAGATGTAACTCTTAAGTTTTAACGACTGCTGTTAATGCTACTTGATCGTTAAATAGGTTGTGGGCAAAAATCGTTTGGGTGAATATCTTTTTGTTCAGTTTGATGTATAGAATATCAAACTGTGGTTTAAGGTTTTGATGTATCAACACTCTTTATGCTTAGTTATAGCTATAAATATAACACTATTGGAAAAATGCATTTGAAAGTGAATTACAAAGTTCTCTCAAACAACGCCCTCGACGCAGGATTCATGGTTTGCCCATTTGCATGTAGCAAAACTTTTGCTGACCTGTTTTTCCAAACAGGAATCTATTTGAAGCTGATTAATGATTTAACATTTTGCAGCATAAAACAAGTTCATGTATACGTATGGAGGGTTAATTAGGCAATTATATTTCTAATTTTTAAATATTTTTTAATTTTTTAATTTTTTTTAGAAACTGGATTGGCGTCTTTTGCATTTAAAAACTTGTTTTAATTACATTCCTATAAGTAAAAAAAAATTAGGCATTAACATATTCTTGGAAATGATATAATTACCTTTAAATAGTTATATAAAATATCTTATAGATTTAAAAGCATAAAAATTCCTTACAAAGCATCAAATTTTAAAATTGATTTTAAATTTTATGGCTTTTTGAAAGTTAAAATATTTTTAAATTTTTTTAAAAAGAGAAATAATTTTTTAAAAAATTCAGTTTAATTAAGTGTGGTTTTGTTTTATTTTTATTTTTTTGTCCAAAAAGGCTACAATAAATAAAATCAAAACAAGTTTTTTTAAAAAAATATTTTTGTAATTTTTTAAAACAGAGGATTAAATTAAAAAATGATTAAAACTAGCATAATTAACCATATGTATATTGTTTATTTTTGCTTATGTATGCATTGGAATTGTATTTTTAATATTTGCATAGCCAAAAAAAAGTAGCGCTACTCAACTTTTGATATTTGCTTTGTTTGAAAAGCAAGCTAGAATCTAAAATTTTAATTTGTTATAGTGTAAAGCTCTTATATATTATGATATAAAATTTTCATATGTTACAGTGTTTAAGTTTCAACTGATTTTTCAGGGGATTTAGATAAATGACTTTATGAAAAAAAATAATTTTTGGTCAATGGCCTCCTCTTTTTTGGCATTAAAAAAACAAGCTTTTCGCGTAGAAAAAACTGGATTTTTTCATCATGTTGAAGCTCTTTACTTGCTCCAAATTATTTTCTTCATCTGGTGAGTTTTTTTTTTTAAAAAAAAATTTGAAGCAGTTTTTTTGGAAAGAATTTGAAGAAAGGGCAAAAAAAATTTGAATTAAGAAAATGACCTTTTTTTTTTAGAACTAAAAAACATGTTTTTCTGTATAGGTAAATTGTCCTAGTTTTTTTAAAAAAAATAAAAAAAAATAACTGTAGCAAGATAAGAAACCTCAACGTGATAAAATAATAGAATTATTTTGATGTCTAAAAAATCTTTTTTTATACCTAAAATTAACCAAAAAAAATATCATTGACTAAAAAAAATTTTCTTAAAAAGTCATTTTTACATATCCTCTATTTTTTGTCCAAAAAAAAGCTTGTTTATTGTGAAAAAAAAAAATCATTTACTCAATTAAAATATTTTGACGGCCTTTTTTTCAAATTTTTCCGATTTTCAAACGTACTTATCAACTTGTTTTCCCAAGAGGTTTGTTGGCATCCTTGACAAGAAACGAAGCTCTCTCTCACAGCAAACAGAAATGGCGACTCTCGCATCGTCGGCGTTCCTGGCTGTTCACAAGCCCAGTCTCTTTTTCGACCAACCTTCCATGTCAAAGCGTTCGCCACCGAAGCCACGGCTTTGCCAGCTACTCAACTGGGACAAGCGCCAAGGACTGAGAAGGTTGAGGTCAGCCGAAGAAGAAACCCTAGCTCCGGAGCAAGAAGAAGCTGAAGGCGAAGGTGAAACTGCCTCTTTGTCGGAACAGCAAGCGGTTTCCCTCCCACACTCTCACCATGTTCTTTCAGGTACAATTATATATTATGTAATTTGCTTTCGGTTTTTGTAAAAAGGTGTAGGATTTTATTGCCTAGTGAATATAGGAGTTGGTGACGGATTGTAAGAATTCTTGAACAGGGCAATCCTGACGCAAAAATTTGTTGAATTTTAGGGGAAAAAAGAGGAAATTTAAATAATGGCACAAGAAAACTGTCTTTCAACGGTTCTTCTTATTGGCTTATAGCGAATTAATTGCAAATATTTCTTGTAATTGCTTCATTGGAAGCTTAAAAAGAAGATGTTTCTGCTTTTTACAACATTTGCAATTGCATTTATGTTGTTTCTTGTTTCAGATATTCTTAGCCATGAGATTAGAAATTTACGGATATTAATGGTTTTATGTTGAGGGTTGTGTAATAAAGTAGGGCGTTTTGATATATAATGACAGCCTTTTTTTTTCCATATATGAAGGCAGATGGAACAATGAGTGAGGCGGCTATTCCTACAGTGATCAAAGCCTTGGAGGTATATATAACAATTTTCCTAAATTCTTCTATATACGGGTTGAACTGCACGTTGCTTTGATCTTATTTTCTGAAATTATATTTTAAGTAAAGTTCCGTTTTTATGATGCAAATTTGTTTTATATTTATGGTTTCAACAACATTAACAGCTTGACACAAAAAACGATCTAAGCTGTGGAATATCAAGGGTTAGTCTAGAGTAATTTGATCGGAGATGGTAGGAAAAAAAAGAGAAGTTGATTTAGTTTTGAATGCAAATGGCTATGTTTGGTTCATATTCTTATATATTGTGGTCAATTCATCACAAAATTTGTTCTGGAAAAGTTCAACATTGTTAGTGGTGTTGAGACAGTTAGAATCCTGACATACGAAGTAACATCATCATTCATCAATGTCTGTTCTGATGTCTAAAATTTTCAATTTGGTCAATAGCTTTTTTATCTATTTGTAAACTATATGGGTTGATCAGCTGGAGCTACCTGGTTTCATCAATATTCTTGTATTTCACCTATCAATGTTTAAAATTTCTGCTTTGTCTTGTAGGAAACGGAGGGTGTTAGCAATTTGAAGGTACCAGTTGTCGAGGGCATTGCAAGTGTTGAGGTGGGCATGGACTGTACAACTTGTTGTTTGCTGTATCATTGTCAAACTGCCTTTCATTTTTTGTTATGATATTCCAAGTTATTTACAACTTTGGATAACCAAACTTGAGGTAAATGCCAAATTCTTCAGCTGGACCATTAGAAGATGGGAAAATGCATGATATGTGACGTCCACAGCCCACTTAGGACTAAACTTTATAGATCAGTTTGTCAGGATTCAATAGTTCTTATGATTTCTTTTTTTGGGTGGTTTATCAAAACTTTTTTATGGTCTTTATTACAAATTCCATCTGTAATGTGGATAATAAGTTTACTCTCTCCTTTCAGTTGGAAAAACTGAACAGTGCAAGCGACCGGAGTGGCTTCCAGCTTGGTTGAGAGCATACAGGGCTCAGGTTTCAAGCAACAAACATTGAATTTATCAAGAGAGCGTTGTTGCCTAGGTCATGATTCTGGAATGCTCATCTTGGAAACTAAAGTTCAACCAAAAAAGAAATGTGGGGAATTTATTGTTGGAAGTTTGGATCATGGGCGTCTTTTGTTGTAGTTAATGACTATTGATTGTTTTACAGGCTGAATTCTACTTGGCGTCTGAGCAATATGATATTCTGCAATGATGTCATTCTGTTTGAAATTGTTTTCATAATGCAAGCCTCTGATTTTGCAGTTTCCTTGGTACAAGTGTTCTGGTCCAAGGAGAATTCTAAGTAGGGTATGAAATACTGTATTGGTAGGGCTCTGTATTAAACCGTTAAATTGTATTAGTGTTTAAAAACATGCACTATGAGAATACCTAAGGGGTGTTGATTGGAATGGTCAGGCTATGGTTTGCTCCCATAAGATCTGATGTTCGAAACTCCTTGTTGTAGTCGGTAAAAGGAAAATTTCAAAAAAAAAAAAAAAATGCACTATGGGAAGGTATTCTTACCGTAGAAAGCTCTATATTACAAATACCAATTTGGATACCAAGAGTAAATCCTAATTAATATTATCTACAACTTTGGATTGATAAATTATAAGCTCTCTAATATGAATCATATACCCTGGCAAGTATAGGCCCTACCACGACCTCCCAAAAAAAGGCAAAGCACAAACTTGCCAAGATATTATTGGAATCCGAAGACACTCACATTTTTCAATCTCAGCAGCCCTTTTTAACCTTTTTGATTTTGATGGCGGAGTACAAATGACCCACTTATTCGTTCACTTTTACTTTTTGAATCATTGGGCAGAGCTGGCTTTGGAGTCTAGACATGAGATATCTGAACTTCACGTAAAACTTGCTACAACAACAATTGTTCAACAAAAGTTGTCCGATCATCACAAGCATAAAGTTGGGAATCCACTCCTATATGCCCATAAAAGCTGAGAGGAAGAAGAGATGATGATTGACAAGGGCAGGCTCCGTTATGTGGGTGATAGCTGGATCACAAGCATGAACAGGTGGAATCAGATCTGTACTCGGGTCCAGTCCAGACTCAAGGTCTCGACTCCACTTGGACAAAATTATTGATCAGATGTAGTATTTATTTGTAAGCTTGTGTTTAATAGGTGGGTCTATGGCTTGGATTTATGGCCGGCCGTGCAGCCTAGAGGCCAGGCAGAGAGATATTATTTCCTGACCCAATAAGACACTGCCGTCTGGGAAACCTACCCATTGCCAAATATGGTACTCCTTTCACAATCTCATTCAATTTGAGTAATGAGAAAACAACGAAATGATCGGTGTTTGCCAATTGAGTCTAAATATCGTAAGGTGAAAGTTTTATATTATAATATATTTTTATTTTACAATATAAGATATATTACATATATATGTTATGGTTTAAACATGAATTTCAACCCATTTATCAAATGCCTTAATATACAAACATGATAAGAGTGTTTTTGTTTGAACCCTTTTCTTGATGCGTCTTTTGTTACTCCTAAAAGACCAGATTAGTGTCATAACCAAACAAAGAAGATGAGGACCCCAACTCAACTAAGATTCGAGATTTGATGATTGATTTTTTGTCGGATATACCTAAAATCTAACCTAACACGTTCATGGAAAGATCAAATCAAATATTTTGTTTCTGAGCAAAAAGCATTGGATGCTCTGCCCCTTTTATTGGTTCCCTCCTAAAAGACTTGTGTATGCCAAAATTTAAGCCACTGTTTCTCCAGCAAGAAACCAACCCATTTGCTTTGTAATTTAAAGGGAAAAAAAAGGAGACAAGGTGTTTCTCCCGTAGCATATGGGTCTCTCACGAGGTGATTCACTCGAGGCGAAACTTTGTTGAGAGGTAGGAGCAATCTTATCACCCAGCTAAATTATCATAGTTTGTCATGGAAATTGCAACTTTCTCAATGAAAAACAATCGGTCTCACAGTCTAACATGTATTATATTTTTTAGATCAAGATTTATTATTTTATGAGTTCTGAAATTTTAATTTATGAGGTTAAATAAAAAGGTCTTTCTCAATTCACTTTTTTTTTTTAAGATTCTAATCTAATGTTGTCAAATTGTGATATAATACTTGCATAACCAGAGTTGTGGAGCTTGTTCTGCATGAACCGGTCCAGATCCAACCGTACCAGTAGAAACACTGCTGTGGAAATTTCCAGACCGCCGACTCAATGCTATGTAACTTTCCATGTTGGTCAATAATTCATGTCATGGCATGTGACATGTCACATGCACTAGTGTTGACTGTTGAGAGAGAGGAGGAACCATGCCACCGTCATTTGGTTATCTAGGGATTTTTATATTGTGGTTAATTGGGCAAGACAAATCAGCAAGCTGTGATCTTAGCGTTGCCTACCTCTGCCTAGATATTATACCAAGATTGTCATGCTCCTTTAAAATCTTGAAGAGGAACAATCCCATTACAAAATTATTTGTTATTTCAACAGAAAGTCCACATTGCTTGGTGAGAATGACCTGTGGTCCAAGACTCTGGGGAATAATATTGGCATTGACTATACAGTGGAGCTCATCCTTATTCATTAATCCTAATAAAATGCAGTCTTCAATCTCATCCTGCAGAGCTAGGAAGTCTATTATTATAACCCCTTTACGGCTTTACGAACCCTTTTGCTTAATTCAGTAGGACCTTTTTACTCTGGTCTGTTAACGCATTGCTTTCACTTCTAGGGAGATGCTAAATGCGCTTACAATACAAGATGTCGGCTCTTCTTTTACGAAGACTCATGGGGTGTTTGGAGTAGGGCCGATAATTTCAGACACGATACAAAAACAATACAAGACAAACGGGTTTGAACTGCACGTATATTAATTGGGCCATAAATAGGTTGACACGAATAGCACGAAAATAAACAGATTGAATCGTACTAACACGTTAACACGCTTTCACACGTTTAACTAAACGGGCCATAAACATATCAACACGACATTACATGACCCGCCCGTTTATAGCGCATTCAAACTTAAAAATGAAAATATTTAAAATTTAAGTCCTAAAATATATAAGGCATGTTATACCTAACCCTCAATTTCAAATCCTAGACATTCAAACAATTTATTGCTTTGTTTAATTTGTTGCTTTGTTTAACTTTGTTATTCTTTGAAATCTTAAACAGTGTGAAATAGTTGAAGACTTTTGGAGAGTGCTTGGAGCTTGAATTTAGAGACCTCATTTTAAGCTCAAGAAGATTGATGTTTTATACACTTATATCGTTTGTTGTTAGACATTTGGATATTGGTTATGTTTTGAATTTCGATTTGGATATATTTGTTATATTTGAAACTAAGTTTGAGTGTTTTGTTATGTTTTGGAACTAGCCATGATGTTACTTGGATAATTTTACATCCCTAGTAGTAGTAGGCTAGTACTAATTAGATATTGTGTCTTTGTTAATTTTCTTTCTTGGCTTTTTTTATTTTTTTAATTTTTAGTTAACTAGGTCATAAACGTGCTATGGTGTTTTTATTGTGTCAACCCGTCGTGGCATATTTAATTGTGTTAATTGTGTCATAGCGTGTTACACATGCTATATGCGATTCATGTTCGTGTTTGCGTTTTAGGTACGTTTATTAATCGTATCGTGCTCGTGTTCAGCCTAATTATGTCATGCTGTAAACGTGTTAACACAAACACGACACGCGAACACGAATTGCCAGCCCTAGTTTAGAGTATTGGTTTGAATTCAAATAGAGTAAAGCTTTTACATGTTATAACATAAAACAAAAATAAGTTATAGTATAAACTTCATACATGTTACAATGTTTTAAATCACTTAGCTCAAATCATAACTCTCAAATACTCTATTAATTGGACATATAGATCACACGACGGCCTAGATTTTGCATTTGCATCGTTAGTGAATGCACTTAACATGTCTTTCCGATTATATTCTAAGAAAGTGTTTGGCAAATGTAATTAGAACCAACTTTTTGATTAGAAAATAATGTAAAGCTCTCATATGATATAATAAAAAACAAAAATTACTCTATTATAAAGCTCCTATATATTACAATACCTTAAAAAAAAAAAATTCTAATCATACTTAGTCTAATGTTCTATTAATAAAAAACTACAATCATAAACCTTTGTTTCTATTAGGTGATGTTAGTGCCAATAAATAGCAAATGCCCATTTTGAAGGGTCATGCGGGAAAGTTTCGTAATCACGTAACTAAAACGAGTACTAACTAGAGTAGCGCCGCTGACTTCAAAATTCCCATATTTTAATAAAAAGATAAAGCTACTAAAAAGCCAGCAAAAGTTGCAAAAAGGGGAAGAAATAGAAAGTTTAGCAAACTGGGAAGGTGAAAAAAATTGCTTTGACTGCAAGTTTGGGAAGACAGACTTTGTGAGTCCGGTGAAGGACATGATGCATAGAGGTGAGGAAAAGAAGCAAGGGTGAGAGGATGGAATCAGATAAAACCTTTTTTGATGAAAAATGGAGTAGATAAACTAGTTTAGCAGACACAGTACCTGAGGCCACGTGGGTAGAACTATTATAAGTCAGATATTGGCCAACGAGCCATACTTTATGTCTCGGTGAAGCTGGCATGCGCATCTTTTACTTTAGCCAGATCAACAACAACTAAAATTATCTCTCTCTCTACTCTGTCTCTCTCTCTCTCTCCCTCTTCCCTGATCATTCTAGACTATTTATAATGCACACTGCTTTTGCTAGAACCATCTAGGAGAGTTATTCTGGCTTCCTCATCCCCCAATGGCTTCCAAAGCTGTGAGGGTGCTTCTTCTATTGGCCACTACTTTCCTAGTAACTACAAAGGTATAGAATTCTCCATTCTTTGATCTCTTTGACTAACAAATCCTCCCACAAACATGGAAAGAAAACAGAACTCTTTTTCCCTTTTTTTTTTTTTATGTATTTTCTTCTTCCTCCTTCTAACTATCTGTGTATCTTCTCTAAATGGTTAGTAAAATACCCTTTTGAAGTTTACGTTTAATATTTGCTTATAAACATGAGACAGTGTTCTTAACTCCTTACAGAAGCTTAAGTTAATAAATCGAGAAGTTTAAATTAATTGCCTTGGCCATAATAGTGCTTTTGAAGTCCTCTCTAGTGTTTAAGTGTTGTGAAATTCTCCACTCTTTTGATCCCTTTAACTAACAAAACCTCCCACAAACAGGGAATGAAAACAGAACTTTTTTGCGTTTTTAATGTATTTTTTTGTTCCTCCTCCTAACTTTCTGTGTATCTTGTCTAAATGGTTAGTAAAATACCCTTTTCAAGTTTACGTTTAATTTATGCTTACTGAAGCTTAAGTTAATGAATCTACACATTTAAATTAATTGCCTTGGCGATAATACTGCTTCTGAATTTTTCTCTGGTGTTGAGTGTTGTGAAACTGATTGGCAAAATCATGACTTTGGAAGTTTTTTTCACTTTGATGTTTAGGTTGGTTATGCCGACAACACAGCACCATCAACATACCCTCCTAAGCCATCTGTCCCTCCTCCTCCAGCTCCAGTGGTCAAACCACCCACACCAGTGGTCCTACCACCGCCAACCCCTGTGGTCAAACCCCCAACACCAGTGGTCAAACCTCCGACCCCGCCAACTCCAGTGGTCAAACCTCCAGGTCCTCCAACTCCAATGGTCAAACCACCGCCAGCTCCGGTTCCTCCTCCGGTATACAAGCCACCAACTCCAGCACCTCCAGTAGTCAAACCACCAGTCACGCCAACCCCACCAACGTTTCCACCATTGCCTCCAGTCAGGTCCAGACAAGGTAAACATTTGTACACTACACATGAATGTGAATATGATCTTCCTCGTCCTATCTCATCATGAAAAAATGACAAACTAAATTTATGGATTACTATATGATATCTTGCAACGCTAAACAAAACCCAATTCCCAGATCGTTAAATATATAACTATAAACATTAATCTATAAGGCTATTCGGTCTCCACTTAAAAAGGTTGATTTTTTTTTTTTTGGGCAGATTGCATTCCATTGTGTGACAAGAGGTGCTCATTACACTCGAGGAAGAATCTGTGCAAAAGGGCATGCATGACATGCTGCGAGCGGTGCAAGTGTGTTCCACCAGGCACGTACGGCAACAGGGAGAAATGTGGCAAGTGCTATTCTGAGATGAGAACTCGTCGCAACAAATTCAAGTGCCCTTGAGTAAATTTGTTATGCTAGATTAGAGCATTTTGTGGTGTTGAACTATATTATATGAGAAAGGACGAGAAAAAATGATGATGGTTTTTCCTCCCTTGACTTCCTACTACGATTGCCTTGTCTGCGGTTCTGTTATTATTTATGGGATGATGGTATAAGAATAATGGTAATGGTTGTCTTAATAATGCTTTTTCCTATGTATTGATTAGTTGTATGATTCAGTACTAATTTTTTCGCATTTGGTAATTAGTGTACGAATCTGTGTCTTTTTTGGAAGAATAAAGTGTTTGACACAATGGGTCGAACTTATGGTACAAAATGTCTACAGTATAAGTAAGGTAAAGCTCTTATCTTTTAAAGTTAAAAAAAGATTGTCAAATACTGTAATCCTTTACAAGGAGGACATCATAAACATGCAATTCATAATGGGAAATAAAAATAAAAAGTTTTGGCTTTCAATTTACCATCGACGGAATTATTGTCCACTTTTTTTTAGAGTTAAAGTTAATGCTACATTTACAAACAGAAAAAGGGCAATCTTGCTTGTTGAGAATTAAAAAAGATACCAACGGGTTGGTATTTGTATTTTAACTATCGAATTTGTAGAAAAACACGATTTTGATTAGATTTAAAGATTTTAATATGTGTATTAACAATGGATGTTTTTTCCTAAGAGGTCGTAAAAAATTTTAAAATAATACATTTAATAGGTTGTTTTGTATTGTGCTATATCTTTTTTTTTTTTCACGTTAATTTTTAGTTTTGGGATGAGAAAATGTTTAGTTTTAAAACAAAGTGGAAATGATAATGTTATAATTATTAAGTGAAAATTTTCCAACTAAAAAAATATTAAGTGAAATAAAAGTTCATAGGTTATGCTAGGAAAAAGCACCAAACTGTTCAAACCAATCAAAACAACTAAACCAAACCAATTTGTAATTGATTTGGTTTGATTTCAAATTTGCAAAAATTGATTAAATTGGTTTAGTTTGTGGTTTTACACCTAAAAAAACCAAACCAAACCAATTCACAATATGAATTTATAACAATTATAAAAATTATTGACACTTGATTGATGCAATGTGTTCTACATGCTATGGTAAGTGATATTTTATTTAGTTCTTTAAATTATTTAATATTAACTAAACTTACAAAAACTTTTTTGTTTTATTTTCAGGTTTTCATGAACTATAGAAAAAGTTTGGAAGTATTTTGAGAAAGCTTTTCTTAGGAATCTAAAAAGTTTAAGGCTCTAAAATTTATTATTTTATGTTTTATGGATTTGATTATTTTAGTTTCATTTAGGATGCTATAATTCTAAGCTTTGGGTGTTTTACTTATGCTATGAATTGGAAACTTAATTCTTGCGTTACTAATATTTATAATTAAAACAATGAAAGACTGTCTATCATACTAAAATGTTGGCTTTAATTATTGTTAAGAAAATGTTTATAAATATTATTTCAAACCAATTAGAAAAACCAAACCAAACCGATTATAATTAGTTCGGTTTGTATTGGTTTTGATTCCTTAAATAGTTTGGTTTGGTTTGAAAATCTCCAAACTAATATATAATTGATTTGGTTTGTAGTTTATCTAAAATAAACGGTTTGGTTTAGTTGCTCGTCTCTAGGTTATGCCTTATAATATAATATCAAAAGAGAGCTAAACAATTTTGTGTCTCCCTTATATGTGAGAAAACCTATAAAAACATGACATGCCTGGATTAGAGCTTTCAAATTTCACGTCTGTTAGTTTCATTTTACACTTAGCTTAGAAAGTAAATGAGAACTTAAAGTTGATACTTAAACATGGTAGCATGTGTAAATTTTACACTATATTAAATTATTATAGTATATAAAAGTTTTACACTATAATAAATTAAAACTTAAAATTTTAACTTATTTTTCAATCAAAGCATCAGCCATTTTTGCATTAGTTGAAACTCCTGCCTCAACCAAATGATGCACAAAGTATCAGTCAAGGTTAATTGGCTGTGAAGGTATTTCTGCATCTCTGGTTTTACCTGGAGAAGTTGCTTAAATTATTCCCATTTGCCTATACTGTACGTACATTTGTGTCTCTTCATTATGATGTTCTCGTAAGACCCTTTTGCTTTAAAAGAGGGTATCATTTGTCCTGTACTAGTTAGAAGTTTTTACGCTCTAATATTTAAAAGTTTTATATTATAGTATGTTATAACAATAGATTTAAATTAGTTATTTGATTTAAGACTTATTTGTTTCGAGAACTTTTTGAATTCTTTGGACTCAAATTTAGATTTGAGTGTTAAGAATCTTTTAGATACGTGTTTGTTTCATCAAAAATTTGAATCCTTTGAGTATCAAGAATATAAGTTTTTAGAGTTCTGACTACCCCTAAACTTATGATACTCGGATATCTTTGCTATAGTAAAAAATAAATTCTCTCTCCCATATTGAAGTTGAAGTAAATTTCTAAGCTATAGTATCAACTTTACTTTCTCATATTATCAACTTATGATACAGCTTTTATCAACTCGGGTATTCAAGTTTTTAGAAGTTATGATTTTTTTTTCAAATATAGGAGAGAAAACTTCAGCTTTTACTATAACAAAGATATCCAAGTATCAATTGTTTAAGGGGTCAGAACTCTAAAAATTTAGATTCTTAATAATTAAAGGATTCAAATTTTAGGAAAAACAAACACGTATCTAAAAAATTCTTGATACTTGAATCGAATTTGAGTCTTTTGAATCCAAAAAATACTTCAATTAAACACATTCTTAAAATTTTAACTTATTTTCCAAACAAAGCATAAATTGTTTTTGCATTAGTTAGAAACTCCTACCATAACCCCAAATGATTCACAAAGCATCAGTCAAGGTTGATTGGCTGTGAAGGTATTGCTGCATCTCTGGTTTTACTTGGAGAAGTTGCTTAAATGATTCCCATTTGCCTGTACTGTACGTACATTTGTATCTCTTCATCATAATGTTCTCGCATAACCCTTTTGCTTCAAAGGAGAGCATCATTTGTCCTGTACTAGTTAGAAGCTTGTGAAAGCATTTTATTTAAGTGTAATATCGCACGTTGTTTCACACTTTTTGTCCTAATAAAAATGAGGGTTTGCTTTATACAATAATTTGTTTTAAGACTATGAAATCATTGCTTGGAGGATAGCTTCTTGTCTTCACTAACCGCATAAAAGAATACCTGATCTGCTATACAATACTTAAAAAGCTTGTTTGACACATCATATTATATTATATTACATTTTTTATATATAATAAAATATAATACAATGCAACACAATACAATAAGATGTACCTAACATGTCGTAAAAGCCCAAAGGAGAATTTATCTTACTAATGGGCTGTTTGGAAGCCACTATTGAAACCATAGTTTACGTTTAACTCAGGTTTTAATAGTGTTTTTTTATATGCTAGAATGTTTTTGTTTAGATTCTCCGATTAAACTCATTTTTCAAATTATCTATAAGATACAATAATTTAAGAGGTTAAATTGAACAACTTAGTTCCTAAAATTTAAAGAAATTGTAGTAAATAACATATTTTCAAAACTTATTAGAGTAAATAGTAAGTTTTGATTTTATTTGTAACAAATAGCAGTAAAAACAATATTTATTGGTAATTTTTTTATTCATAGTAAATAAGTTAGTAAAAAAAAATAACTAAGTAAATTTTATTTACTGCTATTTACTGCAAATATTTTGAAGACTTACTATTAACTTCTAAAAGTTTCAAAAAATCTGCTATTTTTCTAATTTATTTTAGATTTATGTGACGTTTGGATCATCAGTTTGGACCGAAAAAGGGTTTAAACTATAATTGATTTAGATTAAATTGAGTGGTTTGAATTGAGGTTTTCAATTTGATTTGGCGTTTGAATTGGAATTTTTTTTTCAAAAGTCATTTGAATTGTTATGAATTAGAAAAAAGTGTTTGGATAGACATTGAAAATGTTTATTTTAACCGACGGGGCTTATAAATCTTTAAAAAATAAAAATAAAAATCTGAGTGTATATTAAAATCGCCAAATTACCCATACCCATCGTTCTCCTCGTTGTATTGACTCCACCTCTAAGGTGGCTTATGGCCTCGACCTATGTACAATTGGTTGGCATGACGCAAAATGCCTAACCAATTTATTAGGTGCGTTATGATAATGTTGTGGCAACCTCTCATGATGACGCATGAGATCAATCAAATTTGAGGATGGAGAGTTTGAGAATTGACTGATCTCTGTTAGCCTTTGAATTTAGATTATAGAATTTTTGGTTGGATATGTTTAGAAATTTATTAAATACTCAATAAGCAATTAAGATGTTTGACAAATGAGTATGAAGTCAAAAAAATGAGTTTAAACATTGAAATATGTGAGAAATTTACGCTATAATATACTTTAGCTTTTATACTAAAACATTTAACACTTTTATGTTATCGATAGTTTAAACTCACGAGTTTGAACTCATTTACTATAAATTGCATTTAAGCGCTAAAGTTGTAATAAAATAGTCATCTCATTAGATAATTACACAAATCATAAAAAACTAATTAAACTTATGAAATTTGAATTTTTTTCAAAATGTAAAATATGAAAAAACAAATCCTAATTTATCTTTAGGATTATTGACACCAATGGTCCCCTAAATTTTGGAGTCTCTCCCATTTTGTCTAAACTATAAAAATACCATTTTACCTTTTGAACTTTAAAACTCCTAAGTTTATCCTTGAACTTTAAAAATCACCATTTTGATTCCTTATTCTTTTAAAGCTCCTTACTTTACCCTCTGAACCTCTAATTTTCCATTCCAATAAACAAAATTAAATCGATATAATTCGTACGTAGGTCACTTGTAAAAGCAAAAATGAGATTTTCACTCTCATTTGTGAAATCATGTAGTAAGGTTCGAGGGCAAAGTAAGGAGTGTTAAAAGTTCATGTAGTAAGGTGATGATTATTAAAGTTTAAGGAGCAAAATGAGGAGTTTTGAATATGCAGAGGACAAAGTAGTGATTTTTAAAGTTCATTAAGAAAAGTGAGCAAAGTAAAGAGTTTTTAAAAGTTGATGCAGCAAGGCGGTGATTTTTAAAGTTCAATAGACAAAATGAGAAGTTTTGAAAATTCAAGGATAAAGTGATGATTTTTTAAAGTTCAAGGAGTAAAGTGGGAGAGTCCCTAAAGTTTAGGGGGCCATTGATGTTACTAACCCTTATTTTTAATATATAATATATATATATATATGTATATATATATACTCATCTTAAATAAATTTAGGAGTAATTTACACCATTGACCCCTTAACTATTTAGTAGGTAACACGTTAGTTGGTCATTTTTTAATTTTGACAAAACAACCCTTAAACTCTCTGGCTGTTGTCAATTAAGCCCTTTCCATACACATCAATTAAATACTTCACAGAATACATCATGTGCAAGGTATGTGCTTCCATATAGAAGGGTACATTGGTAAGTAACAATGACAAAAGATCAAAGTTAAAAAAACAAAAAAAAAAAAACTAAAAACATAAAAAAGGAAAGAGTTGTTGCAATTCTTCCTACTGTGAGGGAGCTAACGAAGAGGGGCTTGCGATGGCTTGGCTTCGCAGTGGTCAAGGCTGCGACAGAGAGCATTTGTTGTGGGGGTGCTCCGTGGTGGTTAGGGACACAAGGGGAGTGCTCATGGTGGCTAGAGCCGCAATAGGATGGCAGTGGGTTGGCTTCACGACGAGGAGGGCGATAATAGGAAGGGCCTTAGTTCCTTTTCTTCTCTGAAAAGCCCAACTCTAGAATATAAAAGTAAGGTCATCTATGCTTAGATCCATCAAATTGGCCATAGCCAAAAGCACATCAGCGCTAGCTTTCTAGCATTGCAGCGCTGAATGCACCATGGCTGGTACTCCAGTGTCACTCTCATTTGAGTGTTGGGTCTGTCTTGGAAAATAATCCAGCGCCAGGATGCTAAACACTAATTCCAAACACTTGAAAACTACGAGACATTTGGTAATATTTTTATTTTAGTTTTCATTTTTAAAAAAATTTGAAAATAAAAATGTTTTGAGAAATATGCTAAGACTTTTTTTTAAAATTGTGCTTTGTTATATACGGTGGTATGTAAAAAATTTTAATGCAAAATAACACCAAGTTTAGTTTTAAAAAACACTGATTCGAAATAGGCTTACAATAATAATTAATAAGACTAATTAGAATTAAATATCAAACATTTTTTACCATAAAAAATAAAAAATTCAAGAGGAGAGTCTTCCTCTTCCTCCTCGGCTACAACATCGGTGGGCTCTGGAGAGGCCGCAATGCCGACTACCTTCTGTGACGACGACGAAGCTGTGGCGACAACGAGAGGCATGTGACGAAGATGACGCTGGGCTTGGGGGATTTGCACGGTGATGAAATTGTGGTGGGATGATTCGACGCAGGCGATGGGTGGGGTTTTAGATGGCCATTTGCGCGAGCCCGATGACGATGATAGAGCTGTGGAACCAAACGGGAGGCACGGGGAAGGGTGGGCTATGGGTCCTTGGGATTGACCGGCAATGTATGGGTTGGGGTCTTTGGGTCCGCCAATGATGGCTGGGTTGCATTGGGAGAGTAGCGGGTCTCCCGGAGAGGGACAGTGTATGGAGAGGAGAGAGATCGACGAGGTGGGAGGGGGTCTTGGGAAAGAAAAAAAGAAGCTAAGAACGTGCTTTTTTTTAGAAAAAAAAGAAAATCGAGGTAGAAAGTGGTATTTTAGAAAAATGTTGTCATCTTTATTTTTTCACAATTCTTAACCAAACATTGTTTTGGAACCATTTTCATTTTCTAAGTTTTTAAAAATCGGCAAAAACATTCCAAAAACATAACCAAATGACTCAAATAAATCGAGAGATATATTACAAACTCTCTAATAGGGATTGAACCAACGGTTAGTAACCTAGTTCCTTCCTTATGCTAAGAAGTAAGCTAGTAAACTATTGAGAAATGAAGCTTACCTTAATATTATTAAAAAGGAAAACGGTTTTTTTAGCTTGCTGACCCGAGTTGGCTGCTAAATTCATAGGGTGTTTAAGAATTAAGTGGGAATTGAAAGTTAAAACTGAAAGTACTGTAGCATGTGAGAGCTTTATACTTAGCATACTTTTGCTTCAAACTGTAACATGTGAGAGTTTTACACTGTTTAAATTGAAACTGATGAATTGGATTTGAGTTTTCCAACCAATCTCTTAGTTGTTGAGAACCCATAACATAAAAAAGTTGTGGAACATGCGGAACAATATAGG
The DNA here is from genome assembly GCA_025403435.1 of Artocarpus heterophyllus. Taxonomy (NCBI): domain Eukaryota; kingdom Viridiplantae; phylum Streptophyta; class Magnoliopsida; order Rosales; family Moraceae; genus Artocarpus; species Artocarpus heterophyllus. The sequence goes on along the minus strand of CM046347.1, from coordinate 1,988,702 downwards.
GTTTTTTTTTTTTTTGGTACATAACGTGGAGCATAGGGTTGGAAGCTTGCCGACTAACGCTTTGGTCTTTACAGCATGGTGAAGTAATGTATAGATTCTCCTCAACTTATTAGAGGCTTTTGTTCACAAAACATAAGACATGTTAGTTTGTTTAAGTAAAATTTTCCCCCTGTCATCGTTTCCAATATATAGAGAGGTCGACTTTTGCATTTCTAAGCAAAGTTTGGAAAAAGAAACGTCTTGGCTAGCTAGATGCAAAGTAATAAATGGTAATCACATTTTTAGCACTAAAGTGATATTTCTTATTCGTGCCTTAAAGATTAATGATTTGAAAGTTGAACTTTATTCTATAAGTGAGCAAATTGAAGTACTCTTCAAATATTCCCGTATCCCAGGATGTATAAATTTAGGTTCTGACTTCTAAGAACCATCTCATCCTCGTGCAGCCACAAACTAGGAAATTGTTGAGCTTTTATCCAATGAAGAACCGTGCGTTTTCCAGAAGATAAGGTTACCATTTGAGGTATGATTAATTTTCTCACGTTTCACTAGTGAACTTAGATTATTTGCTAGTTACACTGTATTTTACGTATTGCTATTTAGTTTTCTAGGTAGTATTTTGTGTGTGCTACTGTACAATACTATATATGACCGTCTTCTTTTGTAGCTAATTAAAAGAAATGATTAAATATTTTCCCCATAATTCCATTCAAACTCTTTTACAACTAATTGGTAACTGATTGCTAACTAACTATTAACAGCTTATTAGTTGCAAAAAACTCTCCATTGTAGATTTCTTAAATACGATTATGGATTTAGATTACCTGTCCAATATTCTGCGTCTAAAATAACGTCTAACTAATTATAATTATATTTGGTCATTCAAAAAAAATTTAAAGTGCTTATTAATCAACTGACTTTACCATGTTTTCATGTTGAATTTATTAAATGATATGTCATGATGTGATTGATATGACTCCAATTGAAAAACTAAAAATTGAATAGATGATCTGAATCTTCCGATCGTATGTATTTTTTACACACCTTATACTTTTTTCTTCTGGTTTTTTTTTTTTTTTCCTCCATTAGTGAAATGGAGATTAGGCCAAGATATAAAATGGAGAATATTGCTGAAGCTAAGGCACGCTTGAAAGAAAAGCTGTACAACTCTGGTAGTTTGGCCATGTCTGATTACAGCATCTTCAAAGTCCCAACCATACTCTCCAGACACAGAACTGAAGCTTACTCACCCAATGCGTTTTCCTTCGGTCCCTTCCATCACAAAGAGGAAAAACTAAAGCCCACTGAAAAGATCAAATACAAATATTTGCTTGACCTTATCTCTCGCCTTTCAAATGCAAATCACACACAGCATCCCAAAGATCCGGACACAATATTAAGTACCTTAACCGAAGCCATTCACAAGGTTTACGAACAGGCTAGAGAGCATTATGCCGGACCGATTGACATGACCGCAGATGAATTTGTAGAGGTTTTGGTACTCGACGGTTGCTTCATCATCGAGTTTTTCCGCAAGAAGGGAGACAAAGATCTGAGAGAGAAAAACGACCCAATATTCTCTATGTCATGCCTGCTCCAATTTCTATCACATGATTTGATCTTGCTAGAGAACCAAATACCTTGGTTGGTGCTTGATGTTTTGTTCAAATTGACGATTACATCCATAGACAAGAAGTATCTCGTTGAACTAGTCATCGAATATTTTAGTAATATTTTCTCATCCAAGCCACTTCCAATTGCTCCGTTCCTTCCTTATCCCGAAAGCAAACACATTCTTGATCTATTGAGAGATTCTTTGGTTTGGACTTCTTCTACAAAGGAACATGGAAAACAATTCGAGGAAGAGCCTCGAAATATGCATTCTGCCACGGATCTCGACAATTTCGGAATCAAATTCAAGAAGCGTGATAACTCAGAATCTATACTGGATATTGATTTTGACGAAACAAAAGGTGAACTGAAAATTCCACCCCTGTTAATTCAAGAGACAACAGAAACCGTGTTCCGAAACTTGATCAGCTTGGAGCAGTGTTGTCTTAATTATGAGCCTATAATTACTTCCTACGCTGTTTTGTTGGACAACCTCATCAACACTAGAGACGACGTGGAATTACTTCGGAAAAATGGGGCCATAACTACATGGCTGAACGTTGGGGAGGCGACCAAATCATTCAACAATCTCTACATTGACACTTACCTCAAGGAGTCCTTTTACCACAGTCTTACTCGTAAGGTGGATGAGTATTGCCAGGGCAGGTGGCATAGACATCTAAGATCGCTAAAACGTGACTATTTCAAGCATCCATGGGCTCTCATTTCGGTTATCGCTGTGTCTATCGGATTGATTCTTTCCTTCCTTCAGACCTTGTTCACCATTATGAATTAAAAGAGAAATTGCATGTCATTGTAGGAGTGCATATTGATTAAAAACGTATGCACTGAGTGAGACTAAAATTATTTGTCATTAATTTGTTTGGTTAATGTGTGATATCATCTTAAGTTTTTCAACTTTATTTGTATGTATGTTTATGTAAATGTGTTGTTTTGTAATATCTCTGTAAGTTCTTCATGTTCGGGGAAAAAAAAATGTCTTCATTGGATGCTTCATGTATTTTATTTGTCATGCGATAAATTAGTTTGAAGCGTATAGAATTCTATATCTTTGTAAAGTGTTTTTTGTCCTCTGCCCGCACTCAAATATGTTTGGTAACAGCTACATTACTAGCAAAACAACCAAGTGATACAACAAAATACCTCTCTTTCTCCCCCTTCGCGTTCGTTCAACACTGCCCTCTTCCTCCGCCACGATCTTCAAAGGTCTACACTTGGTTGTTTTGCTAGTAATGTATTGTCCGTTTTAAGACTAAGGCCATATGGTTTTGCTCTTAGACTTAACTCAAAAAGTCTCAAACCATTATAAGATGGTGTATTTACTTATGAACCGTTATTTATAGCTATTCTCAGGTGATGTGAATTGTACAATCTATCTCTTTTTAGCCTTTTCCTCAAAGGATTTTATAACTGTCACAATCACCTTAGGCCAACGCCCTCGTTAGCTACGCTTTGGGCTAGGTAAAGGCGTTGATATAATCCGTAACGGCATGTATCTTTCATGGGCTACTTACACACATCATATAGGCTACAGCCCATTGGCATATAAGCTAGAGCCTTGACTAAAGTCCTAACAAAATAGTCAATTCATGGGTTAATTATACAAATCATAATAGGAAACAAATTAAACGCACGAAATTTGAAATTTTTCCAAAATCAAAATATAGAAAAATAAATCCTAATTTATTTTTAATTTATATATACCTTAAATAAATTTAGAAGTAATTTATATATTAATTATTTAGTAAATAACACTTGGATCTTCCCTTTTTTTTATTTTATTTTAGCAAAACAACCTTCAAACTCTCCAACTCTTGACAACCAAGCTCCTTCTGTCCACATCAGTTAAATACTTCACATAACACATCACATGGACGCATGTGCTTCAATATAGGAGGGTATATTGGCAAAGAAACAATAACAAAAGATCAAAATTAAAAATAAAAAAAATCTAAAAACATAAAACAGGAAAGAGTTTTGCAATTCTTCCCACTGTACTAGAGGCTAGAAAAGAAGCACCGGCGTGGTGGGCCCATGGCAAAGAGCGTTTGCTATGGGGGTGCTCTGCAGTGGTTAGGGATACAAGGGGAGGGCTTATGGTGGTTAGAGCCACAACAGGGACAGCTCATAGTCTAGAATCTGAAAATAAGGTCATCCATGCTTATATCCATCAAATCGGCCATAGCCAGAACCTCATCAGCACCGAAGCTGACAATCACCATTCTTGGCACGTCGGAGGCATCGGGGTAGTTTGATTATGTCAATCTCTTCACGGATCTCCGACCACTCTTTATTTATCCGACAACACCCTTTTTAGCAACCTCAAAACCAACAACAATCTTCCTAATAGCCTCATCAGCGTTATATCTTATTTAAAGGTTTGTTGTTATATATGATTGGTATTGTGATTTTGTTTAAAATTCACTACTTTGATTGGGTGTCTTTGTTGTTATATTTGATTTGGTTTTTAGCTAATGACGTGTGTTTCGCGAGTATGGTTAAAATTAAATTTTAATTTTAAAATATTGTAATATGTAAAAGTTTTATATTATAATATATAAAAATTTATATTATTTGATAATTAAATATTGTTTTTAATTGTACTTGACAAATAGAAGAAAGATAAGTGGACAAAAGAGGATGGTTGGCAGTGTTCCCTTTATGGTTTTTTTTTTCCCTTTCTTTAGAGTGTAAAATTTTATTTTGTTTAGTTTGAGGGTACTTAGTCTTTTTAACTAAAATAGAGCATGTGATGGTTCGTGTACAGGATTTGGTTAAAGAATTAAACGAAGGTAGACGAAAAGGGGGTATTTGCCAAGAGTTAAGAGTTCAAGGCTTGTTTTTGTTAAAATATAAAAACACAAAAAACGGAGGTTTATCGTAGAGATTAATAGCGAACGTTCAAATTACCCCTATATTCAGTTTAACAAGCCGAGGAGCAAAATGTCAAGAACTTCAAAGCGTATACACTGGGCAAACAAAGCCCATAAAGTGAGTGCCCAATGTTAAAATATCGTTTTTCTCAAAACAGCCGAAAAAGGCCGGATTAGGGAAAACATAATCTGGTTTTCCGTTAATTAATCATCAATCAGGAAAAAAAAAAAAAAACGAAAGGAAGAAAAAAAACATTGGAACGTCGGAGCGACTTTTCACCAGATCCGGTGCCCAACCACAGCAAGAGAGAAGAGGTCCCCAATTCCACTCTCTCTCTCTCTGGCAGCGAAAATCAGGGCAAAAAACCAGACTAGCTAGAGAAGACAACAAAGAGCAGACCATGGCTGGCGGTGGCGATGGGATTTTGGGGAACAGAGGCAGTGAAGGAAGCAGCAGAAAGCGGAGTCCGAGGAAATGGTTGAAGAGGCGAGAGAGATGGCTGGTGGTGTTGGGCGTGGTTCTTCACGCCGTTTATATGCTCAGCATCTTCGACATCTACTTCAAGACTCCCATTGTCCACGGCATGGATCCCGTCAAACCTCGCTTCCGGGCCCCCGCCAAGCGTATCGTCCTCCTTGTTGGTCAGTCTTCGCACCCCATCTGTTTGTTACATTGCCTCATTGAAACTCAACTTTTTATTAAGAGTCTGCTTATTTCCACGTACTAAGACTGTCTCCGGTGTAAATGGCTAAATGCTAATGCCAATTCTATATTTGGCACCAAAAAGTAGGAAAATGATGTTTTTTAATATGTTGGCATAATGTTTTTTTTCAGATGCTATGTTTATTTTTATATCATAGTCATTAAGCTTTCAAAGATGTAGAAGTAAAATTCTAATGCTAAAATAATTTAAAAAATGTGAATGTTCAGATTATTAGAAGAAAATGTGTACTAATCAACCAATAGCAATTAAATGCCAAACTTAGTAGCAAGAATAGCATTGTATTTGATAGTGATTTTCTTACTAAAACATTAAAATTTAGCTTTAACAGATTAATTTGACATAACATTGGAGATGTTCTAAAATGTGAAAAGGGTCTGTAGAGTTTATTGTTTGTTGGCTCAGAGTTCCTACTTAGTGTCCAAACTCTGTTTAGAACTTCCAAGAATATCTGGGTTTTTGTCTAAATGCAGCTTTTTTCGATTATGTGTAAAGAATCTAACTAAGCGAAAAAAGGGCGAAAACCAGAGACTAATGAATTCTTGAAGAAAAGAATTTACGTCTCATTGATCAGAAGGGTGATGCTACCGCTAACTGAATACCGAGTACAAAAATGTTTGCATCAGTAATTAACTACCTAATCAGTCAGCCATACCTCTACATGTGTTTTAGCTAAACTAACTTCTAACTATTGGAGTAACTACCTAATTACAGCAATTAGTTTATAATCTGATTCCTAACAAAGCGTGAGTTGATTTGTTCAACAAAAACAAATGCAGCTGATGGTTTGCGTGCTGACAAATTCTTTGAGCCTGATTCTGAAGGAAACTACAGAGCACCGTTTTTAAGAAGTGTGATCAAAGAGCAGGGTCGCTGGGGAGTGTCTCATGCCCGTCCTCCAACAGAGTCAAGGCCTGGACATGTTGCCATAATCGCGGGTTTCTATGAGGATCCAAGTGCAGTAACAAAAGGTGGATGTTTCTGTACTTTTGTGCTACCTTCGAGATATTAATTCTCATAGGTATTTTTACTTGGTTTTCCTTTTGTTCAAGCCATCCTTTGTGGCGTCCCGCTCTTGCCGCTTAAGATACTCGATTGCCTTTTCAGGGTGGAAAGCGAACCCAGTTGAGTTTGATTCAGTTTTCAACCGAAGTCGGCATACATTTGCTTTTGGTAGCCCAGATATAGTCCCAATTTTCTGTGGGGCCTTGCCATACAGCACATGGAAAAGCTATCCTCATGAATTTGAAGACTTTGCAACTGGTTTGGTTACAATCTTTAAAAAATTCATTTTCAAGCTGCTATTTTACATATTCTCTTGAGCTTTGTACAGATATGCATGTTCCAAATACAAAGTCCCCGTACTGATAATTACATGTGATGACAGGTTAAAGCTGGGTTAATAAAAGTCTTCATGCTTTAAACTTTAGAGGACTTTCTTTCTTTCTTTTTTTTTTTTTTTGGATTTAATCATGGTTAGAATTGTAAAAGTTTCCTATAGATTATTTCCTGAATAATTACTGGTTCAGAAACTAACGTGTGGTATTATCTTTACCATAAAAGGGTTTTAATATAATTTAGTCTAATATGCAGATGCCTCCTTTCTGGATGAGTGGTCTTTTCATCAATTTCAGAGCCTTTTTAATAGGTCCAAAGAAGACCCAAAATTAAGGGACTTGCTTCAACAGGATAATCTTGTTATATTTTTGCACCTACTTGGATGTGACTCAAATGGTCATGCACATAGACCCTATTCTTCCATTTATCTCAATAATGTTAAGGTTGTTGACAATATTGCTGCAAGGGTTTACAACGTTCTTGAAGATTATTTCATGGACAATCGTACAGCATACATATTCACTGCTGACCATGGAATGAGTGACAAAGGTGAGACTAGACTTGATTGCTTTTTTAGTCGTGGTTTTATCTGCTCACTTCATACACTGAATTATACTGTTTGATTGTTCTATACTGCCCAGAGCTTGCGTCAATTAGATGAATTAGTGTTAATTTTTCCTAGCATTATGTGAAATGTCCAATTTTCCAAAAGCTTTCAATGTCTGATCTAAAATCATGTTGGAACATAAAATTCAATCCTTCACTCATCGTCTCTGGTTATTTAGCCTTTATGCATGACAACGATGCGTGCTTAATTTCTTTGAAGAACGCACGCTTTCTTCAAACAAGCAAATGAATGGCGCTTAGAGCACCTGTTTGGCAATTCTCTCAAGCTTTTCCCAAGTCCCAATATTCAGCTGCTTCCTACTGTACTGAATTCAAAACATTGGTCCTTTTCCTGGAATATGAAGGTGTCGGCATGATTTCTTTCAAGTTATACATGCAGATTGTGACATATTTATGGTTTTACTGATTGGTAGCCATGGGGATGGCCATCCATCAAATACTGACACTCCCCTTGTTGCTTGGGGAGCCGGTGTTAAATATCCGAGGTCAATTTCTAGCAGTAACCATTCTGACTGTGGTTTTCATTTTGTTGACGAACATATGCATGATGCACCAACACCTACAGAATGGGGCCTTCAGGACATTGAAAGGGTGGATGTCAATCAGGCTGATATTGCACCGCTTATGGTTGATCACTTTTCATTAGGACATTTATTTTGTCTTGATAATTCTATTGGTTGACACTCATATATTCATCAACTGTTCTGGCAGTCAACTCCTCTAGGTTTGCCTTGTCCTGTCAACTCGGTTGGAAGTTTGCCTCTTGACTACATCAACATAAATGAGGTGTAGACAGCTATCTAGTGTTCGTTGAGACTTTTTCCCATTTTCATAGGGCAATAGGCAATTTATTTTGGATTTTTGTATAAAGAACTGGAATTTTTAGCCCAATGTCTAAGGATGAAAATATGACAGGTTACCTTTCGTTAGCTCTATAGAAAACAGAATCTTTTTATGATTTGTGTTTTTCTTTTTGACTAAATTAGTCTAGCATATAGCAAAAGCTGATGGTTCTTTTATTTTAATGTCCAGGCGGCAGAGGTTGAAGCTGTTCTAGCTAACACAAAGCAAATTCTCAACCAGTTTCTTCAGAAGTCAAGTATCCTTTTGTTATAACATTGTATCTAATCTCAGTATTTTGGTTATAGCATGAGATCTCTTTCGTAAAGCCTTTGTGGATGGAGTGGGAGATGGAGACATGGTTTCTGTTTTATATTGGGTTTCTTAACAAACTTAGAAATAAAACAGGCTAATTCATTAAGTTTCAAGCCTTTCAAACCCCTGGCCCATTATTCCTCGTTCTTGGACCAAATTGAGGATCTCATATCTGGCAGAGACTACAAAGCAGCAATGAAGCTAGCTGAAGACCTGCGAAGCTTGGCACTGCAAGGACTCCATTATTTTCAAACATACGATTGGCTGATGCTCATGAGTGTAATTAGTCTTGGGTATATTGGTTGGATGATCTATCTTGTTCTCCACGTGCTGCAATCGTATACTTCGTTGTCAGGTGATCTCTTTAGAAAGGAACAAGCAGCTTACCAAACAGAAGATACCAGAAAAGTAATTCTCAGTAAGCTTGACTTTTCGGACACCATTTTTATGATTAATATAGTGTAGGCAAAGTAATAAAAAAAAATACAGAAATTTTGTGCAAATATTTGTAATTTGGGCATCATAATTTCTCCCCTTAAGTGTCATGTTTTGGGTCTGATATTTGAGTTTGCTATTTCTTATATAACTATAAATAATAAATCTCAAAATACACCTTATGGCAGGTTCAAGTATGTGGATGTCTGCTGATGGGAGTTATTTGTGTTCTTCTGCTTCTTGAGCGTTCTCCTCCTCTATACCATGCATATACAGCAATGACAGTATTTCTATGGACACAAATATTTAGTGAATACCGGTTTATAAAAGCATTGTGGAAGCACTTACATGGAAGAAGAGTTTATTACATCGCTAAAATTCTAGCCACATGTGCCGTGTCAGTATTCATTTCTGAATTTCTGGTATTGGAATCAAACATACAATGAATTATCCTGCTCTATTTCGAGATAAGGTGCTAGTACGAAATTCTGAACCACATGATCTTGCAACTTTTGCTGTTTTGCAGGTGAATAGCTTCACTGAGAGGAAACTCTATACTTGGTATTTCCTGGTTGTGGGACTCATAGCTTCAGTTTATGTATTTAAATCAATTCCATGGCGATCTGGGATACCAATATTTGTTTGTGTGGTGTGTTGGTTCTTATCTATCTTTACCCTAATGCCAGCAGAAATTCCAGATAACACTTATTTAGTGTAAGTCACAATAACACTTATTTAGTGTAAGTCACATTTTCCCTTTTGTTTTTGGTGCGTGTGTGAATGTGCGGGAGGGGGATATATGCTCATTTTTAAAGGGAGGAGGACATATATGTGGGTATAGATAAAAAGCTAGAACCTACAAATCTAGATAAGCAGTTTAAATCATTCTGTTATTATTTTGAATAAGAAGAAACTTGTAGTCATGTGACGTTGTTTTGGTGATGGATTTTTGTTGCCTTCTTGTTTTTAGAATTGGGAGTGGAGCTATGATCATCATTATAGGAATTGCAGCAAGGTGGCTCGATCTCCATGCTGAAGGAAATAAATATTGGCTTAGTCTCTGTAATCATGAGATGAAGAAACCAAAGTTTCCCATGCTTTTTCATTTACAGGTGGAAAAGTTTCCTCACCATATCTTGGCATGAGAAAGATAATTGCATTAATGAATATATCTGAAGGAAATTCTTTTTTCATTCAGGCGCTTTTGGTTGGTTTATCATCTGTCATGGTGCCGCTATCAACATCTCATAGGACTCAGAAACAAGAATTGCTTGCACTACACCAGTTCATCAATTGGTCCATTGCTGGTAAACTTTGAAATTCTACAATCATATTTTTGTTTTATTTGTTTTGTGTTTAGTCACAGAAGCTTTTTCAGCATTAAACATTAAAAAAATAAAGAAAAAACAAAAATTATGCGTTGTTAAGGACTGGAACTCACTTGTCTTGGTATATTTATTATTTTGTCATAGGTTTCTCAATGGTTCTCCCTTTGTTTTCGGAAAATAGTCTCTTATCCCGGCTTACTTCTATATTTCTCGGTTTTGCACCCCCTTTCCTTCTGTTATCTATTGGGTATGTGTTTTTCATCAGCTACTCAATTTGGTACTGTACATTTAATAGTTTTATGTACTCAACAGACGAACCTATGCAGGTATGAAGCTGTCTTTTACGGTGCTCTTGCTCTCGTACTTATGGCATGGATACTGTTTGAAAACACACTTCTTTACACGAGTAAGGTGAAAAGATTATCATCTTCCTTCAAAAATTTGGAGGGCAATATACTGGAACGTGATGATAGATACTTGCAGCTGTCTGACGTGAGAATTCCATTAGCTTTTGTAAGTGATATATTTCCTCTTTTATACCTACCTAGCTTTAATTTTATCGACTATGACTCTTTTTGTCCAAATGTGTCTTTATATTTTAATTCAAGCAGGAAAAAAAAAAAAAACTAGAAGATCAATCAAATTGATCTGAGGCAAGGCAACTGTCACTTTGCTACATTGCTTTTTTTTGGTTGGGGAGTTGTGGGCTGTTTTGGGAGTGGAGGATTCATACTCTACGCCTCAACGTTAGAAGTGTGTGTGAATTTACCCCGAGACTAGTCCTGCAAATAGTTTGTTTAAACCAACACATCAATTTAGATTCTTAGAAGTTTGTTCTATGTGATGATAACATCAGAATGTTCTGTTTCTGTAACTTCTCTTGTAATTTTAGATGGTTTTATTTAATGTTGCCTTCTTTGGAACGGGGAATTTTGCGAGTATTGCAAGCTTCGAGATTTCTTCAGTTTATCGATTCATTACTATTTTCAGCGTAAGTAAAGGTTGAAATTTCTTTTGGATTTTTTTACCATATTTTTTTTTTCCAACATCTGTTTCTGGGCTGATATATCCACCTATGAGTTACAGCCATTCCTGATGGCAGCCTTACTTATCTTCAAGCTATTCATTCCATTCATGCTTGTCATGTAAGCAAAGTTTCAACTTAAAGTTGCCCACCATTTTCTTAAAACTCATATAAAACTAAAGTTTTGTATTTACTTGCTATGGACTCGAATGCAGATGCGTATTCAGTGCAATAACAAAGATGAACCAACTTCCACGACTGGGATGTTATTTTCTCGTCATATCATTTTCAGACATTATGACTATTCATTTCTTCTTCCTGGTATATCCCTACTATATTCCAGAGATGAAATTCTTTCTTATATCATGTGCCTTTAGTACTCGTACTGACCCTTTTCTCAATTGATATCAGGTACGCAATACAGGAAGTTGGATGGAAATCGGCAACAGCATCAGCCATTTCGGAATCGTGAGCGCTCAAGTTGTGTTTGTGCTCTTGCTTTTTGCCCTCACCAACATATACACAAAAGATATCCATATTAGTTCAGTGAAACCATCCTCTCAGAAGGCAATGTGACAACTCGCATCAAATGTGGGTATTTAGCACCCAAATCTACTAATTTCATAAAGAAAAAGTTAGGCTTTGATGTTCTTCAAGGAAGCTTGTGTTTCTCTTTTAAGAGCAGCTTCTTGTTCTTCCTCTCCTTTCTCCTTTGTTTGGAGAAGTGCTTTTTTGTTGCTGGGATTTTGTTGAACTACTTATTGCCCACGTAGGATTAGCCTTTGACCAATGGGGTTTTCCAGTTTTTCCCATTAGTTCACGATTTTTTACAGCTGAAAATTTGGCACCCATCTCAGATTCTTTTCTTTTCTTTCTTTCCTTTTTCTTTTTTATTTTCATGAGTGTTTACAAGTTTTCAATACATGCAAATTATCATTATTTACGGAAACAAATTCTGAACACAAATTATCTTATGATATGCAATTCCAGAAGAGTATATTTCAAAACTAACGGTGATTAGCAGCGACTACTTAAGCAACTTTCTTTTCAAGTTTTAGTTATCAGCCTTTGACGACAATTTGACCCACGTTTATGTATTGTATTGTCCTTTCTTTTTATGGTAAATTGTTCATGTATCGTAATACTATCAATTATTCTCTTGAAATAATTCAACACTCATTTATACGCAAATTGACCTTTGGAATTTTTTTTTTTTTTACCATGTCGTTTTTTCAAGTGGCAATGGTGAATCAGACACCTCATTAAAATTACCAAAGAAAGAACAAAAAAGAAGGCTCATGATTGCTAAATATTTTGCCAAAGTTGGAAATGTTGCAACTCAAACTCAAAGGAAGGAGTTACCGTTCTGCGGTTCTTCTAGTTCTGTTATTATTTTTTTCCCCCTCCTGACGATAAATCTGTTAAACGAATTTTACTTGTAAAAGAAAAGAAAAGAAAAAGAAAAAAGCGAAGGACTAAAGAACTGTTACTTAATTAAACACTGTAGCATATAAGAGCTTTACATTATAATAAACTTTTACTTTTTACTGTAGTATATAAGAATTTTATAGTATATCAAATTAGAACTTAAAGTTTCAACTTACTTATCAAACAAAGCCTTTATTAGTTTTTTTTTTCCTCCATCTGATTAATCTGTTATAGGATATTTACTTGTAAAAAAAGAAAAGAAAAGAAAAAAGCGAAGGACTAAAATACTGTTACTAATTCAGCTGTCTGTAAAACGGCCGGTTTTTTTTTTTAATTTCCAAAAACGCAGGTGTGGACGAATTTTTAGTGTCATTCTCAGTCAAAAATCGAAGGTTACCAGAAAATGAATAAGAAAGAGACAGACAGTGACTACGAGCTCAGCTATTTTTGGAAAGGATTTCTACTGATTAGTTTTGAATTAATTACTTAAAAAACACTATATCATATTTTTACTTAATACATGTAAAATTTTTACATTGTAATAATAAATAATTTTAAAATTTTAATTTAGACCAAACACGGTACGAATTAGCTGCAATTACCGAGGTGTACAATGCATGTTTTATATAAGAATAAATGCTCTTACTAACTGTACACGTGGCACTAAGGAGAGCAAATCACAAAGAATTAAAAATTAAGCTAAAGACTTGATTAATGAAATTTTTTTTTTTAAAAAAAACATCATTGAGAATTTCAAACCTTGAACATAACTTGTTAGAAGTAGAAGAATTATGACAAGATCAGTCTAAATCATTATCTTAATTATAAATACTATAAAACTTTAATATATTATAATAAAAATAATTTTAATTATTGTATCAAACACTTGTTAAAAGGCGAAAGTATCATCGGATACGTACCATTGCTAAAATAATTGGTTTTCCAAAGTCCTCTCAACGACAACGAAAAAAATTCCACGTGATTCTTACTTTTCTGCAGGGGCGAAGCAAAGCACGAGGAAAGGAAGGGGAAATTTGAAAAACAGGCGGAAAAAAAATTTAAATTAAGAAAATGGCTTCTTTTTTGTTAGCACCTAAAAACTATTTTTTTCCATATAAAAATTGTTTCAATTTTTTTAGAAAGATAAACTATAGTAGGAAAATAGACCTCAACAAGATAGAAAAAAAATTAGAACAATTTTTTTGTCTAAAAGATCTCTTTATTTATATCAAAAAACAAGTTTTTTTAAATGCAAAAACTGTTTTAATTTTAAAAAAAAAAATAAAAGAAAAAACTATAATAAGAAGAGCAACCTCAATAGAGTGAAAAAAAAAAAACTAAAGTAGTTTTTCTATCTAAAATATTTTTTCTATTTTTTTATTATAAAAAAATTATTTATCTAAAAAAAAACTTTTTCTTAAAGCCTTTTATTCAAATTGCAGAGGAATGATTCTTCTCTCTCATAGTAGAGAGAGAAACACATAAGCAAATTCCCACCCTTTTACTTTGGGGAGAAGCTGAGAGCAAAAGTAAAATAGACGCAATGAGGCATCCGAGAAAGAACATAGATTCAGATAAGAAGCCTTATGTTGACTTTTATGCCCACTGGGTCCGATCTCCATTGCTTTCTTTATTAATGAACCAAATAATTCTCAAGATATTTTGCTTTATATATATATATATATATACCCACACACACATCCTGCTTTCTCTCAAAGCAAACTCACTATCTCAAAGAAGCCAAAAAAATGAAGCTGTAAGTAGAATTTCCAATTTTTGTTTTGTTTTGTTTTGTCTCTGTCTCTGTCTTTGTCATTGTCTTGTCTTTTTTCTTTTTTTTTAAATTTTGGTGATTGCAGATTCAGCAATGGCTTGGAACAAGCAAATCTGTTGATGAACAGCGACATACTGCCATTGTTGTGGAACGAAATTTCGGAGCTTTACAAGAAATTCAGTGCTCACGAACAATCATCTTCGAGTCTCAGACACAATTACAGAGCTGTCAGCTACGATGAACAGAACAAATTCACTGTGATTACATTTGTTACTTCGCACCAGCTTCTTCAAGAAGTCGATGATTTGGTCTCGTCTTCGTCGTCGATTGCCGAGGAAAGTTTTGGTCTTTTTGAATTTCTGCGTGGAAAGGCCGATTTTGCCATTAACAGAGCTGCCATTACCCTCTTTGATGACCACCGGCACCAGCTTTCTCAGCTGAAAAATCAGGTGCGTTTTGTCTCTTTTTGTGGAATTCCAGCATCTTTGTGTTTTGTACATCGGATAAGGAAAAAGTGAATTGTGCGTTGAAATCTAATTGGGTCTGATTGACTGATGAAGAATTTGATTCTGTGCAAAGGCCTTGACTTTGGAGAACTATATGTTTGACGAATTGTTCTTCTCTTAGTTATAATTCTTATTATCAAGGTTACTATGTTTGTTCGTATAATCGACAATCGAAATGATCGGTGAAGATCTTCCAAGGATGTTTCTTTAAGAAAAAAATCTCGACCAATGTTTCATTTTCTTTCTCAGTCCCTTTGTCTTTGTCAAATTATTGGATGATTACATTTCCTAATTAGTGTCTCTCCCTTATGAGTATGCCGATGAGACTGTGAAAGAAACTAGACCACAATTCCTCTTGCTCAGACTAAGACTGATTTTTCGTTTAAGACTAATTTGTACCTAGCTTTTTATACTTCATAACTCAAATGCAGATTGAATTTTCCAACCCAATAATTGTCACTGGACACTCTCATGGAGGTTCAATTGCTTCGCTGTTCGAGTTATGGCTGCTAGAAAGCGTCAATTTCTCAAAGACAAAACGCCCAATTTGTGTCACATTTGGTTCCCCACTTATCGGTGACAGCAGCCTGCAAAAGGCCCTCTTTCAATACTCTCCATGGCACTCTTGCTTCCTTCATGTGGTCTCAAACCAAGATCCAGTACCTAGGAAGTTCATAAACCATAACGCAAATGTATACAAACCATTTGGGACATTCCTCTTGTGTTCTGATTCGGGCTGCTCTTGTTTCGAGGAGCCCGAAACCATTCTGGAATTGTTGGCAGAAACTGCCTCACAAGGTGCTGCAAACCAAGTTTCCATTCAAGTTGATTATGGAAAAATTTTGGAACGTCTCAAACGCAACGCCTTGTTCAAGAATGTAGCAAATGCTGACTGGGCTAGCAGTCCATATGCAGTAGGCATTGTCACACAACTCTCGGCAATAGAGGTAAAATCCTATCCATTCTTGTTTTCTTTTTTCATTGTTAATCTCCTTTTGTGGCAATGAAACAAGTTGTTGACTTTTCCTTTCATCTTCCTCAATTAAATTCTGTGATTCTATTGTAGTATAAGCAGAAGCATAATGAAGACATAAACACACTGGTTGAACGGATAGAGAAACAGGAAAAGAAGTTCTTGATTGGAAAGAGGACTGTTAAGCAGGACAAGAAGTTGAATGAGTCCAAAATAAATATGGCGAAACTCGAATGGTACAAGAAAACCTCCAAGGATAAGGGAATAGGCTATTACGACAGCTACAAAAACAAGCTGTTTATGAGCGACATAAATGTTGAGGAGATTGTTAAAAGACTGATCAACTACTGGACAGACGTGGTTGAAGATGCAGATAAGCAGCCTCAGAAAGAGGGAGCCTCCCTGCAGACTCGGTGGCTTTTTGCTGGTGTAACCTATAAAAAGATGGTTGAGCCACTTCACATAGCTGAGTACTACCATGAGGATGGTCTTTC
The DNA here is from genome assembly GCA_025403435.1 of Artocarpus heterophyllus. Lineage (NCBI taxonomy): Eukaryota > Viridiplantae > Streptophyta > Magnoliopsida > Rosales > Moraceae > Artocarpus > Artocarpus heterophyllus. Next base: position 1,972,393 of record CM046347.1, on the reverse strand, counting down.
GGAGTATGAAATACGCGGAAGGCCTAAACATTTTGTCCGCTTGGAGGAGTTGCTTGCTGAGGCGAAGAAAACCAAGAGCAGTTCCATTGAGGATAAAAGAAAGAATGTTTCGCATATTCTGACCGAAGATTCATGCTTTTGGGCAAAAGTCGAGGAGGCTATCAATTTATGCAAATTGTTGAAGAAAGAAGAGTTAGGTGTCGAAGAGAAGAAAACATGCAAAAAAAATTTGGAGGATTTTGAGGAATATGTGCTGGGATTGCTCGAAAACTATGAAGTGTCCCCTGAGATATTCTTGGAAGGTAGCAGCTTCATGCAGTGGTGGAAAGATTACAAGGGCACTATGGGAAGTTCCTATTCCTCACAGTTCACTGATTTTATGATGCGTGGAAAATATAGAGAGTATTCCAAAGAAAGCCTCTAAATTCTAGATCATGTTACCAAATTTTCCCCTCATTGTGCTGCTTTTTTAGTAGTCAACTAGAACTAAGAATTAGTGGGGATGAAACTTGGGTGAAATGTGTTCTTCATTGTACTACATTTTTATTGGCCAATTGATGTTTGCTTCTCTTTTTGTTCATGTTTGTTATCATCTCTGGTTGCTTTCCAAGATAATTTTGCAACATGTATCAACTTATATAAGCAATGCAGCTAAACCTTACAGTTTGAACGTTTTATTTGGTAACTCGTTTTTGTCGTAGAGAGAAACAATTAATTTATCCATTGTATTAGAACAGAAAGATGTTGAATCCCCTTTAACATCTCAAAGAAATTCAACTTTGGATTTCCCATGTTGCAATGAAGCTTACGCCAAGGCTGACTATCCAGGGATAAAAAATGAAACCTCAAGTTTTCCAACTTCAATTTCAGTTGCAAATCAAAAAGAAAACAAATACAAGGTCTAAAACTCGAGCATAAGCAAAAGTAAAGGGTAAATTACTCTAGCAATTTCCAACCTTTCATTATTGATTGAACATACTAAAATTTTTTATTTTAGTTTAACTAATAGCCATTAAAAAAGGGTCACGTGATATGTATGTGACCTCGTTAGTGAGGGCATTTTAGTAAAATAACTCATATTTTTTAAGAAATTTAAATAAAAACATAAAAACTAATAAAATAAAACTAAATAATATCAATTAAAATCAGCAAAAAATAATATAGAAAAAAAATATTCCCTAATTCTCTATCCTCACTAACTCTGTCTATGCACAGCTCTCTCTCCTCTCGTATATACTTTGGGCTTATTCTAGGGTTCTCGAGAGGGAGAGTTTGGGACAAATTTTTCTATAAAATTGGGGGAAAATGGTTGTTGCAGACCTCAAAGACAAAGAAAACCAGAGAGAAGTTTCGGTAGGGAGGGGGAGTGGGAATGGCTTCACGTTAGGAACGACTATGACAGGATTGACTCCTGGTGGGTGGCTTCACGATGGGAACGATCATGCGAGGTTGGCTCATGGTGGGGAGCTTTGTGGTGGGAAGGGCTGCGATGGGGTTGACTCACGGTGGGGGCTTTACCATGGGAATAACCAAGGCGAGGTTGGCTCGCATTGTGAGAGAGAGAGATTTGGGAGGGGGTTTAGGCTGCGACTTGAACTCGGCTCTATCGAGCTTCTTTGGATCTATTGCCACAAAGAATTTTTTCTCTAGACGTGGGTATTTTGGCCGGAGTTTAAGAACTATTTTGTCACCTTTTTGCTAACTTAGAGATCAATTAGTAATCCTTTTTAAAACTTTGAGGACCAGTTGAGCTACGTTATTAATTGTACTTAAAATGTTCTAATATTTGGCGGGTAGTTTAAAGAGAAGTTTTACTTTGTTTGATTCAATTTGATCTGGGCTCAAAAAATAAGTCGGCCAGGTTTAATATAATATGGGTTCATGGTGTTTGGATTATTGTTGATGGATATATGATTTTCTTTCTCTCCATAATGTGGTGATGAAGAAGAAGATCTGAGAAAATTTTGGATAGTTTGTTTTATTTGTTTAGATTTTTTAATAAAATTTTGTTTTAATTTTTATTAAATTTTTAATGTAACAATTATTTTAAAAGATAATTTAGTAATTTTAATTAAAAATGATATCTAATAAATTTTTTCAACCAAAATTAACGGTTTGATCGTTATATTAATCCCTCGTTAATTAAAATCAAAGGTTTAAATCAGTTTAATAAAAAAATTGGAGACCAAATGCTTAGTTTTGCAAAAAATTAGGGACTAAAAAAAAATTACCTAGGAGAGTTTGTACATATAAGTTAAAGAATTTGTGAAGAAAATGGTATAATTTCTTTCTTAACCTACCTAAGATGACACCCTTCTTAAGGCATTTTGTGGGCCAATCTTTACCAAGATCTTAGCTGTGATAATAGGCCTACGACATACACGTGTCAGCTCAAAGAAGGGTATGCTGTACAGTTGATGGGCCAAAGAAGAATCAAACCATCCATTTTAGGGTCAGGTGGGACCGGCCTGTATCCCAGCACATGCACTCTTCCACCTAACTGTTTTCACTTCTGTTAGTTGTCCAACCACAAAGGCCCACGAAAGCCCAGAGCAATGTTTTTCTTGCCATCGAGGACATTTTCTTTCACTTTTTGAATCGAACTTGCCTGATCTCTAGTACTCAAAAGCTTTGAGCTTTCACCGACACTTTTGTAAAAGAAATTGGATTACATTGGGCAATAAATGCACTGAAATAGAATGAGATGAAATCCAATATCATTTCAAGAGGTTCCATCCAAAAAAAAAATGTGAATTACAAGTGAGATTTATTCAACAATCTGCTTTTATTAATCTCAGTTTCTTTGGAAAATAAACTAAAATGCTTTATTATGTAAGACTTTTACGTTTACACTACAGTAATTAAAACTTTTACGTTAAAACTTGTTATTATTATTTTTTTATAGCTAGCTATTTTGATAAATTTCTGCTTTGTTTCAAATATTCCAAGACAATCTTTCAAAACCCTCTCCGACGAGATTTTAGAAAAGTTTATTTCCTCTCAATTCCTCTCTAAAATTTGAATTCTTCAAATGATAAAGAAGTCATAAAAAATACCGAAGCCATGTTCTTTCAATCCCAACCGTCAGATTTGTTTCGTCTAATAAGAGTGTTTGATTAATTTAATGACGTGGCTCATTTAGAATTCTTCTTAATTCGTCAAAGCGGTGTCGTTTCTCTTACCTCAACCCACGTCGTTTCCAACTATTACTGATTTTGTTTCCCACACCAGCTAACTCTATTTTTTTATTTTTTCCATAAAAGAATAGACGTGAGAAATTCTTGACGTGTTAGTTGTCTCATTCCATTTGAACTAAATCGAGCCCTTGTTGTTTGTTATATTTCTCCCACTACACTACACGACATATTATTTGACAAAGAAAAGGTATTATTGTGCACTTATTCTTAAGTGGTGAAGAGATCGTAAAATACAAGAAGAGGATAACAGCTGTTTTAGGATGGGTCCCATTTGAGCAAAACAGAACCGCGTTTGGACAACTAAAGGTGGAAGACGATGAATGCCAATGAGGTGTTTTAAGTCATAATGGGCTTGATCTGTCATGTGCCCAACGAAATTTGCGCCAAATTCGAGGTTAAGTGCTTAATATTTTTAAACAAGTGATCATTAAACTATCTCATGCCATCTCCCTCTTCTTCTTTTTTTTTTTTTTGGTAATATAAGTTAGAATTAAATTTTTTTTATTTTTATAGTATAGAACTCTTATTTATTATAACGTTAAGAAAAATAATGCAGCTCTTGCATGTTATAGTGTTTTCAATTAAAATTAGTTTTAACCAATGCTTCTAAATACCTTATATCGACTTCTTACTGAGTCCTTTTCACATTCCATAGTATTGAAAGTTATTTTTTATTTATTAGATTCAAAAGTTATTTGTTTATCATGATTTTTCTAAAAACTTTTACTCACTAAGAAAGTTATAATCAAAATCATAAAACATAATTTCCAAAAAAGACCGCTATAAAAGGCATCAAAGTCTAATGATTTAATAAGGTTTTATTTTAGTAGTTTTATTACTTATTAAAATATAGATATTATTCTAATCTTATAAAATTCATTTAAAACGTAGTTAAACAATTTTTGTCTCTATACATTACGGTCTTCTCTGCTGGAATACAACGTTTACAAATTATTAAATTTAGTTGAATCACTTTATTTTATAAATATGACAACTAAAAAATAAATACTTATTTATAATTTTTTTTATTTTTTCTGATATATATTAAAAAAATCTCCCATACATTGTTAAAAAAATTATATTATGTTTTTAAAAAATATATTTTATAATAACACATATTTGAATATTTTCATACTTAAATATATATAATATTTATAAAAAATAAGTTTTAAAAAATAACATCTGGAAAAACTCCCCCAGTTGTAGGCAAATCAAAACAAAGGCTTTTTTACGTTGAAATGGAGGGAGAATATTGTTATTTTATTCCACCGCATTGTCGTAACAACGCATCGTTTTGTAATTCCCAATCACTAACCGTTTCATGATGACTGGAGTCAGAAAGGGGCCCACACCTGGTTGCAAAGGTCTAAGGTTTGGTTTCTCTTCCCTACGTGCTATCAAACCAGTTACAGCTCAGCTGCTGTGGGTATTTGCGTCATTTAATGGTCATTGGTTTGTAAGTTCATCCACTTACGTGCCACTTCAGACATCGTGATGCCTGTTATGCTCAGCTGGAACTGATCACAGCTAAAAACAATGCAAATACTCCATTCTGACCCACGGGCCTGAAAATCCACTCGCTTTTTTGACCTACCAAGCGTGTAATCGTTTCCTCGTCTGCCAAAATACAAAAAAGAAAAAGAAAGGAAAAAATGATTAAAAAAAGAAAGGAAAAAGGGTCAAATATTAATTAATTAAAAAATAATTAAAAATAACCATTTGGTAATTTTTTTTAGATTCTGTTTGGTAAGATTTTTAAAATAGTTTTTGTTTTGGTAGAAATATAAAAAATAAAAATATTTTAAAAAATATACTAGACTATTTTTAACGTTGTATTTGGTTTTGTATATAATAATGTGTTTTCAAAAACAAAACAAATTTTTAATAGAAAAATATTTAATGTAAAAACCTAGCTTTTATCATTTTTTCTCTCTCTACTCTTCCTTATCTTATCTCTCTATTTCTAGTCTCTATGTCGCCGTTTTTGTCTCCACATCTTTAAGGTTTACCGCCACCCAAGTTATCGACATCGACGTCTGCGTTTGGCAATGAGGTCAAAGGCGATTATTTTCCGGTAAAGATCGGCTTGATTCTTTGTCACGGCCCGAAGTACGGGATGTGACGTAGCGAATTGTTTAAGTTGAATAAACAAAGATTTAATCAAAAATATGAGTTTAAAAGGGTTTAAATTAAATTTAGAAATATGGATAATCTAAAACCTTTTTAAACAGGCATTCTTGGTAATTAAACAAATAGAATTTTTAGAACAATTAATAAGAAAATAATAAAAGATAAAAGAAACGAATATGGGTCCCACTGACCCACATATTATACATACACATAGTATTGACAATATTACATTACATTCATAGTCCAAATAAAGAGAAAGTTAAAATGTTACATGCATTGATTTAATAATAGAAATAACCTACTAAGTTCTCCTACTGCTCCTGAGTTCTATCCGAAGAATCCTTCTTGAACCTAAGCGAAAATCCACTTAGAGAGGAAAAATTTGAAAACAAGTAAAACATGAGCGAAAGGCTCAGTAGGACTACATTTTAAGAAACATTTAATCTTAAAAGAAAATACCATTAATCAGGAATTACTTAAGAAAAAGATTAATTAAATAAGGCTAAATAAAACCAATCTTACCCAAAACAGTTTATTTGGTCAACCAAAGAAATCGTCATTTTCTTTTCCTCGGCAAACCATATGAATAACACCACCGCAGTGGCCCAGCTGGGTTTCCGGACCTGCCCCCAAGGTCGATTGCTATACGACCCGATCTCTGATATGACATCATGCCTTTATATTCATTTCTATGATTATTCAAAGTCCATTTACCAGATGTTTTCATTAACATTTATTATGAACTTCATTTCAATCCACGGCTTATAAAGATAACTGATAAAATTCCTTTTTCAATCAACCATTGACAACATTTTGGTAAAAATCCTTTTTTAAGGCTAAATCATTTGAAACTGGGTTACCACAGAAAAGGGATAGAAGTTCTACCTCGATACTCATGTCGGTGCCCCACACCGTAATCCTAGTCCGCTATACGTTAGCTCCACATAACCACAAACAACCCCAAATAAAACTAGGTCTATCAGTATCTAATATCATCGATGAACACGATCAAATCCATGAAAGCTGCTGGAGCATTTGTTAATTCAAATGGCATCACCAAAAACTCAAAATGTCCATACCGGGTCTTGAAAGCTGTCTTGGGAATATCTTCTTCTTTTATCTTGAGCTAATGGTACCCTGAGTGCAAATCTATCTCTGAAAAGTACCGCGAACCTCCAAACTAATCAAACAACTCATCTATCCTAGGCAAAGGATACTTATTCTTCACTGTGACACGATTCAGCTGCCGATAATCTATACACAACCTGAGAGTACCATCATGTTTCTTAGCAAACAAAACCAATGCTCCCTATGGTGATATACTGTTTCGAATATATTCGTTATCAGCAAGCTCCTAAAGTTGTTCTCTCAATTCTTTTATTTCTACTGGCGCCATCCGATATGGTGCTATTGAAATCGGTGCTATACCTGAAAGTAGCTCAATACCAAACTCGATCTCCCGATGCGGTGGTAACCTTGGCAACTCGTTAGGGAAGACATCTTCGTACTCATCAACCACCGGTATCGCTACATTTCTTTTCGAAGCATAGGGCTCACCTTCTAGACTTGCAAGAAAAGCATGACAAACCAGATTATTTTGCCCTCCAAGACATGACTTCATGAGACGCTCACTCATTAACCGATCACCACCACCCTAGCAAATAATTATCATCCCCTATCAGACACTAGGGTCACTTTTCTAAGCTGGCAGTCTACAACTGTATTATACCTAGACAATCAATCAATCCCTAGGATTACATCATATGAGCTCTGGGGAGTAAAATCAAATCACTTTTCAAAATCTCATCCCCAATCATTATTTTACAGGCTTTACATATATAATTCACATACACCCGCCCTAAAGGAGAAGCTATAACTAAGGGTTCATTGAACTCTTCTATCTCTAATCCCAAGGCATGTATAAAAGAGCTCGAAATGAGAGAATGAGTGGCACCTATATCAAATAAAACGTGAGCTAGGGATTGAAAAACTAAGATCGTACCATCGACAACGGCATTGTTGGTCTAGGCATCTGAACCTCATGTTGCCACCGCATGAACCTAAACTGGTGCCTTTCCTTGTCCTCTACCAACATTGCTAGGTCCTGGATTATTCGGCTGATACTGTTGTGACTGAGACGACTGTACGTTAGCTGTACTCGGTGCTCGATACTGAGGAATGCTAGACTAAAGGTTCTAGGGCTGCTGCCCTTGTGCCGAATATGACAATTGCTGAGGAGAGAACTAAGGTAACTGCAACTGCGAAAATTGCTAAGGCGGAGGTAGGGGCTGAGGCTGACAACTGGCACCTTCTTTGGTCTGAGATCTTAGACGGGCACTCCTGATCGGATAATTCCTCTTGATGTGTCATGGCTGCTGGCAATAATGACAATAAAAACTGCAGGAATTGCTGCGCCTACTACTAGATGAACTGTTACTACCACTGTTCGCGCCACTCTGCTTGTTCTTTCTAGGAGTTAGACGACTACCAGTGCTCTTCCTACCACTCCTCTGTGGCCCTCCTGACGCTCTTGCTCGATCCTCACAATACAACGCATAATCATTTTCCATTGATATTGCTGACGACACAAGCTTTCCAAAACTCCTGAGTCACAGAGCAACCACCTGTCGCAAAATAGGAGCCTTGAGTCCTTTCTAAAACTTTATACATTTTTCACGTTTCGAGGCCACTGCTGATGGAGCAAACCTGGCCAATTCATTAAACCTTGCCTCATACTCTTGAACTGACAAATCACCCTACTGCAACCTGTAGAACTCAGCCGCATTCTAGTCCCTATACCCTTGTAGAAAATACCGGTCATAGAATAGCTTCTCGAACTTGTCTCAATTGATGTTACCATTGCGTTCCAAACGCTTAGCTTGCTTCCACCAAGTGTTAGCACCACCCTCGAACTTATATGCAGCAAATTCCACACCATACTCATCTGGCACACCAAGGGTATCCAAGTGCTTCACGATCGAGTCTAGCCAATATTCTGCCAATTACGGGTCCCCATTTCCATCAAAAGTCAATATAGATGCAGGCTGAAATTCCTTAAAATACGTATGCCGACGACTAACATCAAAATCCTCTGGTCTAGCCCTAGCTGCCATCTGCAGGAATGCAGCAAACATAGACCTCATCATACTCTTATCATTTTCAAACTCGACATCAACTGTTGAACGACGTCTAGGTGTCATTCTCTCGCTTCTGAAAACAAAATTTAGACTGTCAGTAGTATTTTATTGTCATACTTATGTGTGCACAATTCTCAAGATTCATAATCTTAAGCTTTAATACCATTCTGTCACACCCCGGAGTACGGGAGGTGACGTGACAAATTATTTAAGTTGAATAAACAAGGATTTAATCAAAAACATGAGTTTAAAGGGTTTAAATTAAATTGGAAATATAGATAATCTAAAACCTTTTTAAACAGGCATTCTTGGTAATTAAACAAATAGAATTTCTAGAACAATTAATGAGAAAATAATAAAAGATAAAAGAAACGAATATGGGTCCCACTGACCCACATATTGTGACACACATAGTGCTAACAAGGTTACATTACATTCACAGTCCAAAGAAAGAGAAAGTTAAAATGTTACATGCCTTGATTTAATGATAGAAATAACCTACTAAGTTCTCCTACTGCTCCTGAGTTTTGTTCGAAGAATCCTCCCTGAACCTAAGCGAAAATCCACCAAGAGGGGAAAAATTTGAAAACAAGTAAAACGTGAGTGAAAGGCTCAGTAGGACTACATTTTAAGAAACATTTAATCTTAAAAGAAAATATTATTAATCGGGAATTACTTAAGAAAAAGATTAATTAAATAAGGCTAAATAAAACCAATCTTACCCAAAACAGTTTATTTGGTCGACCAAAGAAATCATCATTTTCTTTTCTTAGGCAAAACATGTGACGACCCGCCTTTTTGGGCAGTCACTTTACTTTCATAATCATCGTTTCGTAAACAGTAATCTTACTTACTTAGTAAGAAAATACTGTAGTAAAATTTTTTTTTCTTTCCTTAAACGTTCTTTAAAATTGATGCGACCTCTGTCGCATTCAAGTGGAGACATCGCTCAACACTTGTCCTTAAAATCATTTCAAATCGTTTCTCAAAACTTAATAAGAAACATTTATTAAATCATAATTTAAAACTTTACTTTATAATTACATAAAACAGTTCATAAACTGTATCTTAAAACTTTGAACACAATTCTTAAAACTCTGGTTTTCTTTAAACTTCGAAAACACAACATTAAACAATAGAAAACATTTTCTTTACGTAGCGGAAGCAAACAGTGATGGTATCCATACCCAAATCTTCGCATCTGTCCTCCGCAGCACCCAGCTCTTCTAACGGGTCCCATTGGTCACCCATAAATTACCTACAGCATGAAAAACTTTTAATGAGCTTTCGCTCAGCAAGTTCAAACATAAACTCACAAAGCATTTAAACATGCTTTAAAAGTTTTTCTCATGAAAACCTTTCTCTTGAAACGTTCTTCATGAACGTTTTCCATAAACATTTATGAAAATATTTTTCATAAACGTTTTCCTTAAACATTTCTAAAAACGTTCTTCATAAACGTCTTTCATAGAACATTTCTGAAAACATTTTTCATAAAACATTTCTTCAACGTTTTTCTTAAAACGTCATTCGTAAACCTTTTCTTGCAAACATGAAATGTTTTTCATAAACATTTAATGTAAAACCTTTCTCTTAAAACATTTCTTGAACGTTTTTCTTAAAACGTCGTTCATAAACCGTCTCTTGAAAACATGAAAATGTTTTTCATAAACACTTGTCATAAAACATTTCTCTGAATGTTTTCCATAACATAGCATATAAACATTTCATGAAAGGCATTCAAGCAACATTAGAATGCATGACTTCATTTATGCTCAATTATTAACTTTAATTATGAGCCTTTTATGAACATTCTATAAACTTAAATATTCATTTCTTTCTCAACCTTTATTCTTGTTCCTTAACTTTCTTTATCTTGTAACCTTCATTTTCCTTACTTTACTTTAGTGTTCGTACCAACTCATTAATCATGAGATCGTAAACATGATGCTTCCCTTGTGGAAGACTTGAGACCATCAAACATTGAGGTCTTGTACCTCACCTTTAGGAGGTCACACTTTAATTTCACTTTCATTACCTCATAACAAAGATGCTGGTACGACACTTTCCTTTTTATCTTTACGTTACCTTCTTATTAACTTTAGTGAGCATTTCAAATGCAATCACATCATATGCAATACACTTGCAATTCATAGCTTGTACTATAAAATTTATTGCATAACAGATGCAACATATTGCATAATAAATGCAACATAAAATGCAAACACATTTTACTAATCATAATTTGCATTCTAACACTCATTGCATAACAAATGCAACATATTGCTTAATAAATACATCATAAAATGCAAACACATTTTGCAAACTATAACTTTTATTCTTAAATTTATTGCACATCAAATGCAACTTATTGCATAGCAAATGCATCATTAAACCTTTAACTTAAACTATAAAACATTATGCATTGTCATAATGCAAAACATACTTTCAATACTTTGAAAATCATAACTTAAACTTTTAAGAAACGTTATACATATCAATATGCAAATAAACCTTCAACATAACGATTGCAAATTCATTGCAATTCTTTTTCTTGAACTTTAAAACTTTTTGCATAATAAATGCAAATATACTTTAAAAGAAACTTGCTTAACAATTGCAAACACATTTGCAAATCATATAAATAAACATTTAAAAATCATTTACTTCATGCTGTAGGTGAGGTTTGAAACTTACCCAAACTATGCTCTAGCGTTCTCTATTCCGTTCCTTTCTCGTTCCTTTTCCATTAGTCGGCCTCTGCGTCCTGATCAAACGACAGCCGACTCATTAATTAACTTTCTTTATTATCAGTCCACTTGATTGATAATAAAACGTAAACATTAATCATTCATTCCTTTTTCATAACTTGACTAGTATACTTTCGGTCTACCGTTCTGTCTAACTCAACCTTATAAACCGTCAGTTTACATTTCCTTCAATTAGCCTTGTAACCCACCGGGGTTACATTTCCTTTTAACTTTGTAACCCATCGGTTACCTCTCGTTTACTTAAAACATCTCTTATGAAATCTCTGATCTCATATGACCGTAACGTTACTTAACGTATTACGGAACATTTTCCATCTAATAACATTATGCTAAATCGGAGTGTTCGACTCCGTTCTAGCCGTTTCCTTAAAAATGACGATTTTACCCTTAACGGGTTTTTTCGTCACCTTGTAACGTTATAAAACCTATTCTCATATAAAACAGTGTAACAATCACTGATCATGCATTTCATAAATTTCTATGAAAGCATCTAAAACAGTTCATACTGTAGGCGAGATTCCTACTTACTTGAACTCCAAGCTAAGCAGATCCAGTTGTATCTCGCTGCATCTACAGTATGTGAAGCATCCTCTGCAGTGCTCCTCGAGCGACCATGAATGGCTAGGAATGCTTCCTGGAGATCATTCATTCTTGAAACTGTCATTCTGGACTCCGATATTGCTGCTTGAATCGCCTCGATCCGCGTGCAGTCGGTACCGGACGATTTTCATCGGAGTGGAATTTGCTCGAACGGAGGTCACCATTGCGTTCAGAGCGTCGAAACGAGTCGAGAGGCGGTCTCGGATCTTCGATCGGAGGTCCGGTTCACAAAATCCCATTTTGCCCTTTGACCGGCCGTTGACCGGCGTTGACCGCCGTTGACCGGGTGTTGACCGGCGGCTGTTGGCTCCGTTGAGGGCTGAGCTCGAGCCTACCCCCCCCAATTCGACCCTCCTGAGTCGATTGGTGGGGTCAATTTCACCCAATTCGGCCTCCATCTGCTCCAATCGAGGATGGATTTCACGGCGGAAACCGGCGGCTCCGATTTCCTATCTCCGGCGAAGATACCGTGAAATTGAGGTGGGGGAATTGTTCCCCGACCTCCTCTGAGTGTTTCCCCTACGATGGGGCAGCTCAACACCGCGTGGAACGGCGGCCCGAAGCTCCCCACGGCGGCGCACCAAGGCGGAGGTCGTTCTCCGATGACCGGCCGTCATTTCGTGCAATTGAGAGTTGCTTCATGCTCTTCTCAACCATCTGAACGTTTTCCCCCTTTCAATTTGGGGCGAGGCAGCCGGGAACGGTGGCTACGATGGCTTCCGCGGCGGCGCTCAACGGCGGAGGTGGAACTCCGACCAACCGCGGCTGGGCTGCGAAATTAGGCGAGGGGTTTCACTCCCCGTCGCCGTCTGAGTCGAACGGTGGCGGCGGTGTACCTCACCGCCGCCATTATCGGCGGTTCTCGAGGGGCGGCGACACGGCGGAGACGGGCAGCTCCGGCGAAGCCTTTCCAGCCAAAATTGAGCTGGAAAATTGGTACCATCTTGTTCCTCTCCTCACACTGAGTCCATAGACACCAAAATCACGTCGATTGGTGGTCGGACGGCGGAGAAACGACGTCGGGAAATTATGGGTTTCGCCGCCACTTTGGGCGGCGCGTGGGCCCTCCTCCGGTGGTGTTTTGGGTGGCACGACACCTCGTTGGACTCAGCTCAACGAGAGCTTCCCACTGGTATGGGAGGTGTCGAAAAATAACGCCGGAATCTCAAACGAGATTTGAGGAGAGAGAGAGAAAATCTAGAGAGAGAAAGAGGAGAGAGAAAGTCTCGAATTTGCTTTGAATTTCTGATTTTTTCTTCTTCTTTTTTTTTCTTTTCTTTTATAAAAAGTATAAGATAAAATTGTGGTCCACACAATTCAATTCTTATACTGCATTACTCTAACACTGTATAATTTTCCATCTTATTATACAGTATTTTTCTTTAATTGTACTTTGTCTTAACATAATCTTTAATTTAATGCATTTTTAATGCACTAAAAATCTCGGGTGTTACAAAACATATGAATAATACCACCGTAGTGACCTAGTTGGGTTTCGAGACCTGTCCCTGAGATCGATCGCTACACGACCCGATCTCTGATATGGCATCATGCCTTCATATTCATTTCTATTATTATTCAAAGTCCATTTACCATATGTTTTCATTAACATTCATTATAAAGTTCATTTCAATCCATGGTTTATAAAGATAACCGATAAAATTCTTTTTTCAATCAACCATTGAAAACATTTTGGTAAAAACCCTTTTTAAGGCCAAATCATGTGAAATTGGGTTTCCACAGAAAAGGGGTAGAAGTCCTGCCTCGATACTCATGCCGATGCCCCACACCGTAATCCCGGTTGCTATACGTTAGCTCCACCGAATCACGAACGACCCTAAATAAAACTAAGTCTATTAGTATCTAATTTAAGACATTCTATGTAGCTAAACTATTTCATGATGTCCTAGTGTGCCATTTGTATCTTTAAAATCATTTTATAAAGTTGGGGTTTCAATTGGGGTTCAAAACAGTAAAAACGGAATAAAATCACAAAATTTGCCCTTGTTTGGCCGGCCTGTCGGTATCCCTAGTTCAGTCGGCCGAACTGTGCCAAAAAACAGGTCCGGTTGGCCGAACATTTTTCAGGTTTGGCCTGCCAGACGGATGAATCCGGCCTACAGAACATGAAGTTTAGCCCGCCGATTTGGAAAATTTTTAAAAATTTCAAGCGCGGGTTTTAGGTCTCTCAAAACCCAAATCTTGATTTCAACCTATTTTTCTCAATTCTCAGGCATGAAAAATAATCACTGATGATAGAAAAACATAATAGGACACTTTTGAACACATTTAAACAAGATTTGAATACAAAATCTAAGAAAATCTAAAAATAGAGAAAAATAAAAAATCTTGATTCGAATATGTTTTTCTTCAAACAAAGCATAGATCCTAGTTGTTCTAAGTTCCTTTAACTCAAATCACGAGTTTCTTAAGCTCAAATAAACTTAGATTTCAAAATACTAAGAAAATTGAAAAGTTTAAAAATTTTAAAACTAACCTCGAATCGAAGCTTTAAATCACGTTTTTCGGCTGCCAAACCACACCCCTGAGCTTCCTACTTGCTAATCTGAAGCTTGGGTTCAGATTTTGTTTCAAAATTTTGAGGGAAATTGAGAGGGAAAGAGAGAGACCGAGAGAAAGTGTGAGATAAGCGTAGAGAGAGAGAGTGTGTGTGTGTGAAAGTGAAAGTGAAAGTGAAAGAGAGAGTGAGGAATTAAATAGAGAAAAATATGGGCGGTTTTAATGTACGAAAACCGTATGCTGCCCACTGTTTTGAAAAATGGTTATTCCAACAATTTGTTGTGTCCCAACGTTCAAAATGACAATTAAAATTGTTAAAAACAACTAGAAATCATTAAAATTACCAAAACAACTTTAAACTCAAAGATTTCATTAAATGATCAAATAAATTTGAAAATATTCATTATGGCATACTAATCCACCATTTTACACTCTAACGTCATTAAATTAATTTCTGGGCGTTACAAACCTCTGTCTTTTTTTTCTTTAATCTCTTCCTCCAATGCAGACTTCAATGGCTAAATGCAACACGAATCGTGTCTTCTCCAGCCATCGCAAAGCTTCGACCAAGATCTCATAAGGTCAGGTTCACCAGGCTTCATTTGTGAGGATTGAATGATGAGGGCAATCGTCAGGGATTTGCCAGAGAGACGAGACATGGTGGGAGGAGGGGCCTAGGCTTGGGTTGAGGTTGTTGCTGCTGGTGGGTGGGTCGCTAGGATGGCGACAGTGGGGCGGCAAGGGCCGCTAGTCACAGGTCGGTGAGAGAGAACGAGGGAGTGAGAGAAACTGTAGGAGAAAATGAGAAAAAAAACCACTCTTTGTTTGCTTTTAATTTTGGGACTTTTTTGGGTGTCCTCAAAGTTGTTTTTGTTTTGTTTTGGACCAAAATTTTAACCAAACATATTTTTTAAAACCATTTTTATTTTTTTGCATTATGAGAAATGGGAAAAACATTTTTTTCCCGGGAATGAATTTATCAATCTAGCTTCTGATTTATCAACTTCAACATCAAGTGAAATGGCCTTCTGGTACAAAGAAATTGAGGTTTCCCTGGGGGTTGGTTCAAGAAGTGGTAACGCAGGGGGGTGGGTGTAATGAAAGAAGTAGCTTGGGCAAATTCTAGAATTCATTCCTAGCCTCGGGCTAACCTAACTCATTGTAGCGTAGGGGTAGTGGAGACTAGTAGTAATGAATAAAGTTACGGGAGGAGGCTAAAAGAAAGTGAAGAGGACATTATATATATATATATATATATATATATATTTTGCTAAATGTAAAGAAAACAAAATACTGTAATTAGATATTCTAAACTATCGTGTCATTAAATAGTCAGATTGAGGAAAATTATTGCTTCTGTTGGTCCATTAACTCTCGCTACTTAGACCTTTTGTGACAACTTAGCAAGCATAGATGTGCTTTCTACGTGAATTTTTGCTAACCTGACCAACTCTCTTATCAGAACAGTTTATAAATTCAAAAATAATTGTCGGCCTTTTCCTTGATAATTTAGCGCGTTATTTAAAGTATATTTCAACTTTTTTTGGACAGCCAGCTTTGAAACTCCGCAACGCGCACAAAAACCTCCACGCGCCAAAGGCCTCAAAGCAGCACGCTTCCCGTGATTGGAGGAGCGAAGAAAGAATCACAGTTCACACTTGGACTGTAAAACCTTCTCACTTCTCTCTCTCTCTCCACTTTTTTGAGCTAAAAAAGCTCTCCCCTTTATCACTTCTTCCTCGGTCTTTTGGCAGAGGAATCACCCCGTCCAAGCATCTCTCAAACCATGGCAATGGCGACAATCATGCAAAGGCAAAAGCTCCTCCTTCTTCTCTTCCTCATTTCCATGGCGGTTCTAGCGGTGGACGCCACCCCAAGGGCTAGTACTGGAGCACGAAGAAGAGCAGCAGCATCCCCGAGGCTCTACACGAACTACTACCAAAAATCGTGCCCTAGATTCGAGCAGATCGTTCAAGAAACCGTCACAAGCAAGCAGATCGCCAGCCCCACGACCGCAGCCGCCACGCTCCGCCTCTTCTTCCACGACTGCCTCCTCACCGGCTGCGACGGCTCCACGCTCATCTCCTCCACCCCCTTCAACCGCGCCGAGCGCGACGCCGACATCAACCTCTCCCTCCCCGGCGATGCCTTCGACGTCGTCGTGAGGGCCAAGACCGCCCTCGAGCTCGCCTGCCCCAACACCGTCTCCTGTGCCGACATTCTCGCCGTCGCCACCCGCGACCTTGTCACCATGGTTGGCGGCCCCTTCTACACCGTCCCCCTCGGCCGCAAAGACTCCCGCATCTCCCGCGCCTCCGACGTCGCCGAGAATCTCCCCAAGCCGACAATGCCGTTCTCCCAAATCATGCGAATCTTCGCCCAAAAAGGCTTCTCCGTACAGGAAATGGTCGCCCTAAGCGGCGCCCACACCGTTGGATTCTCCCATTGCAAGGAATTCAGCGACGGGATCTACAATTACAGCAAATCGTACCAGTGCGATCCCCAATACAACCCTAGATTCGCCGCCGGATTGCAGAAGGCTTGCGCCGATTACCACAACAACCCTACATTGTCCGTCTTCAACGACATCATGACACCCAACAAGTTCGACAACATGTACTTCCAAAACCTAGCCAAGGGATTAGGGCTTCTGAAATCGGATCACGCCCTCAACAGCGATCCGGCGACGAAGCCGTACGTCGACATGTACGCCAGGGACGAAACCAAGTTCTTTAAGGATTTTGCCCTGGCGATGCAGAAGCTCAGCGTCTATGGCGTCAAGACCGGAAGGGATGGAGAGATTAGGCGAAGGTGTGATCAGATTAATTAAGCTTAATCACTTGAATTAATCTTAATTACGCTGTTGTTATTGTTGTTGTTATTATTGAGTGGTAAAAAGCTAATGGATGGTGGTTAATTGGTTGAGGATTATTGAGGGCAATTTTCTCTTCAAGTCTTCTTCTTTCTTGGTTCCGTGAGGATTAATATTTCATCTTGTATACATGTTTTGTTTTGTTGTATCGTCAACCACATATTTACTAAACTTAAAAAATATAATCCTTATTTATTTTCTTTTCCGTTTTCTCCAATCATTTTTTTATTTTTTATTTAATTGTTTGAGGGGTTCTTCAAATTGTTTCAAGTTAACGGAAAAAGTGGTGAGATTTGTGGCTTGTTTTTAGTGTCAAATTAATTGTAGATTGGATTTAGGGCAGTGTGTTTGTATTTGTAGCAACCCAAGAGATGAAAACTACTCGTTTGCATAAATTAATATTATTCATAAATTATAATTAATGAATTAATTAGAGTAAAGCTTTTAGCTTTAAGTTTTGGGTTGAACTTTGTCTGTTCTTGTTTTGAGCAATAAGTGCAAGACTTTTGGTTTGGGAGCTTGGTTTTGCATGTGCGTGGCCGTGGTAATACGTTATCTGTACTGCAGAATCCTTTTTTTTTTTTTTTTTTTAAACATTTTGCTGAAAGAGCTCGCTTCTCAACACCTGGGGAGACCACAGTGAACAAAAGCAACATCTGAAAAGGGCAACAACACCTGACAGACATGGGAGTTGAGGCTGGTATAATAGGACAACATGCCATAATTGAATCTTACCAAACTGATTGTGCTCTAATGCTCATGATAGAGAACTTATGAAGATGTGTGGTTTCTGAGATGGGAATCCGGAACCACAACATCTGCGGCGTTTGTTAGATTGACTATTGATCTTGGACCAAAGAATCGGAACTCGTTTTCTGATAGGTTTTCAAGCGAGACAAGGGCAGGATTGTTTTTGGCAACAAGAAGGGGACTTCTTATGGGTTAATTTTGCAATGAAAAATGTCACCAATAAATCTGGAATACTAATGCTTTGTTTGGCAAAACTGTTATAACTCGTACTTGGAAATAACTGTCTACGATATAAATTTCTCAGGTACTAAACTATTCTAGTTCTAACACATTTGTTAAAACACCGTAAAAGTGACAACATCAAACTCAAGTTACTACCTATTTAATCTAGAAAGTGGTATGCCATGATACTCAAGGTATTCTTCCATGCTGGTAAAAATTGTGGCTGCTATTATGTCGCCGGTAGTAGCCTCCCATGATACTGGATGTAGTCAATTCTG
This sequence comes from Artocarpus heterophyllus, assembly GCA_025403435.1. Classification (NCBI taxonomy): domain Eukaryota; kingdom Viridiplantae; phylum Streptophyta; class Magnoliopsida; order Rosales; family Moraceae; genus Artocarpus; species Artocarpus heterophyllus. Next base: position 1,953,916 of record CM046347.1, on the reverse strand, counting down.
CTACTGGAAATTTCTTATCAAAATACTAAAAAAATTCAAAAAAAAATAGTCAACAAAAAGGAGGCAGGAGACGTTGCAGAGAGCAGAGCAACATTAACATTTGAAGCAAGGGAGATCCCGCCATGAGGCAAGCTGCTCGAGGAAGATCAAGACGTGGTACTCTGCATTCGGGAAAGATCTCACCAAGACACCCCTCATGCAATGGGGACTTTAGCGTTGAACGACAACGATTGCACGGGGCGACAAGAGATGTCCATACGGCGGAGAGCGGGACACCGTGACAGACATGGGGGTGGTGGGAAGAGTGAGAAAGATGAAGAATCATAGAGAGAACTGAGGGACAAGTATATTTGAGCATAAGAAGTCTTTATAAGTATATATCTTTGCGGTGATAAATTTTGAGAAAACGTTGCATTAAGTGAAAAAAAACTAGTGACGCCAAATCGATGCAAGCCTTTTTTTTTTTTTTGGCATTTCTTCTAATCGTCACTGATGGGAGTTTTTTGGATGAATTTTGGGCCTATCCCTATCAAACTGATCGGGGCTTTTGCTGTATGACAAGCTGGAAATCACGGGAGGGTTAACGGGAAAAAAGGTTGTGGGCCACGAATGTTAAACCATAAAAAGCCCTGACCGTATCATGATGTTGAAAGTTGGAGTTGGTAAAGCACAGATGATGCTGTGAAATTCGATTGATAAAGTTTGAAAACGACTGTCCCATGTCCATGACCACGCATGTCTTGCCTTGGTTTCCACGAGTAGTCAAGTGGTATCCCTTTCTTCATAATATACATCCTTTTCCAAACCAAAACTGTTTCAAGGGCTTTGGACTTGTTTCTCACACAAGCAAAGAGAAGTCCCCGATTTTCTCCTTCTGCAGGGAATTGGGAGACTAAATTTGAGAAACCAACACTAAAAAGATGGTTGGTTCTTGTTTACTGATTAGAATGTTTGGATAACGCTACATCCAGATAGGCTTTTTGTTTGGACATCTTCTGCCCAATATGCCAAAATGGTGTAACTCTCATAGCAAATGATGTAACTGTCACATCAAACAGTAATTTTATTTTCAATTCATTACATCATTCTAACACAATAAAAAAATATGCCAGTATATTTTATCTATCTCATTTCTATATTATTTTTACTATGTTTCAACTATTTAAGTTTTGTTAAAAAAAACTTTTAAAAAAATTTGGCATTGATGAACAATAACACGTAAAATCTAATGTGCTACTGTTTTTCTGCACATGCAAGCCAAAATATGAGAAGGAAATGACAATAGGTTGGGGAGCTCCACCAACGTCATTTTAGCTATTTCTGACCCCTAAGGCTCCCAAAACCATCATGATTACTCGTGGCTAACAACTTTTATTTGTTGGTTTTCAGAAAGAATCAGAAAGGACTAGGAATACCAGAGATAAATCATTGTTGGGTCGGTTTTAAAATTTTAAGATATCAAGAGCCCGTTTGGTTTGAGTATTTGAATAAAGATTTAAATTTTTATAAGAGAAAATACTATAGCAAAATGATTCGAACCGTGATTCGAACCACGAAACAAATGCACTCTGAATTTACACAATTTTATTGCACTCGGTACTCAGGTAGACACCCTTTATAGGTTGGAATATTATTATTATTATTTTAAACTTTCCTTCAAGAAAAATTGAAAATAACATATACATATTAAAAAAGGAACTTGTGTTCCTTGGTGTGAGAAACATGACATGCCTAGAGCCATAAGATTAGAGCCGCCAATTTCAGACACGATACGAAAACGACATGAGATAAATAGGTTTGGACCGCACGTATATTAATTGAGCCATAAATGAGTTGGCACGAATAACACGAAAATAAACGTGTTAGATTCGTACTAGCTCCCTTAACACATTTAATTAAATGTGCAGTAAACGTGTCAACAGGACACGACACAATAACACGATACGAAAACGACATGATATAAACGGGTTTGGACCACACGTATATTAATTTAGCCATAAATGGGTTGGCACAAATAACACGAAAATAAACGTGTTAGATTCGTACTAGCACCCTTAACACGTTTAATTAAATGTGCAGTAAACGTGTCAACATGACACGACACGATCCGTCCGTTTATAACACATTTAAACTTAAAATAAAAATTTTATAATTTTGCAAGATAAATGATTTGAACCTTACACCTGAAGGTGTATTATTAAGCTTACCTCCACCAAACTGAATGATCATTTTATATAAAATAAGAGCTTTTAATTTATTTATTATGTTTTTAATGCTTTAGAAGCTTAAAAAAAAAATTTCGTGACCTGCAAGTTTGAAGAATCAAACCCTGCATGTAAGGATATATTATTATACCAACCTCCACTGTTGATGCTTACCGTTGCCCGGCGTCGGATCAACACCCACGTGCGGCTGCATACGTTCTGACCTCTTCTTAGGCTTGCCCCTGACCGGGAGTGTGTACTTGCGAGAGGGATGGTTCGGAGAATAGTGGGGTTAGTCAATAGACAAGGGCTTTCCGATGCTCAAGGCAGGTATTGCTCGACAGAGGTCGGCAGCTAGTTAGGTGTGAAGAAGTCTCTCTCCCTCTAGAATGTCATAAATGCATCATATTTATAGGCCACTACTTGGATCGGGTGCAAGATGGGTTTTGCCATCACCTGGGTGTCACATTAAGGTGTGTCAGGCAGTAGGTAACAAGTGTCGCGCCCATCGCCCAATGGATTGGACTCTATCGGACGACAGCGCATTTGCCTGGTGTTGGCCTACAAGGGCGAGTAGTAGCTTATTTTATGAGCAACGTAGTCCGACCCGAGTTGCCATACATCCCGAGGTGGCAGCCTTTTTGGGGCGTGCCCTTGGATGCTTGAGTGACACATCGGGAAGAAGTATAAAGCGTCGGGGCCTAACAGTAAGCTCCCTGAGGTCTGCCGAGCTTAATTGTCGACCACCAAAGTTAATGTTCTCGGTGGTGGCGCCGAGCTTACCCTCAACATCCACCACGCTCGACAAGCTTTTGTTATAAAATAAAAGCTTTTATTTTATTTATAATGGTTCTACTTGTATGTTTTTGACACAAACAAAAGTCTCACATTGGAAAGGAAACTGAAGCCTCCCTCCAGTCCTCTATATAAGGACTCATATCTCACTACCAAAAGTGGATCCATTTGCCAATGAATGAGGCTTTAAAATAATATTTCTTAAATCTAATTGTTAAGAATTATATTAGAGAAGATGAATACAGTTTAAAATATTTAATTATTTAGATAGGAACATTTTAATTTGAAGATAATAATATTTTGGTGTTGTTTATGTTTTAAATCTTAAATCGGAAATGCATGTTATGTATAAAATTTATATTTTAATTTTTTTTGTTATAAATATATTATAATTGTATTATAATCGTATTAATTATGTTGTGTTACGCGTGTTATAAGTATAATGTGTTCGTATTTGTGTTTTAGACGTGTTTATTAATCATGTTGTGTTCATGTTAAGTTTGATCATGTTGTGTAATCGTATTAATACGATGTTGTCAGCCTTACATAAGACAACGCAAAATAGATCCTAGTTGGGGCTACTAATGCTTGCTTTGTCTTAGAGAAAATGTATAAAACTCGACGACGATAAGAATAAAATCAAACAAAAAGAACGATGTGATCAACGACCATACTGGGACTCTTTTATTTACACTCTTTGAGATTCCTAATTGGAGCGAAAGAAAACTCAACGAGAGCAAAGCACAATAGCCAAACTCCACCATTTTCCACCCTAAAGAAAGAGGAAAAACAAAAAACAAAATCCTGTTAACTTCTCTAATAAATAATTACAATGCGTACCCACAAAAAGTACTAAGAAAAACAATAACCAATGACAAAACCCGCCAAAACGAGTCATGAATTCTAACCCCCCGATCAAAACTAGGACGAGTTAGCACTTGACCCACTGAATCCAATCCCGAGTCAGGACCGACTCTCGCTCTCGAACCCTTCATTGAGCAACTCCTCCCAATCCACCTCCTCCTCCTCCTCCTTTTCCTTCATGACCTCTAACACCATCCTTGCCTTTTGTCTCGTCCTCTTGCTCCCCATTGCCTCCACCTTCGTCAGCACCTCCACCCCTCCCGCCTCCTTCGCCAACACCTTGAACCGCAAGCCGCCTTGACTCAGTGCATACAACACAGCCACGCAACCCTCCCGAGTCGACTCAGGAATCAACTCGACTCCAATCAACATACCCACTAAACTCTCCACGGCACCCGCATCCAACAACGCAACCCGCCCGTCCACACACAAACCCAAGTTACACAAAATCATTAAGATCCGACCTGTCATGTGACGCGTCGTAACCATGTTTAGAAGAACTGGAACCGCCCCGAGTTTAACAAGCTTGAACCGGTTGGTCTGAACGAGTGAGAGGTGGTACAGAGCCAGGGCCGAGTCATGCCGAGTCCGCTCGCTCTCGGCTCGGAGCAAGTGAAGCAATGGCTGCAAAGCTCCCAAAACGCCAATGGCAGTCTTGTTGTCGTCGTCTAGGGCCAGGCTGAAGATCGCACCGGCGGCGTGCTCTTGAGCTTCGGGGGACCCACTCTTTAGGACGTCGATCAGAGGAGGGACTATTCCCGACCGTAGGATCTTGATCTTGTTCGTTTTTTCCAATGACAAATTTACCAACGCTGCGACAGAGTTCACCTGAACACCGGTGTACCTCGAGACGATCAGAGATCGTAGGGCTGCGAGGAGCCGGTAAGTGCAAAGGTGGGCTCGGGTGTTCTCCTTGGTCCGCGTGATCTTTCTCAGAGAGATCAGAGCCTCCTCGACCTCGAAAACCTGTTGGCTTTTGAGACTCGGCACTAATTCGTCTTCTTCGGAAGAGGAAGGAGAAATACTAGGGTTTAGAGCTTCGATTTCAGACGACGATGAAGACAACGAGTTCGCGAGCAGAGGCGGAAGCGGCAGCGAGAAAGTCGGCGACGCCGTCGTTTCGACGGACTCCGACAAGCTCGAGTAGAAATGAATACGACGTCGTCCGATCTCCGCCCCCAAGTTCACGTTAGGGCTTGCTCTGGCCTTCTCTATCAGCTTCTTCTCGGTGATCACGATCACCATCTCCTCCTCCTTATTCTTCTCGCATTTCGTTTCGGTCTTTGGATTTTGGCTGCGGGACGCCATGAACGTACGGACGAGCTTCTCGGCGGAGGTGGACTCGGGAGGCTTGGGAACGTCAACTAAGGAGCTCCGGCACCAGGAGGCGATGGCGGATTTTAGGGCTAAATTGGGGATGACGGAGGAGAAATCGACTGTGGAAGCGTCCGTTAAAATCAGTGTGAAGTTGAGAGCTTTACATGCGTCGACGCAGGCACGCTCGAAGGTGTGGCCGGAGGAGACGATGACAGGGTCCGCCATTAGAGAGCCGGAGATGGGACAGAGGAAATCCCTTGGAGGCTCCTTCTTCTTCGGCGATTCGGTCTTCAAAGGAACGGTAGAATTGGACGACGATCTCTGAAAAATCCTCCATTTACGTCTGGGAGTTGCCGCCTCTGTTCCTTTCTTCTCTGTTTTCTTCCCTCTCTTGCGTTCGCATTGTTTTTTGTCCTCCTTGTGTATCATCAACGTCATCATACCCTCTTGAAACTCCATTTTCGTCCTCTTCTTTTTCTCAAAAAAGGATCAACTTTTTAACTTGCCATTATTTTCTTGATGAATGGAGAAGACGACTGTGAAATGCCTTGGCTATGGCGGTCGCGGCTGTATAGAGAGAGGAGAGAGTAAGGGGTGGGGAAGATTGAAGTGGGTTTTGGGTTTTTGGTGGTGGGGGATTGGGGATTCTGATTCCTAGGCTTTCGGAAAATTACGCCAAATCATAAAAGCAAATATGGAACTACTCCAAGGTTTTACTACTCAACAAAGATTGCTTCTCTGGCTTTTGGACTCACTGCTTGGTGATCTGTTTTATTCTTTTTGAATTATTTTTTAAAAAAATTAAAAGAATAGATGAACAATCTCGTCTTTTGAATTTATCTCAGGTATTTACTCAACTAATTAGATTCTGTTTGGAGCAAAATAGATTGTGTTTTGTGATTTATTTATTTATTTTTGACTTCTTTTTATCAACGTGAAAAAGAAAAAACAATTAATTTCACAAGTTCTCCTTGATTTTATCCTTGTCCTGTTTAATTCATAAGGTTTAAAAGTTTCGTTTGGTCCTTAATCTATTAAATATTTAATAAAAAACTTTTAAAAAGTCTCACTTTAATCCATAACCTATTACTTTACTTTACTTTTAGTTATTTTATAATTATTAAAGTTATTAAGAGCTAAAATTTAAAAAATCTAATTGCATGTTTAACATGTTCAATTCAAACCGAAACTTTTAATTGGTGCAGTGTAAAGCTCTCATATGTTACAGTATCCAACAAAAAGTATGCTACGGATAAAGCTGTTATAATGGTTTTAATCAATTGGTTCTAATTAAAGGTATTTACAAAATCTGCCAATCTATGTAATCCATTCAATCGAATCTACTTCGTTGGATTGGATTAGATTAGATTATGAAAACTATGAATTAGTTTTAGATTAAGATTTTTTCAATCTGATTATATATATCGGATTACAGATTGAATATCTCTGAAGCTGTGTAATCGTTAATCTTATATATATATATATACATATATAATACTTTAATTTTATATATTAATATAAATTTTTAAATCAATATACATATATATATGCAAGCTACAGGTAGAATTTTTTGTAGTTTTATTAAGCTAAAAAATAAAACCTTATCCAAATGAAGCCCAAATATTTTGTTTAAGTTAATATATATAATTTTATTAAGTTTGTATGTTGTAATCTTATAATTTCATTTATTATCCCACTTGTATTCTATTGGGTTGTAACTTGTTGATATTATATTATGTTCATTTTTATTCTTTGTTTTTTAATTAATTTGTTTATAGGACGTTTTTTTAATTAATTTAAACCCCAATCTGTAAATCTGCAGATTCCAATCCGTAGAATCTATTGTTTGTAGATTGGATCGGATCGGATTGGATTGAGACTCTCACATATTGGTTTTGAATTGAAAAGATTCCAATTCAATATATACGGATTAACCCTTAATTCACATATTTCGATCTGTGAATACTCCTAGTTCTAACCAATGTTTTCAAACACCCTATAAAGTGAACAACTAAGTGTAACGATTCTAATAGATCCAATAAAAAACAATTTATTCTATTGTTTGTAAGTTAAATTTTAATTAAAAAAAGATAAGTTAATTTTTTTATGCCAACATATAAGTATTAGACAGTCACACATTTTAAATAAGCAGCTATGCATTATGATTTATATATGTATATTAGTATACTGTGTTAGATAATTCTGAACATCATTGTTAGTATATATACACGTGCATATATAATTATATATTGACATTAAATATTCACCTTTATTTTTTTAACACAATTCATCTAAAAAACAATATAATAATTTTTTTTTATTTTAGTTATATGAAAAAAAGTTATTGTATTTAGTTTCTTATTTTAGATTTTTTTTATTTTAAACCTTTATAATACCATGTTAGTGAATGGAACAAAAATAAAATAAAGTAATAGATTAGAGACTAAAGTAAGACATTTTAAGAATATTCTGTTTAATATTTAGCACTCAATTGACCAAGGGGTCAAAATTGAAATAAAATAAAAAATTAAGAACTTAAATTAGACTTTTTAAAAGTTAAAAATTAAACCAAAATTAAGTATAAACTTTAAAGACCATTTATGAAATTAACCAAATAAAATCATAGTCTTGCCTTTTGGGACTGAAACGGGTTAATTTCCAACGTGATATTTGATGTTATGATTGCTGAAGAGTAGCCAGTAAAAAGCACTAACAACCATTTAAAAAAAAAAAAAAGAATAAAGGCTACAAACAACCATATCATCGCTTTTACCGATTGTTTTCACATTGCATGAATTTTTTTATTATTTATTTTTTTTGTTATTGATATAGTTAATCCCCAATCAAGAGGCTTGATTTTACACCAAAAAATTATGACCCTCCTGGTGGTGACATCACATTTTAATGATAACATATGTAAGCGCTCTCTCTTATTGTCTAGATATCGATTCCTTTATCATCTAAGGATCAGTTTCCCCGTCCGAAGTAATTGCTTATTAAAGGTTTCCTTGTTCTTTCACCGGTGATCTCATTAAGTTGCTCGAAAACTGTTGAGTATTTATTGGAGACGGAATTTTTGTGTTGTTTAATTTGTTGTTAAAATTTATGATAAATTGTCACGTTAGTCCTTAATTTTTTACAAAAATATGATTTTAGTTTTAAATTTTTTATTTTAATTACTGAGAAATCAATTGAACGGTCAAACCGTTAATTTTTTAGACCAATTTGTTTTTTTTTTTAATAACTTTAAGAACCAATTTGTCATCCTTTTTTATCTAAAATTAATTGTTTAACCGTTAAATTAATCATTTAACAACTAAAATAAAAAATTAAGAACTAATAAGTCAAAAATAAAATATTGAGGCCATATATTCACTTTTGTGAAAAGTTTGAAAACTACTTAAGGAATTTACCCAACATTTATCGCTGCCACATTACAGCCTAAACAGAAATCAGTCCGTGCAAAAACAGAAACTCCCATTCGAGTTTCCAAAAGGGCGCTTCCTGGACCATTCCTTCTCATTGTTAAACCTTTTTGATTGGCCACTTTTATGGACAAATACAAGCTGCTCTTGACCTCTTTCCTTTATCCCACCATACTTGTTCGCAAAATTAAAAGGCGAGGACCCTCACTTTTCCCTTTGCCTCCAAAAGTTATTATTATTATTATTATTATTATTATTATTATTATTATCATTGGTGAATGGCTTTCATCACTTTGCATGGAGATATTTTAACTTAAGTCACCGATAATATACAGCACTACCTTCATCATTATTGCAAGCTTAGTTCCTAAGTTTCTGTAGTATTTGTTATTGACTTTGTGAGTGTATTAGGCTGGATAAATCTCCTTTTTCTTTACAAAAGTTGATGATTCTTTTTGGAACACGTGCCTTTGAAATTTGGATTCCATGACTTGGGGATCTTCCAAAGTGATTTTCGTGGTTACTCTTGGTTTCAATTTTAACTAATCAAAGCCCTATATTTGTTTCCTTTTGTATTCTTTCAAAGGTGGTAATAATAAGTGGAAATTACTCTTGAATAGTATCTTTTCTAATAGGTATTGTTGATGTTTAGCTGTCGATCAACATCACGTACAGTTGCACACGATGGTCGGATTACTTGTTATGTTAATCTCGACTTCTCAAGGAGAACTTGCAACAAGAAAGGGGATGCTTCAGAGGTTTAGGGACACTGGTGTGGTGCTGGTCAAGGACTCTCCGACATTCAAGTCAGATACCTGTTCGACCAAGAGTGAGAATAAGTTAGGTATGAAAGAGTCCACTTATCTTGGTGGTGGAGCAAATGCTCATATTTGTAGTCTACCACTTAGATCAGGTGTAAGATGGGTTTGACCCTTGACCCGAGTGCTCCATGTGGTAGTGTCAGAGAGTAAATGACAAGTGTCACAATCCCAGAATGTGGACAACCTTTCATTTGAGAGCTATAATGAGGCCATTTAGCGGCCTTGGAAATGAGTTGTCACCTGACTTCAAGCTATATCTGTCTGTCCCGAGTACGTGTTCTTCCCAAGGAGGGGATATCTTGTGTGGTGGCCAAAGGAGGTCCTACGGATCACCTCGGGATGAAGTGCTGACCAACGGGGATTTGTGTTAGCTCCAAAAATCACTTTTATCCAAACAAGATGATCACACAACCAAGAAGAGCTCTTCGAAAAAAGGGTCCCAGCATACCCCAACAATGATCAAACTCTCTATTCCTATTTCATCCAAGTCTATCTCCCCCAGCTTTTGTTTTGGCACTCAAGCAATCATCTTACTAGAGAATAATATGCTCAATTATTATTACAACACAAATCAAGGCACCCACCTTTTCACGTGACGTACGCCCATGGTTTTTCTAAACTTATAAGAACAGGCCCTACATCCTCGAACAATGTTCAAAGCCTTGAATGCTACTATAATTTGAGCTCTTTATTCGTGGCTGTATTGGTCACTACCACTCATTAAACCGTGTATCTTTTTAAATGTAGGACCCATTAACTCCACAAATAAACAGAGTTTTATGCTCCGGACGTCTATTAGCATCCAAATATAGCATCTATAAAGATCTTGGTGGTAATCTTAGTTGTGTCCACCCTCTTACATGTAATGCTTTCTTTCAAAGCTTTACTAAAAGAGTGTCATTCCTTTACAATTGTCGTGCAACTTTTTGTTTGTTTTTAATAGTAGTCAAGCATTAACTCATACAACTCTGTATAGTCCCTGAGAGCCATTGGCTGGCTTGGGATACCTGTATGGTAGAAAGGTGAAACATTATTTTTTTGTCTCCCCATTTTGTTCTGTTTTTAGGCTCTGATAATGGGTCGATTTTTGGGGATATAACTTTGCATGAATTACGCTTGACAAATTATTTTGTTCCTTTTCATTTTCATCTTAATTTTCTTTTATGCTCACCATGTTCATGAAATTTTTTTTTTGTTCGGTCCTTCTCTGGTTGGTATTATTAGATTTGATGATTGAATTATTAGATCTGATTAAAATCATATTTTTTTTATGGATCTGATGGTTGAAAAACAGATACGTACTGATAAGTTACATTGTCATTACCTATCCGAGAAATCTCAAATTATTTCTCAAATGTGTAAGTTCTTTTACCAGTTTGTCATTAGAGGATTGCCCTCCTTTTGCTGCATTTTTGTTTCTGCCAACATATTTTTGTTGATGAGATATGTACACAGACATCATATTATTAAGAGTAAAAACAAATGAAAATGAGAAGTTTGTTGAGAGTCATTGTGAAGATTATTCTAAATTATACTAAAGGCTAATTTAGAAGGGTCGTTTGGTATTGTTTTCAAAATAAGTGAAAATATTTTTGTTTTAAAAAATAAGAATTTTTAAAAAATTATGCTGAGAATGTTTTTAAAATTTTTACCTCAAAAACTGTACAAAAATATTTCTAAAAATTTTGAGAATAAAAACAAACAGGGCTTTATGTTTTCCGGTCAAATGGGTGCTTTCCAGAATGAAAGTAATTGCCTTTAGGCATATATTGCTTGAGTCGAATTAATGATTCGACCAACTATATAGAAATTATAGCTTTACATGCAAAAAAAAAAAAAAAAAAAATAGTAAAGTTCCTCGTCTTATTTATTTTTACAGTATTGACCTCATTGGCAAAATAAAGATGCTTTTCCTTTTTTCTAAAAAAGGAGAATAGTTTTGCTTTGTTATTTAAAAACCTTTTTATGAGTTTGGCTGAAAAGTATGTATTTTTTTCTTTTTAAATTTCAATAAGCGAATTGGAACATTTGCAAGTTCGAGGAGAAGGAATTGGATTCGCCAGAGGAATTATACAAAAGAGCAAAAAAGTTTTTTTCTTTTTTTTTTTCAGAAAAAATAAATATGGAAAGACCTTAACCCTCCATACCGTAACAAATAATTAGCTTTATGACGGATGTGAAGTCTTGTGGGGTTAAGGAGTAATGAATAAGTATTTCCATTAGGGCCGACAATACGGGTTGTGACACGACGACACGACACGATTTTTTGCGGGTTAGTGTCGGAAAATTTGACCACATGTCATTTTAGTGTCGACCCGAAACTGATCCGTTAAAAAACGGGTCGTGTTCGGGTCAACCCGTCTGACACGAAAATGACCCGTTTCTGACCCGTGTTTAATTAATTAGCTTTTAAAAAATTAATATTATTTCATATATAATATAAGCTCTTAAAATATCAAACCTTACCTCTCTTATCACTCATCTTCTTGTTGAAGTGGTATGAAACTCTTCTAATTTTATTTTTTTTAATATTTTATATATTAATGTGGGCGGGTTAGAGACGGGTTGCAGGTCATAATCGAGTTACGGGTCAAAATCGGGTCACGGGTTATTATTTTTTGACACTGTGCATAAGAAACGGGTTGACACGGGTCGGGTTAGTGTCAACCCGTGTCAAAACGGGTCGGGTTAGGGTTGAGAATTCTCAACCCGTTCGGGTCACGGGTCGGGTTAGTGTCGACCTAATTTTGTAAAAATTAACTCCAATCCGACACGAACCCGACCCGCCAACCCGTTTTGCCACCCCTAATTTCCATCAAGGAAGAGCTTCTATTATTTTTCTTCTTTTTTTTTTTAAATTGTACAATTCTCATCCAATCCAACAATAATAATAATAATAATAACAATAATAATAATAATAATAATAATAATAATAATAATAATATATGCTTGGAGTATCTATTGTGGCCAACATCAAAACCAATATAGAAGGTTCATGCTAATAACAAAATCACGGGTCACGTTGTCTCAAGAATCGTATTGTTTTGTTGTTTCCATTTGATGCCGATGTCTTATTTGTATTTATAATCTATTTTTACATTTACCATAAAAAGGCTCCATATTCGATGTCGTTTCTAATTTTTATGCCGTTTGACATATGTTATCGCATTCACATTTCTTGTCGTGTTTGATTTATTACATTGTTTTATGCTGTATTTCTCATTTCTTGTTTTTTATTTCAAGGTCTTTTATCACATTGTCGTTTAATATGTACGTTCGTTCTCACATTTCTCGTGATTTACAATTGATGTCGTTTCTCATTTTGTTTTTTAGTATTTCATTTTTGTTTTACGTTCTTCGAAGTTTCCATTCGGCGTCATTTTTTTTTTGTGTAGATTAAACTCTATAGTAGTCATTTCTTTTTAAAAAAAAAAAAAAAAAGTAGTCATTTTCACATTCGGCTGCATTGATGTCGTTTTGTTTTTGCGTTTTATAGAATTGTTGTCGTTTCCACTTAATGTCGTTAATGATTGTTGCTTTCACATTTTTATTTTGTCACCTTGCATTTCTCGTCATTTACGATTGAGTTGTTTTGTATTTCTGAGTAGATTAGAATCTATAATTACTTTCACGTTCAACGTCGTTTTCACTTCCGCTTATAAGTTATTGTCGTTTTATACTTGGTTCTATAATTCATTTAATATTGTTCTTATTTTATCCTTTTTTTTCATTTCTTTCTAGTTGATATCTGAGTTTTTTTTTTTTTTTTTTATTTTCATTCCCTTCATGTCATTTTCATTCGATTTTTTCTTTAGTTTTGTCGTTTAATTAATAGACAGTTTTTCATGTCTTCTTGTCAACATTTGACGTCGTGATGTCGTTTTGAAGCTTGTGTTCTTTAGAGTCGTTTCATATTCGTCGTGGATTGCTCTTGTTTTGTGAGGGGACGTCCTATTTATGTCGTCGGAATACAAGCGTTGTCGTTTTGTTTTGCATTGTTTATATTTCTTTTTTTTTTCCTTTCTGGAATTATGTCGTAGTATTTACCGTCCCTTGTTTTCACCTCATCTTTTTTTTTTTTTTTTCCTTTTAACTATTTTGCCCTTTTTTCACTAGTCTTTTTCGTTTCATATAGTTTTACTAGTTTAATGTTTTCATATTTTATGTCGTTTTCATTTGAAATCCTTTTTTTTTTTTTGGTTTACAGTTTTGCTTCGTTTGTTATTTCTTTCTTCTTATTCTTCTTCTTCTTTTCAAGTTTTCTTTTTGTTTATTTCAAAGCCGGATTTTTATTGTTGTTTGATGTCGAGTAATGTTTTCACATTGCTTGCCGTTTACGTTTGATGTCGTTTAGTATCTATTATTGGTTACACTTTTGGTGTCGTCTTTAGTTTGTGTCGCACGAATGGTTACTTAAAAAGAAAAAAGAAGAAAAGAAAAATAAAATCCTAGCTGGAAATTAAAAAAAAAGTGGGAAATAACAGATTAGCGTGTGGGACCAGAAGCATCCTTTAACAAACGAGGGCGGTTTGGAGTTTTGGTTTCCTTCTTTGAAGTTGGCTTACGCCCCAAGTCAATACACGACCTTTACACACACACATATATGCATATATATATATATATGTATATCTACAGCCAAAATTCAGCTTTTTTTTCTCTATCTTATTGTAACAATTGTTATCTCTCTTCCATTTCAAGTTTTCGATTCCAATCTTTTCTTCTCTCAATCAAAAAATCAGACCGCCATGGGAGGAGGAACAGAAGCTTTTCCCAATTTGGGAAAACACTGCCAGCACTCGGATTGCCACCAGCTCGATTTCCTTCCCTTCAATTGCGACGGTTGCCACAAGGTATGCAAACAATCCTAAACCCTAAACGCAAATTTTTAATTCTTGAATTTCAACGCTAATGGATTCGATTCGATTGTTAATTTACAGGTGTTTTGTCTGGAGCATCGGTCTTACAAGTCTCACGAATGCCCTAAGTCCGACAAAAACAGCAGAAAGGTCGTCGTCTGTGAAATCTGCTCTTCCTCCATAGAAACCACCGGCCGTGACGGCGATGACGAGAAGAGGTTGCTTGACAAGCACGCAATGTCTGGAAGCTGCGATCCGAAGAAGAAGAAGAAACCGACGTGTCCGGTTAGGCGTTGCAATGAGGCTTTGACGTTTTCCAATTCCAGCGTTTGCAAAACCTGCCATCTCAAGGTTTGCCTCATGCACCGATTCCCCGCCGACCATGCCTGCACTAAGCAGAATCCGGCAGAATCGGCGGCAGTGGCAGCGGGTGGCGATGGTGGCTGCCGGTGGAATGATAAGTTCTTGGCGGCTTTGGCTTCGAGAAGTGGGAAAGATTGTGGAAAAACAAAAAGTGGGTCTAGTGGTTCCGTTCCTTCTACTTCTAAAGCTAATCCTTCTGTTAAAGCTTGCTGAGATTTGAACATTGTATGTTTTATGGATTATTATTATTTGATGTTTATAGAGATTATTCATGCAAAACTGTAGCGCCCATTTGGTTCATAGATTTGAACTAAAAGTTTGAAAAAGTTTGTGAAAGATGCAGTTCAATATAAAATATAATTCATCTTCCAATTACAATAATAACAACAAACTCTAGGCTATACAGCACTGTAGATCATAGTCCAAATACAATAAGAATTCACCTGTGTGTATCAAAAAGAAGCTAATTCACTAGAATTGGTTGAGTGATACAATACAAGATCAACGATCTCAACATAAATCTCACAATCTAATCAACTCGAAGATTCGATTCACAACGCTATATGTTTAAACGCTTCATGAAAGTATCAATATAATGAATAATTGACAATTTAGCCGTTCAGAATCGGCAGTTATGCTGGTTGTCGTTTTGGACAAGACGCCACGAGTGCAAGTATTTTTTTCCTCGGTCCCTGCAGATCAAGAAACAATTGTGGGAAATCAAGCACTTATCCGCGAAAAAACAACTTGACAATGCTAGCAGGCTAGTGGTCTTTTTTCAATGGCCAATATAAATATTGAGTTTGATTTTATTTTGAGACCCTGATCATAAGTTTTACCCAAATTAAACTACAGAAAATTAGGAAGAATACAACAGAAACACCGACATAAAACATCGTAGTCGTATAATTGGGAAGAACAAATTCTTGTAAATTTATAAGAGAATAATCATATGATGATCATTGTGGGGAAGAAAATCAATTAGCCATAATTTCAGGCACACAAGGAAAACACACACGCTTGGCCATGATTTTTACTTTAAATAACAGTGTAAAGCACGATATAGCTCTATACCATTGGTAGCCCCAAGTCCTTAAGGTCCTTATCTCCCATCTGCCTCAACGCAGTCATGTCCACCTGAACATCATACAACAGATGATCAAAAAATGTTTACAATTTTCGCATTCCTCTCAAGATACAAAAAGTCATCAAAGAGATTTTTGTACTCAACTCGTACATAAAACATGAGAAGTGTCGTGTAACACATATCCACATCATGATAAACGATTGAGATACCGACATCCCAGTTTAAAAATTCGTGAGGAGATACTTACTTCTTCCGCCTGGAAAAGAATGGCATATTTCCCCAAACCAAGTGCATGCAACAAACCCGCAACAGTAAGTGGTTCATCCATCTGTAGGATACAGAATCACAAAAGTTGGTAAAGTACGCATATAGATACAAGCACATACGAAAAAAAATAAAAGAAAAGAAAGAAAGTCGAGATCCCCAAAGGACCATAGATGGCTAACAGCAATGGCATACTTTCAAAATTCACTATAGTAGTATTGCTAAATGTAATAAAATTGCTGCACACATATTATAGTACCATATGGGAACTTTGCTGCATGCTGCCACCACCTGGTGCAAGTTGTGAAACTACCTTGGTAGTTCCATGGGGAGCTTTCATTGTGACAGGTATGGAGCCCATTGGCCGAGAAGCAGAAACAACTCCACCTCTTGGAAACCGTCCAGCCCTTAAAGCTTCAGCTGCCCTTATTGATGGAACTTTCCACGGCTCCTCAATATTTCTTGGAGGTGAATGCCCCAAAGAATTTCTCAAATTTCTATCTGGGGATCTACTTCTCAATCCATTTATGGACCGAGAAGAGTGAGTATTTCCTAGTGAATCCACCAAGAGTAAGTCATCTGCACCATCTCTGGTGGGTATTTTCCTAAACATGCTACTTCCATTTGCCTCGGATTTGTATGGTGGCATGTGATGACTTGGTGGCAATTGAACAGGGTTTGAAAGCTTTCCATGAAGGTCCCTCCCATCCTGCCCTTGTTTAGGTAGCCTCTTGCGCATTAATTTTAACCTGAGGTCATTTCTACGGGGCCGGAAATCTTCACTCATTGCAAAGCACAAGAGTCAATAGAAATAAGAAGAAAAATAAAGAAAGATAACAAGAAACTATTTCATGAATTTTAAGTTTTGTACATGTTTATTATACCCTGTTGCAAATTGCCACCGGGACTCCATTTCAAACCGCCACCCCGTTGCCTGTAAATTGAAACCCAGCGCATCATCATAAACTAAAAGAGATCTCCAAAAATGCAAACTTAACGTTAGATTTGCGAAACAGAATTCACTTATTGGTTCACAACAAAATGAATGAATTAGGTATGTTACAAAATAAAGGTTGTTCACGACCTTCTTCAACATAAAAATGTCAAAGATGATGGAGCTAACAGCTTAAATAAATAATTTCTATGTCATAGGAAAAGGTGAAAAAACGCAACAAAGACAGTCAAATCTATAAACTATTGCTAAAATGGGAATGAAACCAAAAAAAAAAAGGCCTTCGACTTCATTAATTCCTTAGCACCTAAAACGGAAGTTACCTTTGTCTATATATATCTTCTTAACATAAAAGTTGGAAAAGTGTGTCCCAATGGCTACTAGTCCCACTATGCTTCCAGGCCAGCATAATGGTGAATTAAAGTACTCCAAATTTGCCAATTTCTTGCTATGACACATTATCTAAAACTTGCCAAAAGACATACTACACTAGAAAGATGTGGGTAAAATATATGACAAACAAGACCCCCCAGCCAAAAAAAAAAAAAAAGGAACGAACCTTTTGTTGGAAGATAATACAAAACCATTACTACTAGAACCAATGCCTTTTATCTCTCTTGTCAATCGTTTACTTCCAGAGACCATCCCATTAAAACCAGTAGAAGAATCAGGTTCTGTCCCTCCTCTTTCTACAACCTGAAAAAAATTTAAACCAGAATAAATCCAAAAGACATGCTCATTCACACTAGGACAGCCACAAATTCCACATTCGGCAAATTTATCCTAGTAATGATCGAAAATCTATTAAAAAAAAAGGGAAAATTTAGCATACAATTGGAGGAACTTAAAACAATAAAAAATGTCCGTAATTTACACTCTATTTTGTTACAAAAATTTCCCTTTTTAGGTTCCAAGGATTCCAGCAATCAAAAAATAGTAATTTTTCCAAACAAAAAGAAGGAAAAGTAAGTAAATACCTGACCAGAGCGACCGAGAGTAATTGTGACCCTAGGATTCGACATCTCCGAGGAACCAAAACAAAAAAAAAAAGCCTCAGATGTTTTTGATGATCTGCCAGGGGAATAAATAAATAAAGAAAGCTAATTTAAGGACAAGCAAAGAAACTCCATTTTCGTGTCAAAGAGTTGGCATGGAAAACGAGTCGATTCGCCGCATTGCCATCTGCCATGTTCCATGAAATTGGCACAAGATGAAGAAGAAGAAGAAGAGGGACTTGGCTAAGAAAAGAAAATGGAGGTGTCGTATAATTTCGGTTCTCTTGCCTTTGTGGGGCCCGATGGGACTTTACAGCTTCGGCACGTCAAGTCAATGCACCGGGCCGGATCACTCCCCTCATCTGGTAACTTCATGGATCCGAAGTCCACCAAATGATGGGCCTTGTCCTTTGTGCCATTAAAATAAAATGAAGTAAATTATGTGGTATATTATTTCTTTATTATCAGTATTATTTTTGTTTTATCATTTATTTTTTCCATTAATTCATTTCACTTCTTTTAATAAAAAAATATCAAAATTGCCTTAGAGAATACTTATTTATGTGATCCTAACTTAAATTACTTGTGATTAATTATGTCTTTATAATATTTAAAAGTATGTTTTAAACTTTTCTTATAGAAGTGGTAAGATTCGAAGACAATGCCACAGAAGTAGTGTTTCTCAAATTGACCCCATAATTGAGACAAAAAATGGCCTCCTTACTACCCTTTGATTGGGAAATTGCAATAAATACATTTTTTTAAAACTAATTATAATAAAATTGTTTTAAAAATATTTATAGTAAATAGTATATTTATGGTGTAAAAATTTTAGTTACTTCTATATTTATAGTATAAATAATTTTTATTTATATAGTAAATAGATTTAAGGTGCAAATAATTTGTTTATCCTCTTAAACAATGAATTATTCTTCTTTACACGCTAAATAAACTATCCATTTATTACAAATATTTTTGAAACTTAATATTTATTTCTAAAAGTTTTAAAACTCTACTATTTCTTCAATTCTCCCTTATGTAAATATGGCTCCGTTTGTGATTATTGTATATGTAGCTCAAAATGATATTGTTAAAACAATACTATGCAATGATATCATCACAAGAATTGCCATGCTATTGTTGATATTTTTAAAATATTCTGAAAATTATGACTTTCAGTTTAAAACTACGCCACATTGGAGTGAAAAGTGGCATTACGAGCTGTTATGTTTTCTTTTATTTTTACTTCAGCTAAAAAGAAATTAATGGTGTCCTCACAGCTCGTCAACTAACATTCAGAGAGTCCAAAGTCTACAGCAAACCAACAAGATGTATAATTTCTAACCTCACTCCTTGCTGATGCTTGTAATTGCAACCTTTTCTTGAGGGTGTGCACACATTTTTTTTTTTGGACGTATATGTTTTCCATGTGTCAATATTTGGATAAGCTTTAAAATAGTTTTTTAAGATGTTGCTGAATCTGACAATTTTTCTCATCTCAGATCCTTTTTTTTTTTATTTTATTTCGTGTAATAATGGCTGAAAAATAAAAATGTATGGTTTTATAGGCGTTACATTAGGCATCATACTTGATCTAGTGTATCCCGACCTATCCCTTTCCTCCTTGTTCCTCTACATGTCACTAATAACACTGCTTCATTAGGAGTGACATAAAATAAAGAGGACAATAACAACAAAATATGAATTATGGCAGAAACTCAAATAAGCTTACAGATTAGTATTAAGGGAAAGATATACATACAAGTCATGAACTTTACCCTTTTCTTTTTTAACAAGATACACAAGTTTACTGCTAAAACATGTCTGGGTTACATATTTGCGGTTAATTCTTTGATCTCTTCCAATGTGATGGACTGCATTGCAAGGAAAATATCAGAGTCAGGTCACAGCAATGCACCAACGAAGAAATATCAACGTTTTGATCATACCATGTACAAGAACCATGGCACAAGATAAAAAACTTGATAGAAAAATAACGTTTGACAACTGAAACAACAGTGCTGATGATATTATCGGTCACCAATTTTCTTTTTGTTTATCCACATGAGTTCATGTACTTTCTTGTGTATTCATTTTCTTATTATGAAAACTGTCGATAACAGAAAAACAATGAAAGTCCAAGTAAAACACTTGACAGAGCCGCTCAGCTGACATGTTGTGTTTGAATCAAATATAGAAAATGTACTATAATTTAATGTATGTAATCACGGACTGTCTGTGATATACTTGTATAATGTAAGATAAATGGAAATAACGGGCTACAAAATTTACCTGCTCTTGTCCAGCGAAGTCATTGTCCGGAGTGAGAAAAAGCATGCAGTGGCACTCCTTCCTGCTAAGAAGCCACTCTTACAATTTTAGCAGAGTTGTCCCACGCTATATGTACTAAATAAATGATATGAAATCAGTATTCAACAAAAAGTTCAAAATTCAAGTCTAGAAAAAAAAAAGAAAAAGGAAATAGGAGATTGTAAAAATATCTTACATGGCCAAATACGTATGTGTGCGTGTGCACGAATGAGTGGGTGAGTGAGTGATATGCTAAATACAAAATGTCCTTACCTCTCTCTCATAGGAACGCATGGACAATTCCAAAAACCTTGCCCAACCTCAGCAGATTTATCATCATAATGCCTGAAACATACACAACTTAAATTTGAGAAATGCAGCCTGACAGGAGGTAAACTAATTTTAATTGCAAGTAGTTAGAAGTTCTACCGGTGAGTATTGGAGACAGACAAAAAGTAAGATCCCATCCAAAAAGACAGGCAGTACTTACCGACAAGGGCAAAGGGGTGCACCCAATTGATCTTTATGATCTGCCAATCCCTATTATATTTCCAAGATTAATTTTAGTATGAACATCAACAAAATGATGTACAAGACCAAAAATTATAAAACTGGTAGGTGAAAAGAAAACGAAGGAAAAAAAGTTGCAAAAACCAGTTTGTATGAACCATTCAAATTCCAGTAAAAGTTAAAGTCTTAAAAGTGTAAAAATCCCGCTCAATATCCTTCCACCGAGAAAGCATGGCACGTACTTAAATCACAGACTTGGGCTTCGAAAGAACCAAAACCCCTGGATAGAAGTGTTACCTTCCTTCATTTTAGCACTCAAACGTTATTACTCATTCTCTAACTCCTAAATGATCAAACCCCATGCGCATGGTAATGATTTTCTAATCAGTATCTTAAGTTTCCTTCATTTTAGCACTCAAACACTGGTACTCAGTCTCTACCTCCTAAATGATCAAACCCCACGCACATGGTAATGATTTTCTAATCAGTATCTTAAGTTTCCAAAACATAAACATAATCGTGGAGTTTCTTATATGTCGTTTGACTTTATGCATTAACCATCCCGCAAACTTCTTACTTCCTGTTTACCATGCAATTTTAAATGTTAATTTCTAATGTAAGCATTAAACATATTTGTATCAGATCCTAAAGTAAAGAAACATAACATGCTAGATTTGACATGGAACTGATCGGCATGTGAAATACAATTAAGTGTCAAAGAACAGGAAATTTATATCCAGAACAAAACTTCGATAAGCCAACATGCCTTGATAACAACAGAAGTAACTCCCTTATCAACACAGAAATACGTTCCAGACCTACGAGCATATTGCTCCGAGAACTTCCTCATTATCTCAACAGACTTCTCTGATGGTTCCACTACAAATTTCAGACAACGTAGCGTTAACAACCTTAAAGTTGAATTTATAAGGCAGTATGTGGATCACTAAAACAACACAACAAACATTAGAATAGATCCTCGCCAGTTGGCACCAAAGATGTACCATTAAGAAGTTATGCCTCATGTGCTTACATAGGGTAGCTAAATCTATCAATTTTGGTGACGCGCGTGCGCCACATATATTAAACCGGTCAATTTCTTAATCCTGACACTTAAATTTGCTAAAAATTGCTAATTTCACTCCGAATTTTTCACTTTAATTCTGACCCCAAAAAGTATTTTCTTCTTCCTCTAGATTTTTAAGTCATGGCTATAAACAAGTAACCATAAGGCATGCAAACCAGCCCACTCCTGAACATACACACCTGCCTACCTACCTACATGTGTGTGTAATATGCACATTTATACAATTACACACACAAATATATTCATAAAGTTTACAAAAAGCCCTAAACAAACTAGATTATGGTACAGACAAACTCCAAATAAAACCTCGAACAGAAGTGAACCACAATTGAGGACGGAGGATCTTAACGCAATCAGTTAAAAACACAATTTATGATACAACACAAGCAATTTCAAAATTTGGGGCATAAACGTGAAAACCAGAACACACGAATCATTTCCGACCAAGAAACCAAAATCACAACAATTCGACAAAGAAAGAGGAACCAGAAAAGCTGGAGAAGATTACTAACCTTGGGCTCGAATTATAGAAAAGCGGTGACGAGAGCGAGACGGAGAGACGACGAAGGACGAAATGCCGAAGCTGAAGGAGGTCGAAGCTTGGACAGTCATGGCAACAGATTTTTTTTTTTTTTCAAACTGCAACACCACAAAAAATCTGTGTGTTTGTACGTATATGCGAGAAAATAAAAAAAATAAAAAACATCTATATCTAATTTTCTTTTTCTTTTTTTTTTTTAATTTGTTCTTCAGATATATTGATGTTTTCCCTTTTTTATTTATTCTTTTTACTTTGTTTCCCTGTTTTTACACGGGCTCGTATCAAGCTGGTGACCTTTTAAGGCCCAGCCCGTTTATTACTACATTAAGGGTAATTTTTTTTTCTTTCTAAATTTAAACCAAGAAATTCAAACTTTTCACCTTTAACACAAAAGAGTGTGGTTATACCATTAAGCTATAGTTACAACAACCCTATACCTACAACAACGGAAAAGACTACTTATGCAGTGTGTAGAATTAGAATTTCAAACATACATTTTGTGGGAAAAAAAAAGACGCTCAAAGTGGTACATATAGAGATAACTAACTTCAAAAGTAACATAGATCTTAAAGAACACCTACTACTAAGTTTCGGAAATTTTAGACATAACATAACTGTACTAGTATGTTGAAATACAACAAAAAGTTTATAAAACTCTACAAATAGCATAAGCTAGAATTATTATAATATTTACTATGTATTTTGATTTTGCAATATAAAACATAAAAGTTACTGTTAATAATGATCACGTAACTTTGTATTTTTTATATATTTTTGAAAAATTACTATATTTCAATTTCAATCATGTAAAAATACGTAGTGTAATTTTTACTTAAGTGTCGACATCAAGTTGCCAAAAAGACAATTTTGGGCGAAAGATATAACTTTAGCCATTTGCCACAAATAGAGAGGTTAGATTGAAATTTGCCACAACAAAAAAACTCTTTGAAAAAATGTCACACTGCTACATAAATTTATTTAGTGTACTTCCCAATTTACCATTTTGCCAAAAACCTAATTTCATTGCACATGTTAGATAGAGAAATTGAAAACTTTAATTTGGAGTATTTTAGACCATATAATCAGTCTTTTTTTTTTTAACCATTGTAGTAGAAAATTGCACGGATTTTTTTACTTACGGCATAATTCAATCCACTCCAAAATTATGTCCTCAACGGATTAGCCTACCAGCCCTAAAAACAAGGTAAACTAGATCATTTGCTATCCTAAGAATGTATACCATTTCCTTTTTTTTTTCAGAGAATTATATCAAAAGGATTATGCTCCTTCAGGCTAGCTTCAACTATTAAGCAAAATTATTGCGTTTGAATATACCCAGATAAAAATGGCAAATAAGGTTTTGATCTTTCATATTCTTGCATTACTGGTTTTATGCCAATATGAGAGCACTCTAGTATATACTTCTATATGTACTAGCTATTCAAATTAAAGCAAAAAAAAAAAAAAAAAAGACCTGAATATTTGCTATATATAACTCCTTTTTCCTCGATCATCCTTTGTGAGAAGAACTTTTATTAGTTATAGCTAGTTAGTTGGATTGATATATATTTCACAGCCACGTCCAACTGCATCATGGAAAACTTTAAAACTGAAAATAGTAAAGATAATGAATCGAACTATTCACAAAAAAAAAAAAAAAATCAAACTAACCTCTTCTTTTTTTCCTTCTTTTTTTTGGCAACTGACATTACAATATTAAGCTTTCACAAACTATAAAATAAAACAAAAATATACTACAGTATTTAAAGTTGTTACATATTACAATATTTAAATTCTAAGTTTAAATTTCAATTTTTATCTAATAGTCTACACATTTTTATTACTATTAGGCTTAGTTTGACAAGTTAAATAGAATTTTAAATTTCAACTTCTTACAACATAAAGCTTTCATATATTATGATAAAAAACAAAACTTTACTATAATATAAACTCTCATATATTATAATATTTAAACTATCACTTTAAATTTTAATTTTATTTTTAAACACTCTCGCAGTTACAGATAACCTTAGTTATCTTTAACACATGTGAGACATATATTTACGTAAAGCCGACAGTTTAAACAAAACACGACTATACTACTGTCAAAACTCTCTCTCTCTCACATATAGATGTATTTTCTCATATGAGAAACATAATATTCCCAACATAATATGCATACTTTAGACGTGGTGACATGTGTTGAAGACAAAATGGACATTCAATTCAGCTCCAAAGTACTGACATCTCCCAAACCGAACATAAATAGATGATTATCTTTATAACTTTTGATTACTTTTTTGTTTCAACTGACAAGTAATTAATAATATATCTGCGAATGTATGATGCCCACTACCAAAAAGCATTTATCGTAAGGGCAACCCTCATCATGACGACGCATTTAAAGTCCATCTTCATATTTTCTGATAAACTAAAAAATAAAAAATGAGAAAAGGTTGGATAAAAAGTATCTCATTTTGGCACTAAATAATTTCAAAACAAGTTCAACTTGTCAAACCCTTTTTCTTCTCAGGCTTGTATAGCAGCCTACATAGCCAAAAAAACACCCCACAGAAGATAGCCGTTGCTAAAAAGTACTTAATGTGTTTACTGAGGGTGATCAATTGAAGTACTTTCATTACATCATCTTTTGCTTCTATATCTGTCACATTAATATTATTGATCGACGTGTTTATAACTTTATTATAAATCAAGAAATATGAAAAAGCGAATTTGAGTTACAGATCCTTAACTAGCTAGAAGCGGTTATAATCAACTACTTTTCTGAATGTTCTAGGGATGAAGAAGCCTTTTCCTGAGTTGCAATTAAGAGATCTGATATAAGATATAAGAATTCAATCAATTTCTTAGAGATGATGATGATGTTATAGATATATATATATATATATATAGTAGAAGGTTTTCATTTGAGTTTCGAAAGAAAGCTTTTATTAAGGTCTCTTTTTGTAGACATTTTTATTAATTTGAAGGAGCTTTTTACATACCAACCAACAATAAAGAACATTAATATACCTGCGTCAAATTGAAAATATGTATACTTAAAGATGCGGCAGTTTAAAACAGAAGTCTACCGGTATGGCATTTTTCCATGGATGAATTAAGCAGTGGACCTCTTTGTGCAGCTTCCTTGGCTGCTGGTGTACATGATTAACCCCTAACCACGAATTTCAACAAATAGCGTATATACACACATATATACATATACATATATATTTATATCATAGTTACATATTTTAGAGGCAATTTATTCCCAGAATCCGTGCAGCGGGTGTCGCAATTAATAATTTCAGGACAAACTACCTCTATATTACCCCCAGGAGAGAGAGAGAGAGAGAGAGAGAGAGGTTTTCTGAAAATATTACGAGTATTTTTTTTTTTTTGTAGTTAGAAAATATTATGAGTTCTTGCATGCAAAGCGATCTCAACATATATATATATATATGTTGCGTTTATATATCCTACAAGTTGGACATCATTACTTCCATATGAAAATCGATCTCAAGTACATCTCGATAGTAATTAAGGTCTGAAGTCTCAGTACTTATATTTCAACAGATCACCAAACCAAAAGAACGAGTTGTCATCGTCATCATTATCGTGTGTGTGTATTTATATGTGTGTGTATATATATATCAGTGTATAACATGTGTCGTATTAGACGTACATGTGACAACTACATGCATGCGTGTGCCTGTACATATATACATGTACAAATACGTATAGGTATAAGCATGTTTTACCAGATTGCAGACTGAAAAGATTTCAAAACGAGAGAAAAAGCGACGCTTGAAAAGCTTGAAGCTTATATATGAATTAAGAAAGGGATGAAATAGATTGTTCAGTGAGCAACTAGCTAGCTTAATTCGAAATGATATTCATAGATTGTATAGTTTATATACAACTACTACATATACATATATATACTGAATACATATGCACGGTAAAACACGATGCAAGTTAATTTTGATCTGCAGTTAATATATATATATACACACACACACGCATACTAGCTAATTATATCTAATTATATCTATATCATCTATTGCAAATTGATGCTAACGAATAAAACATTCCATGAAAAAGGATCCGAAAGTTGATAAACAATAAGAACAGTACAAACCCTAATTTAAACCTTGTAGATCTAGCTGAAAAAAATAAATAATAAACTAACTCGACAGTTAAAAAAGGCTTTCAAACAGAAAAGATATATATGCACATATATATGTATATATGTTATCTTCGTTTCAATCGTTTCAAAAAGGAACAAAAACCAATAATATTTATAATTACTCGAGGTCAAAAACACACCAGAGAAACAATTACAAAATATAGTAACTCAATAAGCTGATGATTCTCTTAGAGTACACATCTATATATCATCTATAGATATAATTTGAACACAAGGAAAAAGAAAGTCCTCAAGCCAAATACAGGAACCAAAGTCTGCCAAAACAAAAGGCTTCTAATTCATAGTAAACAAAAAAAAAAAAAAAAAAAAAAAAACAAAACAAAATACTAGTAATAGTAATTGAGAAACTGACTTGCTTTGATCTAGCAAATCATCGGACCACGACGCTTGATTCCCCAAAGAGAAAAGACCCTTTTGAACAAAAGTCTCTTCTCAAACGCAATAGCAGAAAATCAAATTTCACTTCTCTTTTGGCTCAAGAAGCCGTACTTATAATAAGAAGCTGCAGATAGAGAAGGCTTCAAACAAGAAGAAGAAGAAGAAGATCAAGAAGACAACAGTAGTCGCAGTACTTGAAGAAACAGGCTCCAGATGATGATGATGATATTGATATTGATATTGATATATCTGTCTCATCAGCTGCTGCACCAAACACATGTTCAAGTTTCTTCTGATTATAGTTGCTTTTCTTTTTCTCTCTCTTTTTCTTTTTCTTTTTTTTGTTTGGGTTTGCCTTTTTTTTTCCCCCTCGGTTGCTGTAATGATGATGCTTTGAGGTTTGTGGGTTGAGGGGGGCAGTTGAAGATGAAAGAAGAGGAACGAGTTGGAACAATGATGGCATTGGAGAAGGTGAGGAGAGGACATGATGATTGCTCTTTGCCTTGTGGCGTTGAAAGAAAGGCCAGGCAGCTCAATACCATATTCTAGGTTTTTATTTTATTTTTTATTTTTTGCTCTTTAGCTCTCTCTCTCTTGCTCTTTCTCTCTCTGACATAGTGTAGAGAGAGTGATAATGATAAATAAAGTCCAAGACTTTTGTTTTTGATAATCTCATCATCAAACGCAGGACTCTATTTAATTCACATTAATAAAAAAAATATTAACAATAATATACATGAATATGAGTGTTGCTAATTTAATTCAGACTATACAAAAAGCTAGCGCGTGTGAAATAAAGCTCATCTCTGCAGTACCGATGATGTCTGCTAGGTCTAAAAATTTATTATATATTTACTAGGCTCTTCTTCTTGTTTGATATTTTTTTCCTTTTTTCTAACAAGTAGTTAATTGTTGACTAATTGGCTTTGAGAAAGGAACAATGGACTAATTTGTGTCAGTAGTGGCCTCAGGGCAAAGTTGCTCTTAGTCTTCAGGTGTTTCAATTAATTTATGTCAAAATAATACGAATTAATTATCCTCGTATGCTTTTGTGATGGGGAGCTTTCAATACTAGAGGATTAATTAATAACTCAATAGGACACCAAATGATTTGGGACACCAAACGATTGTATGGGAAATTTTTAGAGTGAATGTTAGATATATACTCCCATCAATTAACGAATTCTATTAAAATTACATTTTCTTATTATAAGGAATTTAATACTATTTCATTTTTCTTTATAATTTAGCGCAAAATGAGTTTATGGGATTTTGAATTTCGGTAGTGAATGTTAGATTTTCATTTACAAACTAATTCTATTCCCTATCTAATGTATATAGGGAGTATATATAACCTACCACAAGTACACATTAAACTTTGCCTAAAAACATAATTAGTACTCATTAAAATGGATTGATATTGATCTCTACCACAAGCACTTCATATTTCATCCAAAAAATTTAGAATCAACACATTTTTATACAGTCTATGTGGTTAATTTGGAGATTGGAGACTCATCACATACTGGCCAATTTCTCCCTCATTTTTCTTGTCCTCTCTTTCATTATTTTTTCCTTCTATAACTTGCCGTCTTTCAAATTATGTAAACATATAATATTCATTCCTCCTTTTTTTTTTTTCCCCTTCACAAAACGACACATTCGTCACAGATAGTCTGATAGATGAAATTAACGGAGGAAGTCACGTCGTTATAACGATGGAATTATCTTGGAGAACAAAAACAAATTCTCAAATAATAATAATAATAGACATCTAAAAGTAGACAAATACAACTCAGGAGTATGTTCCCCAACCTCAGTACTCTCCACAACATAAACCATTCATTTAGCTTGTATTTTTGCAAAAATCATTGCCCATTTTTTTAAGTAATATAATAAAAGGAAAAAAAAGGAAATAATGTATTGTTCTACCAAACGGCAGCTTGGCAGTAATCCCTATCGAGTTGTCCACGTCTTTGTTCATACGACAACAAAGTTGTATGCACAACGAAAATTACCGCTGAGAGACACATGTTGTCTGCCTTTTGTAAATGTTGGTGTGTTTAAATTTCAATAAACGAATCAGTTAAATGCTTTTCTTTAAACACATTATTCATCTTCATCTTCTTCTTTTTTGGGTTTCTCTGTACATAGCATTCTTCACCAGCACTGATAAATGGACCACTCAGAAACCCTCCCAATGAAAATGCACGGCTACTGCTATGAGCGATTGCTTTCAAACTGATGAATTTGGAAGGAAGAATCTGTGGAGCACTGCATATTCCCAATTGATTAAATGTTTTTGGTACAGAAGTATACTTGTTTGTCCCCCACCGCTACTCCAAATTGAAGAGTTATTAAAAAAAAAAAAAAACTTATTGTCACTTTTGGTATGATAGCTTTCATTAATTAAAGCTTGGCATTTGCCTGCCATTCAAAGAAAGAGAAGAAAAAAATAACATGGTCAAGAAAAGGGTGAAAACGAATTCTAGTATGTTTAGTAATCTTAGCTTTAATCAAATTTTTTTGTTTTTATAATATAAAGTTCTTACATGCTACAGTGTAAAAAATGAGTTACAATATAAAACTATCCACATGTTATAGTGTTTTTAACCAAAACTGATTCAAACCATATTTTTTAAAATTAGTTCAAACCACGTAACTACATATCTCATAACATAATATGATTCGGCAACTCTGTAAACTAATCTTTTGTATATATTTTTTTGTGTGTTTAAATATCATACGATTTAGAAATATTGTTATATATATATGTGTAATGTAATACGTACTAAGTTATAGAAAAAGACAAAGTTGGCTGAAATTATACATGGAGAAGGAGAAGGTCTCTGTCGTTTAAGACGACTGACAAACGCGTAACAGGGGCAGTAAGCTAAGCAGCCACAGTATTAAAAGCAGAGGATCCAATATTTACAAAAGTGATTCAGCTCCACAAGATGAGCATGATGATGGGGTTGGTCTTTGGAGGAATCTTGACTATTTTAGATAGAGTTTAATGGTCCCTGTATCCTATTGCTTGTCATGAAATAATCAGCCAATTTTGGACCTCCTTTGAATATTTCCACTTCTGGCCAATCGGAATGCGAAAAAGCAAGCAATGATTTTCAAAAGGTACAACCAAATATGTGAAACGAAAAAGTAAAGCTTTTTATTTGACCTTGGGGGTAGAAAGTAGAAACCAAAAATGCAATACTTTTACCTTAGGCCCCCAAATCCAATAAGGGTCTCCGGCTGCTTTCTAGCTACTCCCTCCTAACCTTATCTTTTCTCTTTGCTCTCACAAGTATTTCTACTTTCTAAATAACAAATTCAAAAGGACTCGGCTATAAGAGAATATCAGTTATTTTATCATTTATTTGACCAAAATATGAAACGTAATTCTTTGTTTTTACCCCGAGTTCTTTACTCAAAAGTCACGCCAATATTCTTTGTTTTTTACTCCAAGTTTTGTGTGTTTATGATAATGAAAGATGATAGATGGTACTTTAAACATTCTTTTATCCGATCCTTTTTGAATGTTTCCGATTTTGAGCTCCTCTATCTACTTGTCAACTCATTCCCTTGTCGTCACCCGCAACTTTTCTCGTTTAAATGCACCCTCCTTACAACAGAAGCAGGGCTGTAAATGGACCGAGTCGGTAACAATGCAGGAGATTTGTAGACGTGGCAAAACCAAAGGCTAAAAACAAAGGAATGCAAAGCCCAATCCCCCATGAAATGCAAAGTCCTATGCGCGGCTGCTTTTCCCATCTGCCTAGCTTTCAGCTAATAAATGAATCTTAATTCTTGGATAGAAAAACCTTCCATTTCTTTTCTATCTTGCAGAACAGATTATCAAACAGGGACAAAAGTCAAACCGAGTATAATAAGTAAAATCATCGGTTTAATTTAAAAACTATAATATAAAAATTTTATACTATAATTTTTTATTATAACATATAAAAACTTTAAACTATTTACAGTTTAAATATTGATTTGAACTACACTTTTAAACACCTTATAAAACTATAAACAATGAGGTTATGAAACCCCATCTTCTACAATGACCTCCATTCACCTTGTTTAGACTACGTAACCTTTTCTTACTCGAACGCATAAATAAACACCATTAGTTAGTTGACTCTGGACGTTCATAACATACATTTATATTTGTTAGGCTACCAGTTCATTATCATGGAGTATGACCACCACAGCACCACTTAGATCCAACTTAAATCTTAACCAAAGCCAGCTCATCGTATGCTCAGAGGATTAGTGGTGGTTACAAAAGCAGGAAGTCACCGGTGCATTTGTCTCTTCTCCCAGCATAGCACCAGTTTGCTGAGAACCGGCGTCATCAAATACAATCAAACGACAATAAACAGGTGTTTTGTCGTTTTCGAAGATTTACCTCCCAGTTCTGTTGCTTCACTGAAGGTGTCAAAAGGGGTAAAGTAGAGTGGAGAAATGTCGCCTGGTTGATGCTTCAAGGACGAATTATGGACTTTGACATCCTTGGCCGCCTCCAACATGTGAAGCAATGCTTTTGTCGCAAGCTTATGTCGTACAAATGAAGTTGAGTCCTCCTTTGTTTGATTCTGTAGCCCACATTCAATTCTGATCGCATCCAAGAGTTCAGGAGATACAACGGGCTGACTCTCTAAGTTTTCTCCTTCCATCACTCGTGTTCTTCTCACCAGTGCGGTCAGACAGACTCTCCTGCGCCCCAACCTCGGTAAAGTACAACTTTGCTAGGCTCTTGAGACACTAGAACTGCACTTGTAGCTTGCTGCCCAGAACGAGAGAGGTTTGGTGAATTTCATTTAGCAATCCATATGAGCCCAGAAAAGAGGAACTTCAGTGCATGATAACTGTAGTTTATAGAGTTATTTAGCCACTTTTGGTTAGTGGATAATACTATGTTCTTGAGAAAAATCACTTGAAATGCCCATATTTATAAAGGTTTGTCTCTAATTATGTAGGTTGAAGAAAAAGAGAAGAAAATGGAGCAAGAGCACAAGATCAAGCAAGGAAATTGGAAGAAAACCAAAGAAAACGTAGTCTTGGCGGTCAGTTGCTAGCGCCGCAATGCCCAAGGAATGCATGCCCAATTGAATTGGCAAAGAGGTAACGCCGCGGCGTTGGAAAAGGAAGGCTGCGGCGTCAATTGTGATTCTCACACTTGATTTTCGGGCGTGAAAAGGGAGTTTAGAGTAATCTTGAAATAGTATAAATAGATAAAAGGAGTAACTATCAAAGGACATCCAAGGTTTTTATTTTTAGAGCATCGTGAAATTTTCTTAGGAGCTTTCAAGCAATTTGGAGTAAGAAGTTAGAGATTAGTAACAGAATTTCTTGCTCTCTTAACTCCTTATGTTTGATCTAATTAAAATTTCAGTTTTTATTTCTCTTTCAATGATGTTCTAATTTTCTTGGTTAAGGCTATGATGCAACCTAATCACGATAATGTGAATTTTATATTTATTTATGCACCATAATTGATTTTTTTCATGTGAGTTGTATATTCTTATGCTTAAAGCTTTTGAATGATTAGCTACCATTTAAATGATCTGATGTGCATGTTTGAAACTGAGAGGGGAGAATATGCAAACGTTTTATATAACATATAACCATGAATTAAATGTGGATAGAGATATACCATGTTATTTGTGTGGCTTTCGGCAATAATATGACCCAAAAGACTCATTGTGAACCAGGAATATTCATGAATCTTAATGCACTTAGGTTTATTTAAATTCACATATAGATATAGTGAGTGAATAAACTGAATAGGCTTACTATACCTAGAGATAGGAATAAATTGAGAATTTCCACCATCACATGTGTATTATCAATCAGGGTGCGTAATTATATGGAATTCACATCTAGTGATTATAGTGAAATCAGATGCCTTAATGCTTCAATGTCATTGATTTATTCCTTAAATTCAATTATATTCTTTTTTTAAATTAGTTTTAATTTTAGTATTGTGCCTTGTTTTATTTCAACTTCATTTGACTTGCTAGATAAATTTTAGGGTTGATCCAATTTTAGTAATTAATTAGGTTATTATTCAACCGTCTCTGTGAGACGATACTCATACTCATTACTTTATTACTTGATCGATAACATGCACTTGCGCTAGTGGATTTTACCGAACAGCGCATACCTCTAGCATGAAAACCACCTCCCGGACAGAAGTTCCTTTTGCTCTGCCTTTCACATTCACAATAGCAAAAGGGTGCTTTTGAAAGTGCGCATTCATTGCTTTTGCAACACCGGTTACAATGTTAGTCCTCCCTAAGAAGTAAAACCAGCAACATAAGTAACTTCAAATGGTGAGCTCTTATTATGACCAATTTTGGGGAATGCATTTAGGGCCAGAAAGGAAGGGGAAATCTAGAAGCCTGTACGTGAAAAAGTACAAACAAAATCTTGGGAGAAAATATTATGAAAATCTTTGCAGGGAAAATGCAGCCAAGCCTATAATCTTCACCTATGCAAACCTTAAATGGAGAAAAACACACAAATTGTAACAAGGAACAAAACTGTCTAGTGTTAAACAGAACCAATAACTAAGCAAGAAATATTACCCACTGCAAGCACAGGACGCTTCTTCATTTTGAAAGCTTGCTTCCGTAGAAGCAGCCTCTCTCTGTTGGAAAGTAGTACAGTTCTAGATGGCATCTTGTGTTCAGTCCCTTATCTACCATGACTGGAACTAATGGTTGTGATTCCCTTTTGTCTGATTTAAGTGATGAATTCGTTGCCTCCTCATCGGAGACATCACGCTGAGTGCCAACAGCAGCAGAGCAGTTCATTCCATTGGACTGAAATCCACATAACACGCATTTAAAAAGCTAAAAGGAAAGGAAAAACATGAACAAAAAGGCACTCGGCAATCCTAGATAGCACCATAAATTAATCAGGGAAAGATGAAAGGGCTGCTTGTTTAACTTTCGTTACTTTCAGATTCATATGATTTTCCTAGTTCAGCTTTCCAGATCCCTAGACGGTTGATTTGAAGTGTTAATGTCATCTGTCAAAGCATGGGAGTTGAATGATCCACTATCTCAGCAAAAAGTTATTTAACAAATTCATCAGGATATCCCAAATCATTAGAAACAAATATTCGTTAACCTTGAAATTTAATTAGCAAACTTCTCCAATTATTTTCATTTATTTACCCAACTCAGATATCCCAAACTGTGAAGCGACTCACTCATATACCCCTTACCATCTCTTCATGGGAAGTTGTCAAAAGAGAGAGAGAAACAGATTTGACTTCAGCATCGAGCCTCAAACTTTCAGCTGATTGTATCCCATTCACCTTACCTCGGACCTAAATCATATCAGCACTAAAGATTTACTTTAACTGAAAACATTAACTGGTTCAAATGGGCATAATACCACTAGGAAGAATGCAGCTCACCGGGCTACTTCATTCATCAACCGACCACATTTTGTTTTGTTCTTGTGTTTATCCTGAGTTCAGAAGCTTATAAACGATTGGTCTCAACTCAAGTGAGGTATCATTGAGAAGAAAAGAAAATCTAGAGAAACTGGCACCAGAAAGAGGCGGGAGAACTCACCAGTCGATGTTTTTAAGTCGTCTATATTTTTAGTAAGCTTCAAAACATGGAGCTTTAGGGACTGCATAATCAGGGGAAAAAAAACAAAATGTTATGTAGATATCTTGGAAGAAGTACTGAACTCTCTATCAGGATTATACTTTCTAAAACTTTCAATGTTTCCTCTGAACTTGAAGGAGAAAAAAATGGTGAGAATTAAAGAGAGTTGGCACGCACACGCACATGAAAAGTGTCAATTTACCTCTCAACGCTGTGCCTCAATAGAGTGTTTCATCGCTGTTCTTTTGGTCAGAAGCGTCTGAGGCCTCAAAGAAGCAGGCCTCTCATAATTCTTTCCACGATAGACAATGATTGCAGAACCTTTGCTCACCCTTTCCACTGCCACTAATATCCCACCAATTTCAGCCTCTAGAGTCCGCACTACTTTGTGAACAGCTTCAATGCTTCTCTGAATGGATATAACCTTTACAAGTTCCCTTTATTTCCAATGGAGTTGCATGTTCTCAATTGTTCCATCAAAGACACCCCGTCTACCTGAGAATTTAGAGGAAAATCCCTGTCAGAGCCACTTCGAGAAAGGCTAGTGATATCATAAATGTCTAACTTTCACGTTAATTAGCTCTTTAAACATCATTGTAAACAAATGCTCAGTTTATAAAGCTCTCAAATTTGTAACGCTAACATTAACTTACCCAGGAGAAGGAACGGCTTCATTCTCAAACCAATCTTCCTCAGCATATATCTTTCCTCTTCAGTTATACCCTCTTTATCTATTTCAGGTTGTTGGTGGCTCTCTGCCTTTTCCAACTCTGCTAAAAGTTGCTCTGCTTTTGCTTTCTCTTCTAAAGCCTGTTCAAGAAATTATTTCATCTGTAACACATAAAAGGGTTGAACAAAGAAGCTGGCCACAGGTCGTAAGACCTCAAAAAGACCATACCATAGACAACTTGATACTAGTCCTTTTAATAGAAGTTTCAGCAAAACTTGGCTTTCTCTTTTCAGATGGGAGCCTCTTTTTTTAGCCATTAATCTCACTCGATTCATTAGGACCACATACTATAACCCTAGTTCATCCTCCGCATTTGTGACTGATGTTTGATGCTCTGTCTTCAGTTTCTTTGCATGTATTAAATACTTCCTCCGTTCTTCTATTGCAGAAGAAACTGCAGCCGGCAAAAACTCCTTCCCTCTATAAAGGACAATAAATTCCCTATCCCGAGCAAGAAGAGTTCCTCCAGTCAAACTCTGTAACAAAATTAATGTCACATAAGAAGTTTGCATACCTTTCCCAACTCGATAAAAAAGTACTGCAATATCAACTGTCAACTGAAACTAACTGATAAAAAGTTCAGCTATTGTTTCAATTACTATGTTATCTTTTTGCCACAGATCGCTTAGTAAACATGTATGAGGACTTCCAAGTCCTGAGGCAAAACAGATTAAACAACATATATTTAACTAAAGGGAACCTTAAACTCTTCAGCCATCATTTCACTATTAGTATTCTGCACACCTCTTTTGATAGCAATCTTGGCAACCTCACATTTTTCCCATAGCTTGACAGTGGAAGAAGCCAATCCTTGAAGATTCCTATTTCGACCTGCCAAGATAAGAAAGTGATTATAAGCGTGTTTAATGTACTAATTCCAGTCATGAAAAATGAAGCCCAACTCACCCAATGCAAAATGGCGCAGCAAGGGCCAACCAAGCCTCCTTAATGTGGTCATTTCATCATCTGTTAGTTTAGGCTGCACACCATAGGGAAGAAGGCGAAAGGGCCTTCTGTATCCACGAACAATCGGATGTAGAAGATCGTACTCTATTTGGCAAGCCAACACCTTGCATTAAGTTTGGTTGAACCAATTTTTTTCTGGGGATTGGAGCGTGAGCTTCTGCTCCAACCATACTGGATAAAGTATCCGTTTTATTCCGCACTCCATATTCAACTTCTGGATCCGGTAATGTCGTGGTTTGAGTTGTGTCTTTCCTAACAAAAAAGTAAGGATATTTGTAGTTTATCCCTCTATATAACACTATCTTACTTCCAGACCTCCAAACAACCAAGCCCCCAGTTTTTTTCTGCCAATTAGCTCCAAAGAAAAATTAGGATTGCCCAACACGCGCCAGAACCGATAATCTACCTCTTGAATCTCAGAAACTTCATAATCAAAATGTCACTTATTAAGCTACATTACTCTTCATTTAACTTTTGAGTAGCCCTGTAGCAGTGTATTAAAGTTCATCAAGTTGATTGCAAATACAAGATCAAATAGACCAAAACTAAATTTCTTACTCTTGAGTCTTAGAAACTTCATAACCAAAATGACACCTTTTAAGCTACATTACTCTTAATTCAACTTTGAGCAGCAGTTTGACAAAAGTTCATCAAGTTGATTGCAAATACAAGATCAAAGAGACCAAAACTAGTGGAGAATTAGTGAAATTTGCAACAAGACACTGATTAATCAATAATTAATTCCGAATTACCTCCAATAAATCATGCGTCCGCTTAATGTTCATCCTACAAATATCCTCGCACTCGATCTTGACCACCTCAGAGCGCCTCCGCCGCTCATTAATCCCATTCACAATCCTTCCGTAATCCCGGCCTTCCCGACCTTCACCTTCTTCCTCAACCCAATCCTCACCGTCCTCAGCTTCCTCAGCTCCTCCGACGGCAGCGTCGGCTCCGCCAGCGTCGGAACCCTACCCTTACCTCCCCCGTCTTCCCCGCCGATGCCTTCCTCTCCTCCCGCCTCTGCCTCCTCACCCCCTATTCAACTCCCGAAACCTCTTGATCGCCGTCCCCGCTCCCGGCTCCGGAACCGGCTTCTCCGGCGAGCTCCAGCTGGTGTCGATCGTGTGCCTGACCCTCTGCTTCGGCAACCGGTTCGGGAACGGAACGAAAACTTTTCAGGCGGAGGAGGAGGAGGAGGAGAATCTCTCCGGCTCTGGACTCGGATTCTCGTCGGTGAAGCCGAGGCTGCGGAGCTTCTCGGAGATTCTTTGGATGGCGGACTTGGGAAGCAAGGTCCGAGAGTCGGTGCTGGACGAGCTTCGGACTGTGAATTTGAGGGGCTTGGGGTTGGGTTGGGGTTCTGTGAGATTGGAGTTCTGGAAAATGGCGAGGAGGATAACGCGAAGAAGAAGAGTGGAGGAGATTGGTGGGTTAGGGATTTCGGCGGGAGAGGGGAGGAAGGAAGTTGAGAGAGAGGAAGCAGCATTTTTCACTCCGTCGTGGAGGGAGTTCGGGATTCAAAGACAAGGAAGTCGTCGTGATTTTTTGTTTCGAGAAGACGAGTCTTTTAACGAATACAAAAGTAAAACGACGTGAAAAGTCATGTGGCTTTTGTTAAACGACTTGTGCATAAATTATAACATGTCTAGTTAAAGAAAACAAGGGAGCTTATTACGGTAAGATAAACAATTTGAGCATACAGATGCATCTTGTTATTTTAATTATTTGATTTATTTTTTAACCATATGATATGTTATTATTCACGATTTAACTTGCAACGCACGAAGCATATTTATTTTTAATTATCTATTAAACTGTTAAAAAATTAATGTAACCGTTAAAAATAATAAGATTTAACCGTACAACTAAAATACAAATCTTACTATAAAAGCTCCTTAAAAAATATAAATCTAAAATTATCATAATAATTACTAGTAATTTTTTAAGGAAATGATCTTTAAAGTTGGCATTGTCTAATAAATGTCTAAAAGTTTGTAAAATTAGAAAAAAGATCATTTTTAAAACGTGCTAATATAACCAATATCAATCAATGGTTTACCGTTCAATTACTAATTAATTTAGTAGTAATCATATGTAATTGATAAGCTCGTCAATTCTCTTAATAACCACCAGCCATTTTCTCAACAAAAAAAAAAGTAACGATATTTATTGAAAAAAGATGGTTAGAATCTGACTACCTCACCTAAATTCTCTTTTCAATGTGTATTAAAGATATAGATTTTATGATTTTATAGTTGCAAAAATAACCTAACAATAATTTTACACCAAATTTGTCAGAAAGTGTAAAGTTCAAAATGCTTTATCACTAAGTTAAATAAAAATAAAAATAAAAAAGATAAAAAAGGTGTGGAATTCCACAGATCTAGCCCTCCTTTTTTTTTTCTAAAATAAAAATAATTATGCAAAAAAGAAAGGCAAGCTAACAAAAACAACATCTGGTTCTGAAAGATTAACATGCATCTTTATTACAAGGAGCACAGCAATGTACAATTAGTATTACAGGTAAACCAAGCCTTTTGGGGACAAACAAAGCAACGAAAAATAATTTTCAACACTGATTATTATAGATGATAAAATGAAGCATTCCTGTACAACATGAAAACAATACATTAGGAGTATCTAAAATTTTACCCTCCCATTCCCAGCAAAGGTAGATTTGTCAACGAATACGAAAAGACGAGAATTCACAGAATGTAGGCAATTTCTTTCCTGTATGGCGGCAGACATGCAAAATTAAAAACCAAAAAAAAAAAAAAAGAGAAAGAGATGGTAGATAAAATTAAAATGAATCAAGTTTTGAGAAATGAGCTTAAAATTTTATTCATTTGAAAGATCCAACAAGGCAGTGTACATTTTAAGGCATTTCCCATTAAACAAACATGGCAAAACTCACATTTTGGGGTGCAGGTACCGGTCCGGATTGAGAGGTTTAGGACCACCAAACCAATCAATCAAGAAGATATTCTCAATCTCTAATTTGAAGATCTCGAAGTTATGATTCTTAGGCCACTCTGTCAAAACAAACATCCAAAATAAAACCGAATTCAGCCTCATTAGAGACCAAAAGATATTAAAAAAAAGGAGATAATATGGCTCAAGATCAGCTGTCTGCAGGTCAAATTACCCTTCATCTCCGGATGTTTCAAGAACAATGCGGTTCGAGCAAACTCTGCTTCTTTGGATTTCGGATCAACTAATTTAAACTGAAATATGCCATCCAAAATAGTCAGTTCATTTTATTCCAATGCGATAGATATCTTATTCAGAACTCTCCTTTTCAAACTTAATTTTGCAACACACCTTTCCTGTAAGTGTTAGCTTTGCACAAGTCGGGTTCTCGGGGTCTATCTTCCCACAAGTTCCAATAGGGTGCTCACTGACCGTAAGTGAAGCCCTCGGGTCTTTTAAACCATATCTGGCAGTCGGATCAAGAGTTGTTAAGTAGAAGTAGGGGATACCATTGCCTTTATTCGGTAGCCCGTCACTGAATGAAACCACATTCCTGCATGATATCCCAGTAACAGCAGTTACTAATCTTAGGTGTATGTTATCTTCTCGCGGAGACAGGCACACGAATTACAAGGAATGTCATTTTTGGTTTAAGTGAGGAGTTAGAGAAAAAATAGCGAGCATGAGAGGTATGTGGTTTCCCTTGTAATCTTCTTGTTCATCACAGTGAATCATTGCGGCCGTTGAAAACAACTGAAAGTAGAAATAGCCTTCACATTAAGGATAAACAGTTATAAATCTTGTGTGTTCTTGCTCTCAGTGATTAAGATGTTCAATTCTCATCATATGTTGGAGGTGAGACTTGGAGAGGGCTTTAATAAGGCAAAACAGGATTCATTAATCCATTTGAAGTTACAAGCAAAGGGCAAAAGAAATTAGTTCTGCAGATAGTATTGAAGATTTGAATTTTGATGAAAAGTAAATAACTTCCAATTTTGCACCAAAAAATAATAAGGTGTTTTTTTTTTTGGGCACCAAAAAAACCTTACCCAAAAGGTGCTCCTCCCAAGTCATTTGAGATGGTACTGCAAAATAAAGACCATAACAGATTATAAATTTGGGAAAGAAAAGATATAAGACTATCAGGTTTCCACACTCCCCCTATGAATTAGGCTTCACGAATACAAAAATTTACAATTGCAGAATCATTTTTATTTGATCATGCTATAACAAAACATATGTTGTTTTCCTAAATTCTAACAAGGTACTTTTTCAATAGGATTAAATCTAACAAGCAAAATCAACTGAAAACGAACCAAGTTCAAATCTTTTCATCACAGCCGCATAACCCAGGAGAAACATACAAAGCTAAATTCACCACAAATGGGTCTTTTTTTTTTTTTTCATCACCCGCAAATCAAATCATATAAAAAAACAGAAAAGGAAGACCCAGAATTGATCCAGATAGATAAATATGATCGAAAGATCGTACGTACTTTAAGACACCCCAGGAGTTCTGAGCGACCAACCACCGAGCAGTGGCGGCGGCATTATCCGGGTCGGGTTTCTTACGCGACAGTGAGCGACCCAGCACAGAATCTTGGACTTGAAAAGCCAAAACGACACAGACCAACAAGAAGATCTTCAAATAATGAAAAAGACTTCCTTCTCTATTCATTTTCTCTGTTGGGTTTTCTTCTATCAATCAAAAAGAAAAGAAAAGAGATTGCTTGTACAAAATGTAGAAAGGTTAGCAAGGAGACGAAAATGGAGTGTACTTCATTTTACATAGTTCTAGTTTATAACTTCAATATTCATACGCGAAAACAGCCAGCCGGCAGTCGGTGTTTACGCCCTTGAATAAAAATAAATAATAAAGTTAAATAAAGCGGCGTGAGATATGTCGAATTCTCTGCAGCCGAGTATACGTCTACACGATACGGCCGGTGGCGGAGCAGCGAGACAGTAAAAAATTGATCATAATTTATATTGCATATATGTTTTGTTTATTGAACAAGGGCATAAATTATAATTTTTTTTTTTAAAAAGAACATAATTGTATATTTTAATTTTTTAATGGGGATATAACTATGATTTTTTATATAAAATAATGTTACAATTAAAATTTTTTTAAAAATAAGTAGGAAAAAAATACTTCAAAAATTGAGTGGGAGCAATTGTAATAGACACGTCACTAAGCATGATTGTTGATATGCTAATTTGATAAATGAATATGAAGGTTTTGGCAACCCAGTTGGAACTCATGATTTCAATTATAACAATATAAAACTCTTTTATAGTACGATATAAAGCACAAATTTTAACTTATAATTCTAACTACATTCTCAAATACCCTTTATATTTGTTGATAAATTAGGCAAGTTGTCCATTTTTTAGTTTTGGCCATTTGAGATCCTTGTTAGAAATTATTGATACTCGTTTAAATCATGGATATGCTAGCCAA
This sequence comes from Artocarpus heterophyllus, assembly GCA_025403435.1. Lineage (NCBI taxonomy): Eukaryota > Viridiplantae > Streptophyta > Magnoliopsida > Rosales > Moraceae > Artocarpus > Artocarpus heterophyllus. The sequence goes on along the minus strand of CM046347.1, from coordinate 1,912,173 downwards.
TCTAATACGGGTAATCATTAATCGACTAAATCGTTAATTGATATTATTTGAATAATAATTGATATCAGTCTATCAGTTTAATCCTTTAAAAAAAAAGTTGATTTTTCTAGCTTAGGAAAACTTGAAACATTTTATTGAAACAATGCTTTTAAAAAGTGATTTTATTCATTTTTCCACAGGTCTCATATTCGTTTCACCAAATATTATTATAATTGAGAATGCACTTTTTCTTGGGTGCTAAAAGTATAATAAACATGTCTTTATATAAATAAAGCAAATGGTATAATCTTTCAAGAAGAATGTTTTTGTGCTACGCTTTATTTAGAGATTTTGGATATGATATATACATGCGTCTTAACTAATTAAAAGCTATTGTCATGCATAAACAAAATGATAAATTATGAAAAATACAAATTTCATTTAATTCTATCAATCTCTTCGAGTATATATCTTTTCAAAATATGACTTGGAGCTTACTTTGATAGAATCACAAGGAAGAAGCGATCCACTGACTGACTTGTGGGCAGTGATTCTCTTTGAAAACAGGTTGCAAACTTTTACGGGTGCACTGAATTCTTAACACTGGAAAATGAAAAAAGTGCAACATGGGCCAGATTTTCGGGCCCGGCAGCATGGTCTGGACCCAATTAGTTGCAACTTTAATCCAGATCCAGGCCTCTATATCTTGTCTGGACCATGTTTTTTCCGTTCTTGTACTTGTCCTCATGTGGATAGGAGACACGCGTAACACCCAGCTTCTGGTTCTAGAATACTTGCCTGGCTGGCTGGCTCTCTCTCTATCCTTCGGACCTTTACTTTAAGTTTTTTTCAAAACAGCTGCCGAAAAAGTAATGGCGTATGTTAGAGCACTTTTACACATCTCAATCGAGCCGTAGTTTGACTCTCTCATTTGATGGGTCTCGCTCTTATCATAAGACTTATCAGATGGGGTCTATCCTACTCCTACTAAGAGGGTCGGGCTACAGTCCAATGAAAAAAAAAGTTATTCTATATATTTTATGTTTTTAATCATTAGGTTAAAAAAATTAGTTAGATTTTTATCTAATAATTTTAAAACGTACACTAATAGTAAAATAAAATACTATCCGATTAAAACCTTTTTCTTTTAATCATTATAATTATTTTTTTCTACGTATTCATCCTTTATATACTTAAAAACACGTATTTCCTATTTTTGTTTTTATTTTTTATAAGATAAACTTTAATTTCTTATAATATATTATTTAGTACTTATTTTGAAAATATATAACACAAATCTGCTATTTGGTTCTTTTATCCTTTCAATCTTTGTCTTGTTTGCAAAAGGGGAGGCTAATATGCCTCATAAATAGCAGGCGGTCAGTTAAAGTTTTAGATTGGTTAATAACTAATAATCTTGGGCAGTCAAATTTGAAAAGATAAAACATTGAATAGGGCCAGGGATGGAATTATCCAAGGGCAATAACCAAGCAATTTACAAATAGTGTGATTGTGTATATTATATGGTAAAATTGGAATCTGGAGGTTTACAGGTGGCAATGAATATTTATAAAAAAACAGATTAAAACATATTGTTATATTGATTTATTATAAAAATAAATAAATAAAAAAAGGCCTCGGTTTGTTTGATTTGAAACCCACGTGAACCACCTACTCTAACAGCCAAGTCACCACATATTGGCTCTTTCATTTCCAACTGATCTGTATTGTAATGTGATGCCAAATTTTTTACTTGTGACGGTCAATTTTTCGATTTTTCGGTTTCTACACCACCCTAACTTTTATACAATGAACTCATTTTTTAAAATTATAAATATCATTATTTTTAAATAAACACGGTCTTTTGTTAAAACTAAAATAAATATTACAATTATAGATTTAAACAAATACTAAAAATTGCGGAACAAGCAAATCATTACAACAAACAAATGATTTAAGCTATTGAATCAACCCAAAAAACATGTATAATTTTTTTAATAGGCACCCTTTCTAACTAGCATGCATATAACTCTATATATATTTTATTTTGGTAGATAAGGCCTCAAATAAGAGGAAAACGATTATCAAATTAGCCGAAATGGGTTAAAGTACAACAAAAGGTCCGAGGACCTAGAACAAGGTCTATAAACATACTCAAAATACCTACTCGAAAATCTATGATTTATGCAATGAAGCTAAATAGATCCTATACTCCTACTATTAGTGGTCCCAACAACCACAGAACAGAGCCATACCTTAAACCTAAGTCGATTCATAACACCACCCAACAAATCAAGAGGCACAGGGACACCATCCTCTAAATCGAATGCTGCCCATAACAACACAAAAGCAACAAACATAACCAAGGGGCTGATGGGGAAACCATTGCCCTTATTACAGCAGACCTAGTACACAAAAACAATAGAAAACACAAAACCAAAATGCTATCACCATCGCGATCAATGGATCCGAAGTTCCTCAATGCCAACTACCCAGAAACGTTAGCTACCCAACTTTAGTCACCTGCCCACTGGAGAGCTCCCATGACCCCTTTTCTACTGACCCCATGACGAGGCCTGCACAATTGCCACCCACCCTTTCCCAGTGGCACAAACCCACCCCCAGCCAAGGGAAGGCCCTTCAACGTCGACGTTAGGCAAACAACGACCTCTCCTACCCCCTAATCATGGCAAACTCAAGCTATTGAGCCAACCCCTTCGCCCAACCTCCCTAGCTTGATCCCAGAAGAGATCAGAGCCACCCACGATCTCCAAAGATGACGACGTTTCCTTTCTCCCCATTTCGAAGACTAGATTGGCAACGGAGTTCATCTCTCTCCTAGCTCCGCACTCGATCTCCAACCTAAGCCAAGATTCTCTCTCATGGCAGCACGAACACCAAAACCACGACTATCAACCGACAACAACCCTCGGGCCCAAGATCAGAGGCCGGGCCGGCGACGCACAGCGCACACATTCTCTATCTCTACCTTTTTTTTTTCTCATTCTCTCTCTCAAAAAAGTTGAAGCATATGTTTTGATTCCAATTAAAAAAATATTTGATGCTTTCAAAATACCATCCGCCTTCAATATAGGTTCTTTATGATTGCCACCATAACGAATTTGTCTGCTTAACATTCTTCAGTTTTGACACTTAAAGCTACAAAGTATAACAAAAACCACGTAAAAACTTACAAAAAATTGTGAAACTAAATAGAAAATCACAATTAAGTGCATCTCTTATGCAAATTAAGGTATCAATAGCAAATTTGACATTTTGGGTACAAAAACCGCTATCCTGTAAAATGTCATTTTTATAGGTTATTTGAAAAATAAAGTTAAAATTTAAACTTTTAAACTGAAAACTGTATCATATGAAGGCTTTATATTGTATCTCACATTTGCTTACAAAATATATTTTCTTCTTAAGAATTTTTTTAAAAAAAAAATTATTTAAAAAGTCATGAAACTTAAGATATTTTTTTAAAAAAATAAGATGTTTTGTTTTAAGATTTTATTTATTTATTTAAATTTATAATTCATAACTGTTTAAGAGTATTTATATTATTTTGCCCATTTTTTATTCATAAGGATATAAAAAAATTAATCTTATTAATTTAAAAAATATTTTTATAGTTTTTGAAAATAAAAGAATAAATTAAAAAATAATTAAAATTAAAAACTATGTATACGATTAATCCTATTATTGATTCACTTGGCATTGTTTGTTGTCTGACGCCCGAGAATGCTGGGTAAGACGGCAACGAACGTGACAGAGCATGCCCCCAAATTTGAACAGAAAGTTAATTTATGGGAAAAAAAAGAAAAGAAAAGTCTTGCTCTCTTTTTTAACAGAGAGAGAGAAAATGAAGTCTGACCTTCAAAGTAGGTAAAAAAAAAAACCCAAAGTTGACAAAATCATCTCAAGAGAAACTGACGATCCATCCAGGAAGGAAGAAGAAAGAGAGAACAAACAAAAACCCAGAAACCAACCCATCTCAATCTGAATCGTCTCCTTCTCCATCGTCCTCAAGACTAAATCTCTTGATCCTTCGACTGTTGACACAGAAATGGGGTTCTTCATTCTCGCCTTGGGAGGCCTTGGTTTCATCTTCATCGGCGCATGGCAAGTCTTCACCTTCTCCTTTCCATCTTCTCCTCAAACACAGTCAACTTCCAAGCCAAACCCATCTTTTTTTTCTTCTTCTTCTTCTTCGTCTTCGTCTCTATCTTTCCTCTGCATCTCAGTCTTCTCCTTCCTCTTCATCCTCAACTCGCTCTTCTCCTTCGTCGACGCGCTCAACTCGCACGACCGAGTCGGCTCAGCCCTCCAATTGCAAGCCCTCGCCGTCGCCGCCCTGTTCTTGCTGTACGCCGTCGCCGGACTCCTGGTAAATTCCTCCAATTCCTTCCCTTTACCTTCCTCGCTCCTCGATTTGATCGCTCTCTTCGCCTTCATCGAAGAGTTTCTTCTGTTCTACCTCCAAAGAAAGGATACAATCGGGATCGAGAATCGGTACTTCGATCTTTTGCTCGTCCCCATCGCCGTTTGCGTGATCTCCACGATTCTCACTTTGAAAAACCCCCAAGGTTCAAACTTCCCCAAATTCGCCCGCGGCGTGGGGCTGATTCTCCAGGGAACGTGGCTCGTTCAGATGGGGCTTTCGTTTTACACCACCTTGATCGTCCATGGGTGCTCTTTGCACGAGAAGAGCAGAGGGAATTACACGGTCAAGTGCAAGGGACATCCTGAGTATCACAGAGCTAGGGCAATTGCGACGCTTCAGTTCAATTGCCATCTTGCTCTTCTTGTGGTTTTGGTGTCGTTTATGTACTCCATGATCTCTCGGAGACACGGAGGAATTGGCGAATTTACGTCGTATAGACCGCTTGTTGCGGAAATGCAGCCGTTCGAGAATCAGGGCCAATTCACTTTGGATTCTGACGAAGATGATGTTGTTGGTGAAGATGGAATTAGGGAGGAGGACAATGTGGTTGCAAAGCAAAAGGCAGGTATAGTGGAACATGGTTTGAATGGTCATGTAGTATCTCATCAGTGAGTTTATAGATGTTGAATTGTTTTTGTTCATTTTTCATCGATTTATGGTTTTGTAGATTTGGGTTTTAGATCTATGCATACATTGTGTTGTAAATTGTAATTAGGGTTTTTTGTACTACCACTTATTGGTGAAAATAAGACTGATTTGGTTCCCAATGGTTGTTATTGTAATATGTTTGTATGCATAAATGATATCTGAAAATGATTGCTTGAAGTTTTTTTAACTCAAAAGTCATATAAAAGAGTCATAATTATTTCTTTTAAGTCTTAACATACCACATTTTAGTATTTTAATTACATGTTTCCTGTAAATATGACAACCTATACTGCTTATCTCAGTTTTGAAATGATTGGTAAAGTAATGGTAGTTGTATTTGTTATTTTAGAATGGAGTACTAGTAATGTTGATGTTAAAAGTTGACTAAAGGATAGTGATGATCTTTGTTGCTTGCGGCTTTCTTTTAGTTACTTTGGTACATTGACAGTAAAGGGAGAATTTAGAAGGATGAGGGTTGCATTATGTTCATATATTGGGGCTAAATTGTTCCCTGTTGTTGGAGTTCTCGGACGATGCTATTGTGAGGGCTTTTGAGATGTGACGAGTATTACCATTTATGTATGTATTCACCAAAGGCAGGTATAGAGGAACATGGTTTGAATGGTCATGTAGTATCTTATCAGTGAGTTTATAGATGTTGAATTGTTTTTGTTCATTTGTCATCGATGAATGGTTTTGTGGATTTGGGTTTTAGATCTATGCATACATTTTGTTGTAAATTGTAATTCAGGTTCTTTGACCACCACTTATTTGTGACATGATATTGATTTGGTTCCCAATGGTTGTTATTGTAATATGTTTGTATGCATAAATGATATCTGAAAATGATTGCTTGAAGTTTTTTTAACTCAAAAGTCATATAAAAGAGTCATAATTTTTTCTCTTAAGTCTTAATATACCACATTTTAGTATTTTAATTACATGTTTCCTGTAAATATGACAACCTATACTGCTTATCTCAGTTTTGAAATAATTGGCAAAGTAATGGTATAGTAATGTTGATGTTAAAAGTTGATTAAAGGACAGTGATGATCTTTGTTGCTTGCGGCTTTCTTTTAGTTACTTTGGTACATTGACAGTAAAGGGAAAATTTAGAGGGATGAGGGTTGCATTATGTTCATATATTGGGGCTAAATTGTTCCCTCTTGTTGGAGTTCTTGGACGATACTATCGTGAGGGCTTGTGAGATGTGACGAGTATTACCATTTATGTATGTCTTCACCACATTCTTGCGCACTAGTCAATAGTGTTTTTTTTAGTGGTGGTGATTCGCATCGACGGGTCGGGTTCGGGTTGGGTTGATGGTCAATTTTTACATAAACTAACTCACACTAACTCGACTCGTGACACAAACGGGTTCAAGAAACACTAACATAAATTGTTTTAAAATAGGTTGACACGAACACGACCTGTACTTACCCATTTCTTAGGCAACCAATAAAATGCCAAGGACCCACAACCCGTCAACGACTCGCTACCTGCCAAAGACCCACAACTTGCCAATGATCCGTAATAACTCGCACCAGCCCATAAAGTTTTTTAGCTATGAACTTACAGTAATATAACATAAAAACAAACATAAAACAAATTTTCTCAAAATCGAATAAGTTTCATGCTACAATAACAAAAAGTTAAGTTTTAAAATTTTTGAAAACATCCAACAAAATAAAAAAGTCTTAAGAGATTAAGCTAAAATCATCTTTTTATTATTCAAGAGTTAAAATCAATATAATTTGATGTTTGGTCTGAGATTAAATGAGCTAGGGTTTTATTTTATAGGTATATTTGATCATATGAGAAAATATTTTAAAAACATATTTAAATAATTAATCGTTTGTCAAACTAATCATTTTAGCGTCAAGTGGGTTGACTTGAACATAATCTGTTTTTAGGCGGGTCAGTTTCGATTTGATACTGAAACAACCTATGTTTAATTTTTTTACCCTAATCTGTAAAAAAACATATTGAGTTCATATCGTGTCCTCATGTTATAACTTGTATTACCGCCTCTACTTTTTCTGTTAATAATATATAAACGAGGATGGTGGAAAGTGGAAACCCCCGCATAGGTAACCAATCATTTTGGTTTGATCCGCATTTTTTCCCCTTGTGCTAGATTGCCCTTGACTTGCTTTAGTAATGTTGTGAAGTCTTGTCCAATTAAAATTATGCCGGAGTTGTCGGAGGGCAAAGTGGTTTTGTTGAAGTTTGTCATTCATTGTTTTGGATTATTGAGCTTTTTCCACTTGACCATAATTCTGTTCGTACGTCGGCTCTATAACACACACATGGATTGCTGCTATACATCAGCTCTATAATTGTGCTACTTTGTAGTTACTGGTCTCTTGTAGGCTAATATTCATGGTAAGTTTTTGTATCGTAACGATTAGAACTTAAGATTACAAGTATTCTTGTCTTTCAGCAATGAGAAATAATTACAACAATACTTCGATTCGTTGTTAATTAGGAACTACTGGAATTATCATTGTTGCTATAACTTGAAGAATAAAAGCTAGCAAGATTATTGGTATTCCTTGTCATATATCTACTAGAACTATCAATCCATATATAGTATATTTGTGATGTCTAATGTGGTGTTTGGAAAGTGGTTTCAATCACACAGTTTCAACCATAAACAACGTAAAGTAAAAATTTACTACAGTATAAACTCTTATATGCTATAGTATATAGTTTTAACCACTTTTCTAAACACTTGTTATTCTATCATTAGATTAACACTGCTTTCTCTTGAAGACCAAATAACCTGGTCCATTGAATTTCAAGCTAAAGCTTTAGCATAGGTTCGCAGAGCTTCTTGCACAGCCCAAGAGCCATTTCCTCAAAGGATACGATATGTACATGAAAAAGATTATAAGTTCCACCGATATTATTTAGGGTTAATAGCTCTAAAGGTTTCTAAACTTTTAATATTGTGACAATTTAGTTCTTGAATTAATTCAATAGGTTAAAAATAGTCCCTGAACTTATAATATTGTAACAATTTGGTGCTTAAATTAATTTAATAGGCTAAATAGTCTTTGAATTAATTTTCAATTGCAAAATTAGTCGTACCTGTTAGTCATTGTTAAAATTTAAATGAAACATATCACGGCGACCTTCATCCTGCGGTACTTCTCTACACACACTCATCTCGCGTCACCTCCTCGTTGCACCCTCTTTGCAACAAAACTATCCTGTAGTTACCCTACAAGTTACCTCACCCAGCTAGCCACATTGTGACACTAGGCTATCACAGTGCCATCGCATTGACCATCATTATTTTAGCTTATTAAATTAATTCAAGGACCATATTGTTACAATGTTAAAAGTTTAAAGACTTCTTTAGCCTATTAAATTAATTCAAAGACTAAATTATCACAATGTTAAAAGCTCAAGAAATAATTTAGCTCATTAAATTAATTTAAGGACTAAATTGTCACAACGTTAAAAGTTTAGGAACCTCTAGAATTATTATTTTATGTTTTTTTTGGGACATTATTTTAGGTATTGGGCTGGTCTTTTTTTTTTTTTTTTTTGAATTGTTCTCTTCACAAAATCAGAATATCAGATCATCTGCTAAACAGAGCAAACAGAGCTCTTTTTCTGAGCAACTTCATATACCAATGCACTGTAGAAACGCAGTTCTCAAGTAGAAATGAGAAAAAAAACTCTGGTTAGGTATCGAATTGGTCACCCTTTGTGGGTTCAAAATTCTTAAGCTATGGGGCATAAATGTCAAAAAGTAACTCTAATATATCAGGAACAGTCAGATTTATTTTCTATTTTTGGCCAGAATTACCACAGGAGGTTGGCTTCTTCAAATAGATTATTGTTTGTTTGATTTAGACATTGATATTATGGCGAGACATTATTCAGCTATAATATGCCATTTGACTAAAGTGGTTTTTGAGTCTTCCAAGTTATTCTCGCCTCAACATCAGCAGCCACTCTGTTAAAACCAAGAATCATGTTCGAAATCGAGTCTAGAGACACATAAAATTATAGAAGCAATAGAAAAATATGAGAGCGAAAGAAAAAACATTTTTCGTCTCACATAGAATAAGAAGACCACAGACTTCAAAAAAGAAAAAGAATATAACACGAGGTAGGTCATGATCGTTATTGATAGCGCACTAGGCACTAGCCATGTTTTGTAGCAAGAATCCTAATCGGTGTTGCACAATTTTGTATCATTAGGCTTTCATCAAATTAGGTAAATTTTTACATTTATACATTTTTTTGGTTTGATATAATTTGATGTTCACAATTAGGGATGGTAATGGGGTGGACAGTCTTCTTGCCAACCTGTCTCGTGAAAAAAAACAATCATCGTCTTTGCCCCAATAATACATATAAATTAGCGGGTTCGTGATCCTCGTGGTAGTTTCATAATAAAAGAAATAAATATTTAATTAAAAAATTATATTTTTAATTTTTTATAAAAAAATATAATATTATACTTAAAATATTATTACATATCATATAAAATATACATAATTTAAAAATATGTTATAATTAAATATGGCAGGTAAATAGGAATAGGGTTAGTCCGGTTGATCGGTGAACTTTAAACCTGTCCTCATCTCGTAACCCTTAATAGGTAAAACTGAGCTTTTTTCTTCCAGTAAATCCCTGTGAGTGAATAGGTTCGTGAAGTAAAATTATTATCCTAATTCACAACATCAGTAAAAATAAATTCCTACCATGGAAGTTTTTCTTAAAGACTTTACAACCTACTTAGTCCCTCCCCGCCTCTGAACTATATATGTATAGTTTGTAATCAATACAAGAAAGTCTAATTTGCATTGTAACATCTTAAAGTTATCTAAATAATATTATACGTCATGTTCCATACGTATACGATTTTTTTATGCCTAGATACGATATAAAAAGCAAAAGAATTTAACAGATAACCAATATTATAATTCTAAATAAAACATACAACAATTATATAGGACAAATAAAATTAATAAGCTTGCTTAAAAAGATAAGAAACAACAACTCAGCGAACTTCTTGTCTTTCCAATATAATAGGCTGAAGAAGAAGAAAAAGAGAGTGAGACAAAATAGATAAAGATAGAAACGTTAATTACCCTTTGCTTAAACCGATAAGAACAAAAAAAAAAAAAAAAACTCAGCGGTACAATTTACTGTCTTTCCACGTCTTGTGTTATTAAAAACCAAAAGTAAAAACGTAACAAGTTGAAAAACATCGTAAAATAGGATAGCTGACCACCTCAAAAAGTTGAATTCGGAAAAATACAACAAAATACAACACCTCGTGAAATAAACCATGCTTTAAAAAATAAACCATGCATGTCACATCTAGATCTTCAAAAATAAAGATCACATGTGCTATAACCAGAAATATTATTAAAATATTTATCTTTTTATACTTTTTATTTTAGATTAATTCAAAAACTATATTTTTAATTTTTTTATCCTATTGAATATATATTTTAGATTAGATTAAATACATAAATCTATATCTTAACTCAGTCAACAGTTGCTTTTGACCTTTAAAATGATCAAATAATTCATAAATAAAAGAAAAAAATATTAAATCTTTAAAAAAGTTAGAAGAAAACAAAAAAATTAAAAAAAACCCATTTTTTTAGGCTTTTAAGTTTTTAAGTTCACTTATTTTTTAATTTGAAGGTATTTTGTATACTTTCTTATGTTAAAACTGAAGATGATTGATTAAAAAAGCTAAAAATTTGTATATTAAATTTAATTTAAAGATATATATTTGATGTAATTAAAATTTAAATGTATAATGTTTAAATAAACCTAAAATATATAATATAGACAAGTAAATAACCCAATATTATTTTACTTAACAAACAAAACAACATTTTCGACACATGTATTACATGACACTAATTTCCACGCATAATGACGTACACAAAAGCATAAATAAAAAGAATAATCAAACAAACGAATATTACAATGAGAAGTACGACTACTTGATCTTCTGATCATCTTTTTGACGTGCGTCAACAATGAATCAAGATGATCGTCATCGTATATCTCCTTAATCTCTTTAAACGACGACGTTGTATAGAGCATTAATCCCCTGAATGTCATCCTCATGCAAACCCTTGGTGAGTCCCGAGCCAATCTGCGGATACATGATAGCCCCTTCAACCGAGCTATGCAAAAGCCCTAGAATATGCCCTATCTCATGCAAAGCCACGGTCTCGACGTCGAACGCGTCCGCGACCTCACCGATAGCCCAGGTCTCATCCGCATCGAAGTGCAGCCTCCCGTCGGTCGGAGAAAAAGCGTGGGCCAACACCCCGCCTGCGCCGTCGAAAGCGTCGCCGTCTCCATGATCGCCACGTTCAAAACTGACCCTAATGTCAGCCTTCGCGTTGCCTTGTGCCCTGGAGAACGTGAAGTGTGTGTGGGAGGCCCATGTTTGAAAGGCCCGCCCCACGGCATCCATGGCTTCCGACGGCGTCCCCGCTGCGAACCCGTATGTCAGGCTGTACTTGGAGGACGGCCACTTGGGTTTTCCGGAGAAAAAGGAGTAGTGAGAGACTGTTTGGACTCCATGATCATAGTTTCGGCCGAGTAATTTTCTGTGGATTTTATTAGTAGTAGTACTTTTTTTGCCAGATCTCATTCTTGTCTCGTTATTTACGAAGTCTGCCACGGCACAACGAGGCATCATCATTTTGGACAAGGTTTGGGAGTCCAAGGTACCGGTGGCTTTGAGATTGTAGTTGGTTTGGTACGTTTTAATGGCGGTTTCCAAGACATCATCAAAATTGTCACCAGTAACAATACTGTTGTTGTTGTTGTTGTCGTCATTATTGGCAAGAGAATGGGTGCTAATTTGGGGTTGGACTTTTGTAGGGTTTAAGTAGCCAAAATGTTGGAGGTACTTTTTGAGGTCGCGAATGCCTTGGACATTGTCACCCTTCTTAGATCCCTCAAGAATTTTGAGAAACTCAAAGGGTGAAGACGTTGGTTTGTGATCATCATGATGATCATCATGTGTTGTAATAATATGATGATCATGATGAGCTGAAAGGAAATCGAGAGAGCTGATGATCATCAAGAGTGTGTACGTAGTGAAAAGGGAATTATGGTGATGATGGAGAGATAATTTAGAAGCCATGAGTAAGGAAATAATATTGAGCATGCAATATTATAGACGTGAAGAAAGTAATACTTTTGTTGGATGTGCTTTTTTTCTTTTTTCTTTTTTTTTTTTTGTTTTGGTACTTTAGATTTATTTTTTTGAGGGATATTTATAGGAAGAATGAAGTGTGTTACTGTTTAGTTATTTAAAATGCATGCGCCAATGGAACTTTCCACATAATTTCTTTGCACCAAATTATGGGGCATTTTCACACTTGTTTGTTGTCCTCACGGAATGAACTTTTCTCTTTTTGAAGGTAAATTATCATGACTTTCTAGGATTGGATCGACCAACTATATTGAGAAGGCCAAAAGACAAATGTTTAACTGCTTCTTGTACTACAAAATATTAATTAATAAAATAGTTCCATGTTTCAAACCTGAAAATTGACCCAATTCAATTTATAAAAATCCCCCATGTTTATGATTGAATCATTTATCTCTAGAATATATAATTGTTGCTTCCAATTAGTATTAATTCATAATTCTGATGTAGATTTTGTACTATCATGACTATTACATATGGAACAATTAAAAGTGTTCCTGCCTGACCTTTATTATCTGAATTTCCAAGAATTGCATTAGTTAAATAACTTCACGATTAACATTTAATTGAAAAAAGTAACACACTTATACATCAATAATAAAAGGATGCAATAATAAAAAATGTTTAGAGACACCATCGGCATTAAGCCTCCAAAAAGTTAAGCATGAGACAAACTCTTTGTTAATATATAGTGCTTAGAGCCATTATTGTTCTATAATCTTGTTATACAGTAATCCATGCATGTGTCATGATATATAAACTCATTATCGAAAAAAAAAAAAGTGCCGAGCAGGACTAGTTTGAACAAGAGTCAAGCAATTCTTTATGTTGAATCTATTTTGTTTCCCGTAAAAATTCAGGTTTTCAACTGACAATTCAAAGTTAGCTTCCTCCATACAACGATTGTACAGCAACTGTAGCTCTGCAATCCAAAAAAAGAGGAGAAACGTACTCATAAAATGAATGAAACATAAACGTGGAACTATATATTTTCTCATTTTCCTTGCCTAGCGGAATAATATGTTACAAAAGAGAGAGAGAGAGAGAGAATGTCAGAAGAAAGTGGGCCGAGAAATTTTTGTATCTTGGGGCCTACTAATTTCTACGACTTCATTGCATACGATCAAACCCAGCTAGTAATAAAGATAAACATTAAGAGAATATTTTGTGAATTTTTACTGTTAACGCTAAGACTGTGGAATATAATTCGTGTTTTGAGTGTGTATATATCTTGGGGTCAATATAAACAACAATACTGAATCGTACAAAATTTGACAACTTATGTTCTATAGCGCCAACTTGGACCTAACAATTCACCTATTTTGACTTTTTTTTTCTCCTTTTGTTATGTTGAATTTATATATTGGTTCGTTTTTCTCAATCCTCTAGAATGTGAAAACATAAATCATACTCTCAATATTTATCATCTATGTATGCATATATATTTAAAAAATAAAAGAAATAGTAGATTTTATAAACTTTTTAAAATAAATAATAGGTTTTGAAAATATTTATAGTAAATAATAGATTTGAGATATAAATAAATTATTTACATAGTAAACAAAATGATACATAAATTATTTGCACTTGAAATCTATTTCCTATGTAAATAAGAATTATTTACACTATAAATAAAGGACAAATAAATTATTTATACTATAAATCTGTTATTTACTATAAATATTTTCAAAATGCTCCATTTACTACAATTAGAAAAAGTGTTATTTACTACAAAATATATATATATATATATATATATATATATCCACCGTCATGCTTCAAAGGGTTGAATAATTATATATCCAATCAAATTTTTATAGGAGAAAGAGCAAAATAGCATACTTAAGTTAAAACTTAGTAAATAATATTATATAAATTCAAAATATTTAATAAATACATAATCTAAGAATTGAGTAATAATATCTTATGAGAAATTGATTACAAAAGCCTCAAAGTACTACTATCTCTTTTTCTTCTATATCTCTAACTTTCCTTCCTTGTTGATACCGACGGCAAACAAGAAATACAATACTAACTTGGTAATATTGTATTATAATATAAAATACAAAAATTCACTTACAACTTTACCAGACCGCTAGCGGCTCGAAAATACAGTATTAATGTGGTGATACTGTGCTTGCGTGTGAATTCAAAAATTCACTTGCGACTTCCCCGGACCGCCAACCAGGAAATACAGTATTAACCTAGTAATATTGTTATTGATGCTTACCGTGTTCCAGCGTCGGATCAACACCACGTGCGGCTGCGCACGGTGTCTAGCTCTTCCCCGCTTACCTCCGCCCGGTCGGACGTACCTGCAATAAGAGGAGGGATGCTTCAGGGTGAGAGAAAAATGTGTCAATCAGTGGACAAAGGCTCTCCGATGCTCAAGGCAAGGGTTGCTCGGCAAAGGACGAGAGCTTATTAGGTGAGAATGAGTCTCTCTCTATAATGCAATAAATGTATCATATTTATAGGCTACCACTTGGACTGGGTGTCAGGTGGGTTTTGCCCACAACCTGAGTGTCACATCAAGACGTGTCAGGCAGTAGGTGACAAGTGTCACGGCCCTCCGCCAATGGATTAGCTTCCATCGGACAGTGAGTCATTTGCCGTTTGTTGGCTTGTGGTGGCGAGTAGTAGCCCTACTTTGTGAATGAGAATGATTCGACCCGAGCTGGTGCATAGCCCGAGGTGGCAACCTGCCAAGGGTACGGTCGCGGGAGCCCTGAGAAACACCTTGGACGAAGCGCACATCATCGTCGGGGTCAATAATTTGCTCCCTGGAAGCTCTGCCTGAGTTGTTTAGCCGACCACCAAAGTTTATCTCCTCGGCGGTGGCGCCGAGCTTACCCTCAACAATTGTATTACAGTGTAAAAATGAAAATTCATTGTCGACTTTGCTAGATTACTGATGGCCGAGAAATACATTATTAATTACCATATAATTACAAAAATTATTGGCCAACTTTGCTAGACCGTCGGCGGCCAAAAAATACAATATTAACCTGATAATACTGTGTTATAGTATTAACCTAGTAATACTATATTACCGTGTAAATACAAAAATTTATTGATAACTTTGTCAGACCGTTGACGATCGAAAACTACATTAGTAATTTGATAATATTGTATTACCACGTAAATACAAAAGTTTTACCAACAATGTCATTGGACTGCCAGCAGTCAGTTTTAATCTAGTAATACTATATTACCATGTAAATACAAAAATTCATCAAAGGCTTCACCAGACGGCCGATGGCCAAGAAATACAACATTAACCTAGTAATATTATATTACTGTGTAAATACAAAAATTTATCAGTGACTTTTTCAAACCATCAACAACTGTAAAATACAGTATTAACATAGAAACACTATAATTACATGTAATAAAAAAGTTTACCAATGACTTCGCTGGACTATCAATGGTTGAAAAATACAGTATTAACATGAAAATGCTATATTTATATGTGAATACAAAAGTTTACCTCCAACTTCATTGGACCACCGCTAGTCAGAAAATATAATATTAACAAAGAAATACTAAATTTACATGTAAATACAAAAATTTACTGGTGACTTCGTTGGAGAACTAGTAGTCGTGAAATACAATATTAACATGAAAATATTATATTTACATATTATTACATATTTTGAGATCAATACTTGATTCGCATGACTATTTTAGATAAGATCAGCATACAAAAATTTATTCAAAATTAGGAAAAATAGGGCAAAACCAATAATTCAAATTTTCTAAATGCTTGCTCTTCATGTTTTGGGTGTTTATAAAATCAAGTTTTAAATTATATTTCTGTTTATGTTGAAACAAAAGCCACAATAATCATATGAATGTTTTTAAGTATGTTTTTAAGAAAAGAAAAAAAATTATCCAGTATTTTTCATACTAGTAAGTAAGAATAAAGTTAAAGAAATGATGTTCAAGCAAGTTAAGTAACAGCCCGAAAAAATAGGTTGTTGCAGCCAGGTTCAATTAAATTGTTCATTTCAGGCTCAAACCTGGACATAGATGAATTTTGTTAAAAAAATAATTCTTCAATAGCAGTAAAGTTTAAAGCAGCTGCAAATAAATGAGCCACACCATTGCTCAGTGGTAGCACGAGAAGCATTTTGGAGAATTTGCTTCAACAAAGGTCCCTTGTGCTGCTGCTTGAAGTTGTTATAAAGATGTCTGAAGTAGAACCGATGTGTGGCTGATCCAAATAGATTCTTGACAGTTTCAACAAGGCCATTCTACCAGTTTGACATCCAAGTTATCTTCTTCTCACTCTCTATGTTGAGATCCTTTGCTAGAAACTCCAAAAACCATTTCCATGATCTATAACATTCAGACTCAACTACAGCATAAGCAATTGGATACAATCCATCCTTGGGATCTATCCTAACCATAGCAAACAGCTGGCCCTTGTGATAACCTTTGATGATGCACCTATTGAGGCCAATCAATGCTTTACAACCATCCAAAAATCCTTCTTACAAGCGTCATTTAGTTGTTCCTTCAATCCAAAAATTACACATCATCTTGATTGTTGAGCCTAGAATGGATGTGATTAATTCTTCATAGTAATCCCATATAGAGCTGTACTGTTCTTTAATGGAGCTCTCTATTATTTTCATGGCATGTTTCCTGGCTCTATAGAAGTGCCACTTGGTTACATCAAGCTTCAAGTCATCTACTACTTATTGCTTGAAACCAGCCAAATTCTAATCTGGATTGGCCCTGAACTGGCTGAGATACTTATTGGCTAACCATCTAGATGAAATCTTGTTGGTTGTGAAGCTTGAACCATAAGTATGATGCTCATTTAATGTTTTCACTATGAGAGAAGTGCCATCTTTTTGAAGAGCAGCATACACCATCCAAGGGCAATCATCCCCACTCTTGGCCCTTATCCTTGTCTTGTCATTCTTCACAAGCATACTCCCTTATGCACTTTTTAAATGCCTCTGCAATGGGGAAAAGCAATCGTATTGCAAACTTCAGCTCAGGATATCAACTGCCTCATTGTACTCATGTTTTCCACTCTTTATTCTTGTTCTAAGCTCTCCATCTTCATCCTCAGAAGTAGCACTACTAAGTAATTCAGAAAGATTATAAACTATCTAGTCTTTCACCTTCATCTTGTTGGGTGTTTGCATCATCCTCAAAACCAGCCTATTCCTTGCAATGTCGACATCATTCCTTGGCATGTACTCTTTATCCCTATCAGACTTGTCAAACTCTAAATCATGAACTGCCTCATCATTAATTGCCTCGGTTGTGGGGAAATAATAAGGTGTAATCATGTATCTCAGTGGGAGGGAGGGTGCAACAAGCGTGTGGTCAAGTGTCACAGTGGTGGGGGGTGCAAAGGGGATTTGGTCATGTGTCTCAATGGTGGGGGGTCAAAAGGGGTATGGTCATGTCTCTCGGTGTGTGGGGGAGGGGGTAATAGGGCTGCTATCCTTACTATCGGATTTTGGATCATTGCTAAATTGCTCAGAATATGTCGGGTGATTACTATTAGGATTGCTACCCTCATTGCTACAATCATTGCTTTGCCATCCCACTCGTCTTCACGGTCATCATCCCTATGCATTTCCCAATCGTAGTCATCTTCCTCTATCGGATCTTCAACTTGTAAAGGTATTGGTGCCACACACATGTATATATTAGCTACCTTAACTAGCCCTTGAGAAACAAACATGCCATACAACCCTTGGTTACTTATTATTACATAAAACCTCTGCTGACTAGGAAGGTTTATAAAAAAATCCATCTTCTTTGTGCAATCCATATCCCTAGCAAACCCTTTCAAATCAAAGTAAAACCAATGATAACTATTCACCCGGTCCAAAAAGGTTACCTTTCAACCATATATGCTGAAATTCCATTCTCCTCGTAAATACCCCCTCCCCCCATGATGCGCTTTAATTGTATATATTTCAGGCCTATCAGGAGCTGTTGAAAATGCACATATTTTTAAGTGAGAAAAATAAAACACATAAAACACAACATGCAAACACAAGATAAGAAACCAAACAGAAAAGTAAAAATATACCACTAATAAACATAAACAGATCCCATACCATTCATCATATAAACTTCTAACAAAATATATCAAAACCCTAAAACAAATCCCAAAACATAACCGAAGAAAACCAAACAACAATGAAGAAGAGAAGAGAAGAGAGATAACCCCATTAAAATAATATTATTGTCAAAAACCAAAATCCATTTAAAACCAAAAATCTCTCAGACCCAATATTCCAAACAATATCTCTCAGACCCATTAAAAAAACAGAACAATATCTCTATAGCAAAACCAAAATCTACTTCAAAAATTCCAAAAAAATACGCAAAACCCATGAACATACTCTCAAACCCAGCAATTTCTTAAGTACACATCACCAAAAATTAACACACAACTAATATTTCAAAATCCAAAAACAGAAATGCAATTTACTCACGGCATGAAGGTTGAAAAACCCCTTTCGAACGAATAATCGCCATTCCCTCTTCAATCAGTCTTCAATCGCAGCATTTTTAGTACAAACCCTAGCAGCAACGAAAAAGAGAAGAGAGGAAAGAAATTTGGTATTTTCTGAGAAGAGAAGAGAAATGATTTTTTAGGGTTTTTTGATCTTTAGCTCGTGAAAACGGTTAGGTTCCCTCTCAAATAAAGGCACATTGCCTCCGAGAAGAGCCCCACGGGGCAGGCACGTTGTCGAAAATATTGAAGAAAGTAATGTCCACACAAATTCATCCCTTTGTACCCTTTTTTGCAAGTTTAGGTCAGCTAAATTAAAAAAAAAAATTACCGAGTCATATTTTAAAAAGTTTAAAAATCTGGTAAACAATTTATTCAAAATGAAAAAATCAGTTCTGTTTCAATAAATTTAAGGTTATTTTTAGGTTTTTAATTGTTCTAAAAAAGCGATTGGTTCAAATCTGTTTTTTTTTTTTATTTTTCAAAACATCTCACATTATTTGCTTATCAACTGGTAAAATCTACTATTTACTACAATTTCTCAATTCTTATTTATCTTTGATAGTTACCAAATGAAAAAGGCCTTTTTACAATATAGAATTTGGAAGGAGTAAAAGGATTCATAAGTACAGGCACAACATAGTTTTCAGAAATATTTTGAATTTCATATACTACACACACTAAACAACATTTACCATAAAACTTTACACAAATTCACATACCATAAAATTTGGATTATAATTGCTTACATTTTATACCAAAATAAACAAAAAATATATGTGTATGTGTGTAAGAGAGAGATTTTCTGAGAAGAGAAGAAAATGATTTTTTTAGGGTTTTTTGATCTTTAGTTTGTGAAAACGGTTGGGTTCCCTCCCAAACGAGGGCACATTGTCTTCAAAAAGAGCCCCACGTGACAGGCACATTGTCCATAAAATTGAAGAAAGTAATGTCCATAAGATAAATTCATCCTTTTGCACCCTTTTTACAAATTCAGGATCAGTTGAATAAAAAAAGAAGAGGGACCAATGAGTCACCTTTTAAAAAGTTTAGGGACCTGGCAAACAATTTATTCAAATAAAAAAATAAGTTCTGTTTCAATAAATTTAGGGCCATTTTTAGGTTTTTAATTGTTCTAAAGTACCAATTGGTTCAAATCTGCTATTTTTTTTTTTTTTACTTTTTCAAAATATCTGGCATTATTTACTTATCAACTGTAAAATCTACTATTTACTATAATTTCTCAATTCTTATTTATCTTCGATAGTAACCAAATGAAAAGGCCTTTTACAATATATAATTTAAACGAGTAAAAGGATTGATAAGTATAGGAGCAACATAGTCTTCAGAAATATTTTGAATTTCACATACTGCACACACTAAATAGCATTTACTAGAAAACTTTACACAAGTTCATATACCATAAAATTCATATTATAATAGCTTACATATTATACCAAAACATGCAAAATATATATGTGTGTGTGTGTATGCATCAATCTATAGTAACCTGACGTTCTAATTCGTAGACATGAAAAACTCTCTCGAAAGACTGGACTTACTACAAGACAAGTTAGTTATTAGTGTTATCTATGGGGTAAATTACACTGATACCCTTTATATTTTACCTAAATTACAGTATCACCTTTGAACCAAAAATAATCACACTGATACCTACTGACTGTTCAAAAAAATTATAAAGAAACCTCCTTTGTTAGTTGACCGTGAGTTAACCATTAACTTTGAATGTTAATTTTGTTCAACATATAAAAAATATCCCTTCGTCCATTAAAAACATTTTTAGTTATTTGTTAAAACTATGATTTTATCCCCTTTTATGTTAAAAATACGTTACAAATAATTTGTATGTACTTGTGACCATAAATTCAGCTTTAATCGATCCCTCAAAACAAAATTCAACTTTAAATGAAGATAAAATTTTGTTTTTCTTTTCTTTTTCCTCTTTCTCTATAGATAACAATTATGTGCAAAATAAGATAAAATACAAAGATTAAAATTATATAGTCCTGAAAAAAGTTCACAATTAATTCTTAACATCTTAATCCACATTTTCAACTCTAATCAAAATCACACATTAATCTCAACAAAACTAAAACAAATTAATTACAACAAAACCAAAATTAACTAATTCCAATAAGCCATAACTCAATTATAAAAAAAATAGTACATTTTTCATAAAAAATAAAATTATAAACAAAAATAAAAAAACAGATATAAAATTATAAAATTATAAAAATAAAACAGAAGAAAACCTATATTAATAAAAAAACCCTTCTCTAAGACTTTCTTTTTCTATCTCTGAACTTGGGGGCATGAGTGGGGGATGCTAGGGAGGGGGCGGTGCGACAGAGGTAGGGGGGCCTCGACAGGCTGGTGGAGAATGTGATGTTGTGGTCTAGGATTGGGGGTGTGTTCGATGCGATGGCAAAAGGGGTTGCGAAGGAAGAAGGGCTGACATGGTGGGAAGAAGCAGCTGTGGTCCATGGATGGGGGTCTTGTAGGGGTTGGAAGGTAGCGAGTGGTCTAGGTGGTTGGAGACGGCGATGGGAGCTAAAGATGGGCTTCTTGGCCGCTAGACTGGCTACAGGGTGGAGCTATGATGGCCGAAGGAAAGTCGTGGCGGGATGGGGGCTTGACAAGGTGTTGTTGGGGCTTGTTTGTCTAGTTAGTCTTTTAGAGGCTCTTTCTTTAAGCCAATGGTTAAGATTTAATTTTATAGACCAATAGTCAATAGTTAAGATTAAATAGGGCATTTTGATCATTTCAAACAAAAATTTAATAGAATTAAGTTCAAGGCTATTAGTATGATTAGTTTTGGTTCATAAGGTGTTACTATAATTTAAGTAAAATATAGAATGTCAGTATAATTTACCCTACCTATGGCCTCTATAATGCTTAGGAATATTTTTAACAGTGAAACTTAATTTGGGTAGACTCTCTACTCATTCAAACAAGACGTTGTCCGATATTTATAGTTTCAAGTCACTGTAAGAGTACTAGTATTATATATTAACTGCTTGATACTCGCAACGAGCTGTGATTTTTTATAATACAAATGTTAATGTAATGTTATATTTTTTACAGTATTTGAAACTCTACTATACTCTCGTTTGATGTTTAAGTAATGACCATGAACCGATAATCAATTTTAAGTCCAGCTACTTGACAAAAAGAGATGAAGGAGCAAGCTATAGCGGGTCTACTGACTTACGAGTACCCGGTCGAGGACTCGACTAACCTCTTGGTAAAGCTGCTCAAGTGAAAGTGCTAATTTTTCTGACTCTTGGTGTCAGAGAAAACGAAACCAGATTTTGAACGATTTGACAATAAACAGAGTCTTCACCTTGTACACCCACTTCAGGTAGTGCGAATTAATGACACATATAAAACGTTATTGATATGTATTTCAACGCATAATGTTAGTCAAAATGTCATATCCATCTTTTCTTGTAATCGAATGTTGTAAAAATAAATTCTTAACTTAAAAAATATAAAACAATTGTAAAAGATCAAATGAAAAAGTAAATGCGTCAACTAATAGCAATCAAGTGTTAAATTTGATATATTTTGTACTTGATTGTAAATTTATATATGCCAATCATGGCATAGCATCAAGAATAACATTACATTGAATAATTATTTTTTTACTCAAATTTTAAAATTTGACATTGATATACTAATTTAGTACTACATTAGAGATGCTAAGGTTTCAAATGCTTTTAGGTTTGTCTCAGCTATCAGTCCTTTTTTAATACATACAGAGATAGGGACTAAGCAAAAATCTAACACATTCCAACTAAATTGATACTTACTAAGCATTTTAAATAAGCCCTATCCTATTTTATTAAAAAAAAGTTAAAAAAACCAAAAATAAAGAAGTTTAGAGTCCAACCAAAATGGCAAACCTATTAAAAAAATGGCAAACAACAACCCTTCAATGAAAGCAAACAAAACAACCGGAACACCAGTTTTACTGGTACATTTTGAAGGCCTTATGCTTTAGAATACGAAGACTGTAGGAATCTTTGTTTTCAAAATCAGTGATCATGCTTTACATAAAGTTACTGAGTATCATTATTCCAAGATCCAAGAACAAACTAACTCCACTTCATTATGAGCAAATGTATAATTATTGATTTTTTTTTTTTTTTTATTGTTGCTCTATTGCTTATTGTTACATCCTTTTCTTAAACGGGTATGAATGCTTCTTCTCCTTCATTATTCTGTTTCGCTCAAGAAAGTCTAGCAACATTAACTTTCTTCACAGCTTGATTTTTTTAATTACTTTTTAAGGAACTTCAAAGCTTGATTGACTCCCAACCATCGTCATATTAGTGTAATGTGATTACGTCTTATTAATGATTATATATACATAATTTATATTATAATTGATTACGTTGCACTCACCCTGTATATCACCATATATTTTTGGTATTCATATTTTCCTCTCACTCAAATTTTAAAATTGCCCATTTCAAAGTTATTTGTATATACTAATAGAATTAAGGGCCGTTTGTTTCGATACTCGAATCACGGTTTGAATCATTTTACTACAGTATTTCTCTCACAAAAATTTAAATCTTTATTCAAATACTCTATTTGAATGCTCAAACCAAACGGGCCCTAAATATGTGTGTATTTTCGAGTGTCCATTGAACGCATTGTAATCTGTCTATTTGAAGGTTGTTCAAGGCCCGTATGGATTTGGGTCTTTATGTTTAGGCTTCTTCCTCAGCTCACAATGTTTGAAAAATGGAAGTGCAGGGCCATGGTCACGTTGAATCATCTTTTTTTTCTTTTTTTTTTCAAGGAAATCACATTGATGATATTGGGGAATATTTCATTTTTGCTATAATCTAGAACGTCATCCTTTATATGTGTGTGTATAAGGTATATGATCAGGACTGGAGTGTTATACATATTATATATATATATATATATTATTTATTGGGTTTGGGTTGTTATATATTCTATAGTATAGTTTTGTTGGTATATTACACACACATATGTGCATTAATGATCATGGAGAGAAAAAGCGTATTGTCAATATTCTACGCTTTTCATTAACAAAATATCCAGGCTTTTTGCAGGTCACCTGCCAACATACGCGGAAAGAACAAGGATAACATATTTAAGCGAACTAGTGGACCGCCAGGTACTTATTACAGTGATAAGAATTTTGCAACTTAATGATAAACAGAATTGAGGACATAGTTTCTGCATTCACAATATTCTCTCTGAAGCTGACTACTACCTGCTGAACTACTAAACCATATATATTCTTCACATTTCATTTCCCAAACCAGTAGACTTTTTACATGAACTTTTTCTCTGCAGTGAGACCAAGCAAAGTTTCTTTTTCAGAAAGGGGCAAAAAATATATCAGAGGAAAAAAAAAGAAAAGAAAGAAGAAACTTATTTACATCTGTTCATTTTCTAAATCCTTCCTGCTTTTGTAGAATTTACACAAAATGGAATACAACAGAAGGCTCAGTGCACTTGTCAGGCCAGAAACCAGTAGTACTTGTCTAGCCTAGCCTCATTCATGTCATCAGAGAACCAGCTGTTCTTTCCCTTTGTCTTTGTCAAGTCTTCCACAACTGTTATAAGAAGTGCACTTAGGAAGTTCCCAACTCCAAACACACTATTGTATAGAGCAAAAGCCATTGTTCTCATCCTAACAGGAACTTCAGAGTAGAAGAATTCTTGCATCCCAACAACGGTGAAAATGTCTGAAACGCCTAAGAGAATGTACTGAGGCAGCAACCAAAATATGCTAAGTGGAACTGTCTCTGACTCTGAATGTGAGCCAAGAATCTCAGCTTTTCTACTAATCTTTAGCCTTCGTGTTTCCACACTTGCTGCTATGATCATTGCTATGATCGAAAGAAACATCCCGGTTCCCATTCTTTGCATCACGCTGATACCCTTTTCGTTTCGGGTCACCAGACGCGTAAACGGGATCAGAACTCTGTCATAAAAGGGCATCAGGAGAATTATAGACAGCGTAATCGGCACTCTGAAGTGTGGCTGGTGGAATCTGGAAGCTGCTTCCAATGTTTCTCTTCATTGTCATACCTTGTTTGGTGAAGAAGGTTGCAGGCAGTTGGAAGATCACAGCAAACATTAGAAGCATTGTCCATATGGGAAAAAGCCGAAGTACTACTTTTGAATTTTCGAGCATGTAATTAGTACTTTTCGGATTATCCTTGTCCAAGCCCTCCATGCTACCCAAGTTTTGGTGACAAAGAGGTTTCTCTTGAAGCCTGTAAACGTTCAAACGAAAAAGTTACCATAAAAAACTCATGCACATTACAAACTAAAAGAAAATGCTGCAAGAAACTAAAAGACTTACTCTAGCTCGACAATGTCATCGACATTCGGTAAGGCTATTCTGCAACTTAGTAACTTTGAAGCGGTTGCTTTGATGGTTTGAATTATGTTTGCAATCGGCTTATTAATATTCCCTATATTCTCAACCTGTTTGTATATGTAAATCCTACTTCCAGATGAGAAAAAAACAACTGATACAACCATTGCTATGGCAGGGATAGCAAATCCTAGAACCCAACCAAAGGTGTCTTGGATGTAGGACATTACTGTGACTCCCAGAAGACTTCCAGTGCAGACACCAAAATACCACCATTGGAAGAACAAACTCTTGATGTTAGACTTTTGCTCATCTTTACTGCTGGGTAATTCCTCTTCCTCGTCAAGTTGGTCTGCCCCAAAGGCTTGCAAAGATGAGTTGTACCCTCCTTGGCCTAGAGAAATCAAACAGAGAGACCAGAAGAGAAAGGTGGTTGACCTTGTTCTGTTTGCAGGAGACCTGGCCCATACTAACGCTGATGATGTCAATGCCACTAGCCCCTTAAAAAAAATGACGCAAAATTATGAATTTGACTAATCCAAAGCGGCTAGCATATATATTATGGACATTACATAGGCACACACTAATTCTGGGCCATACCATTCAGCCCCCAACAAAACATCATGGTACGACCAAAAGTACAAAATTACATCATATGACAACATAAAGTTAGTAAAACCATTCTTGGTAAAGTAAATAAATAAGTTGATTAAAACTTCTGAGTAAGTAGAACAAAATTATTGAGTGATAAAATTATTGATGGCCCTCTTTTTTTTTTTTTTTTTCTTTTTCTCCCATTGCTGACGTTGGTTTCAAACAGCTAGCCAACAACAGTGGCTCATAAAGGTATAATCATTGGTTTCAAACAGCTAGCCAACAACAGTGGCTCAATAGTGTATCTAGTAATAATACTTCGGAGGGAGAACATAGTTAAAACCGAGGGTAACCTAAAATATTGTAACAATTTAAATTTTGTGAGGAAAAATACGGCAGTAAAGTTGGTTTTAGGCTTTTTGTTTTTATTGTTCATAAAAATCAAGTTTGCTATAGTTAAGTCAAGCCGTCAGCAAAACCGTAATCAACAAGACCAATATCAGATAAAAGATAGCAATTTTCAGTTTTGATGGAAAACAAAAAACAAACATGTCCAAGTGAATACAAAGAACTAGATGCCACAGAAAAAGTCGAAGAGAGTGACGACTTACCACAACATAGAGGATAGAAGAGGCCAATATGGTTGTATACCTATGCAAATAAGAGTCAGCAAAAGGTGCAATTAGGAGTGGCAACATGGATGTGAACCCACCCCAACTGTTTACAGTCTTGGCTGCAGAGGAGTTGCTCATCTTCACAACATCTGTTAGATATGTCACTAGATTTGATGCCACTCCTTTGAATGCAAATCTCTCCATGCCCGCAATCACTGTTAAATTAAGAAAAGAACAAATTAATATAACCAAGATAAAAATTAAAAAAAAATAAAAAGAAAAGAAAAACTGCCCTTATTGTGACTTCATCTTAAAAAATATATATCTAAATTGTTAGCACCCAAAAACAAGGTTCCCAAGTCAATGGAGGATCATTAAGAAAAATGATGAGATAACTATTAAGGAGGTCCCCTCCATTAATATATTCTATTAAAAAACAGTTTTTGTGCTCAACTAAGCAAAGAGAGAGAAATAAGTGTTATTGTAATTTACCTATAAGGAGAATGCATGAGTAGCTAAGACCCTTTTTTCTCAGAACTCCAGCCATGTGAAGGAGAAAATGAAAATATTGAAGTGATGAGCCAAAGTAGCTAAAAGGGTGTAGAATTGTGATTAAGAATCCAAGAGAAGAAGGGCAAAACCAGGATTCCAAGAAACAGATTTTATTCTGTCATCTGTGGGGAAAAAAAAGACAGTAATAATGTTTCCTTCAATATGATCTCCACCAACAAAGAACAGTAGTATATTACAAGTCTTAGTATATTGTTTGTTGTTCACTCCCGTTGTTTTTTCCTTTTTTTTTTTTTTTCTGAGTCTTTGTGACAAACACGTCAAACAGGGGTTGGATTTTATAGCTTTTAATGGGACACTAGATAAGTCACTACTAATTAAAAAGCTCCCTTGTAGCTCCCTCCAACATTGCTTTGCATTATTTTCAGGATTGATGAGAGTGGAAAAAAGCTAAAACCCCCACTTTAGAATGCTAGTTTGTATGGACATATCGACTTTATGTCGACATTATATTAAAATTTTTTAATCCATGAATGACGTTGGTATAAAAGAATGACCATCTTTTAGATTGTTCTGTGTTGGTGCACCTCCTGAAGGACTGTCACTTCACTTCCACGTGGCGTCTTCTTGACACGTAGGTGACTCTGTCTGTGCCAAGTAAGCCAAAAAATTCTTAGTGTTAGAGCCAGAACTATCAGGCATGTACATGTGTGTATATATATATATATATATATATATATAATTGTGAATTTTCGCGTTCTCAAAGTTAGAACCGTGAAGTCAAATGAACAGTTACATTAGTGAACTATAGATGATTTTCCTAGCATAACAGACGAAAAATTGGCAACCTTTGGAGAGAAAAAAAAAAAAACTGACAAAAAAACTCATCATTAATAATCAGAGTCATCATTTGACATATATATGAGAATCTAGTCATATCACAACAAAAATATTGAAGCAGGAACCTTCTCCGAATGCAGCCATATGATCAGAAAATTTCTTGAAATATTTTTTTTTTTTCCACAGAAACATACAAGACATTTGTTGAGTCATGTCACATCATTTCAAGATTTATATATGTAGAGATCACCATTCCATGAATCTTACGTACCCACTAGCAAAAAAACCACCTTTTGAACGTTTGAATCGTTTAAGCTCCATTAAAGACACTTTTTTTTGGGGCGAGAAAAGCTGCATTGAAGTTGGACCCCAATGTTGGTTCACGTAATTATTACCAGTGATCAGGTTGGTTTTCAACTTTTTTAGTTCTCGTGCCGTGTCAACATTGTGTAAATATTTCAGCTAATAATCAAGCGTTATATCTTTGTTTTTGCCACAGCTTTGTCTGCTCCAAAAACCCATAAAAAGCAGTCGATGCTGACAGGATAAACTGATATTGGACTCATATACATATACATATTTAGAGTCTGGTTTTTCTCCAAGAATACGTTACGTTGGTGAGCAAATAACACTAGATATGCTAAACGACAAACCGTTCAGACTTCAGAGTGGCTAAAATCGTGCGCACGGCACAGACGCACACTCAATTCACACATGAAAACACACAAACAACACGCACACTTTAAGAAAGAGGACTAGGAATTATTTTACAGTGCTGGATGACGAGGATTTCTTTTTTCTTTTTCTTTTTTTGGTTTTTTGGTCCAAGTATGAAGAAGGGTAAAAAGAAGACGACCAAAAACAAATGTCGTATATCAGCCGTCTTATAAGAGTCTTGGAATGGACAAATGGTGATCGGAGACAGGAAGGGATAATTATAAGTGGCTCTTTGGTGCTTGGGAAAGTAAGCAAAATAGCAAAGCCACTTTGGTGGTTTCCTGAGAAGGATTGCACTCAATTTTGTTGATAAATGGGTACCTCCACTAATGAGGTTGTTGGCAAGTAAGAAAACAGTTCTGATATCCAAAAGTTATATAAAATTTATTGTCAGCCACAAGACCAATCAATTATCAATCTACACAAGGGGCGTATAATCTTAGTTAACAATAATTTAACGATGAGTGTATGTTGAGAGACCAAGTATTTTAACAATGAGACCTTGATTAGCAACCCAAAGAGTACTTTCAGCTTATTGTTATTATTTTCAAATGAGGTAGCCTGGCAATATTGGATTAGCGTAACGGGCCTGTGAAAAATTTGTGTGTTGAATGATCTCTCTTTGAGTGTCTTAAATGTAAAGATTTGTACCAACCATCTTAACTCAGTTTAAAGTATCCGAGATCACGCCTTATAGCCTCACTGTAAGCATATTTGGCGAGGTTAAAGTTGCATGCTCTTTATTGAGAGATAGGGCTCGACAGTAGCGTTGTCAATGAACATTTCTAAGCTGACAGGATGGGGAGCTCTTATAATAAAGCGCGGGGCAGAGGGAGCTTAGGCCAGGAAGAATATTAATAAATTATACTTGTGTTTATAGTTTTTAAAAACTCTTCATATATACCCCTCTTTTATTTACAAAATTTTATATAAGCCCCCATCATTAACAAATTTTTCCTCTAATTCATTCCTATTAAAATTATTTTTCATATGTATCTTATTAATCTTTTGTTTTTTTTAATAATGTTTCTCAAATATGCCTCTATTTAAGTATATTTTTTCTTTTAGTTCTCTAAAAATAACACTATTTTTTTTAATAAATATGGCATTCATAAATACATTTTCCTAATTGCTTTACTAAAATAAATTTCTTAATTGTGTTTATACTTAAATCTCTTTTCAAAAATCATTTTTACACTTCCTAAATATTTTATTAGGAGCTTTACTCCATCAAAATCATTTTCTCATAAGTGTTTTACTCTTTACTTTTCTTTTTTTTTTTTTACTAAATTAAACGTAGAAGAGAATAGTAAATTAAGAAAGAAATGTTTGCATTTAAGTAGTAAAATTCAACAAATTGAGTATGCTTATCGTTCTAACTATTTTATAGTGTTGAAAGTTTAAGAGTGTGTTTGGTAGCACAATTAGAACTAAAAGTTAGAATGATTTTACTGTAGTGTTGTAACACCCAAAGAATTAATTAAGTATAATTAGTGTATAAATAGGTGAATTAGTGTGCCTTGTTGTAATTTGAACTTAATCTAATCATTTTGTAATATTTTTCAATTAAATTGATTTTTAATTATTTTATTAGTTATTTTAAATTTTGAAACAAAACAATTTGCCAAATACCCACCACATCTCTCTTTGAAAACCATGTGCAGGACATTGTTTTATAGTTGAAAAACTACCTTGTTTTCTCTATTTAAACTCTCCCTCACTCTCTCATTTCCTCACTTTCTCACTCTCTGCTCTCTCCTTCCCTCTCTCACTGGCTCTCTCTTTCTCTCTTCCCTATCTCATTTTTGTTCCAAAATT
Source organism: Artocarpus heterophyllus (assembly GCA_025403435.1). Classification (NCBI taxonomy): domain Eukaryota; kingdom Viridiplantae; phylum Streptophyta; class Magnoliopsida; order Rosales; family Moraceae; genus Artocarpus; species Artocarpus heterophyllus. Next base: position 1,881,906 of record CM046347.1, on the reverse strand, counting down.
GAGTAAGAGCCCTTGATTCTCAGCGGGAATGGAAGCCAAGAAACACGTTTGAGCCTTCGTAAACTCAGTTCAAAGATCGATTTGAGGTTAGTTTACTTTTTTAAAAAAAAAAAATTCAAAGTTTATTTTCAAACTTTTCAATCCTCTTTGTAAGTTGTAATCTGAGTTTTTTTTAGCTTAGAAACCCTTCAATCTAAGTTATGGGACCTAAATCATCATGAATCTAAGCTTGATTGGACAAAAATAGAGCTACATTAAGTTTTTCTTTTTTTTCTCATTTTCAAAATAATTTAAAAATAATTGTGAAAAACTTGTTGAAAAGTTTTTAAATATGTTCTATTATGTTAATTTGTCATCTTTAAACATTATCCATGCCCTAAGAACTGTAGAAATAGGTTTAAAGTGAGATTTGAGCTTAGAGAGGACGAGGCTTGAAATCTAAAATTTTTCAGATTTCGATAGATCGGACAGACTAAACTTGAGCTTTGGTAGGCCGGATTCATAAGTATGGCAGGCCCGGACTCAAGTAGTTTGGCAGGCCAGATCGAGATGGTCGATAGGCCTGAACTGTAGAAGTTCGGTAGGCCAGATTAGGGAGTTTGACAGGTCGATTGAGCTATGTTAAAACAGTTGTTTTTCACCCATTTTCACCATTTAAAACATGAATAAAGACTTTGACCTTGCAACATAATTTTGTGAATATTAAAGGCACACTAAGGCATCATGAGATAACATAGTATTGTCGAATACTTCAAGTTAGATATTGACAAATCTAGTTCATATCTAAGGTTGTTCGTGGTTTCAGGAAAGCTGACGCACAGCGAGTCAGGACTACGGTGTTTACACTCTTGTACGACATAACGAGGTAGGACTCTAGTCCATCTTTCTTTGTTAGCCATGATTTTAAAAGGGATTTGGCCACAAAGTGTTTTCTGAAAATGTTTTAAGAAATGATATAGATGAATAAATTCAGTTATTATCAATAGTTGATGAATAATGAAATGATCATAATGAACAGAATAATGAATGTAAAGAGAAACTTGGTAATATAAGACTTGAATAATGGAATAGCACCGAACGAGGTAGGTATACCATTTGGAATGATATATTAGGGCATGATGCCATATTCAGAGATCAGGTCGTGCGGAGAGCGACCTTGAGGGTAAGTTTCGAAACTCAGCTGAGCCACTACGGTGGTGATTATATTGGCTTTGCCCAAGACAAAATCATAAAATTATTTCCGGATGAATAATGGACCAATGGTGAGAATGAGATTAATAAAGTTTATTTACTATTCTTTATAATCCTTGTGTTAATCATGAATTTCATATTAAAATTTAACGTTTTTAAAGCTTTAGTCCTGCTGAGCCTTCCGCTCACAATTTTTATTTCTTTTAAATCCCCCCCCCCCCCCACTAGGTGAATTACAACATAAGGCTGACCAGGACTCTACCGAGCGGACATGTAAATCGTAGGAGTCTTTAATTAGGTTATTTACTTATTTAATTTAAGGTATGTAACATTTAATCATTTGCTTTTGATTGGACTGTGGTTGTATTTATTCATGTCGATGCTATGTGTGTGTAAAAATATGGGTCCGATGTTGCCTGACTAGTTCTTAACTGTTTTTATTATTTTGTTTTAAATTTCATCACGTTTATTCAACATGCCATTATTTAATTAAAATTTGGTTTAATTAACCTGCTATGTCATGTGACAAGTATATGAGAGGTTTACACTGTAGCATACTTTTTATTTTACATTGTAGTATGTAAGAGCTTTACACTATAGCTGTCCCAACTATATTTACCAAACGCGCCAATATGTTGATATTTTTAGAGTTTTTCACACTCTTAGGTTATACCCCTGAAAAAAAAAAATCCTGCTTCCGCTGCTGTCGGGGCATAGTAACGCTAGTCATCCCCTCACAGAGTTTACTTCTAGGAGAAAAAAAAAGCTTATTATTTATTTATTTAAAAAAGTTATTTCTTACATTTTCTTCTTGAGTGTTAAAACCGCCTCAGGTTATTACTTAATGTGTGCTTTGTCTATTATGGATCAGAACTGTAGCAAATATGGACCCTATGGTGTTGCTAAAGCTGTATCTAAGTAAAATGTAAACTCTAGTGTCCTTCCAAAGGTCGAGAAAACACATGAAAAAATATATACATATATATAATTAAAAGATGTTTTAGCAATCTAAAATTACTTTATTCCTTTTTCAAGGAAGCAAGTGATTCTTAACTATAATGTTTTGTAAACTAATTAGAGGTGGAAAGTTTGAATTTTTCATCTCAATACTAAAAATAATATGATCTTACTCAAGACGGATACTTACGAAGAGTACATCACTTTTCCAAAGGAAAAAAAAAAAAGAAAAAAGAAAAAAGAAAAAACCCCACGTGGAAATGATATTTTTGGAGCATGTACAAAGATTATCTACTGTATTTCCCCTATTAACGGGATGTCATAGAAATCATTCAGCTCAAATACTCATGAATTCCTAGTTTATTGTTGAGTTGCCACGTAAGGAACAACGCTATAGTATTAATCTTATCCGTCCATCAAAAGTACGTCATCACAATTTCATTAACTAGTTGATCAATGCTAGATTAATCGTCGATAGAGCCTACTTAGAGATAAATTTTATCCACACGTGAGGGCATGAATAAACCAATGTAATGGGCAAATGGATGTAGAATTTTTAAGGCCGATATAAAATTTTAAGAAGTGCAGAACCCAACTTTTTTAAAATTTTGTATACAAAATTAAAAGAAAAAAAAGTTCAGAAGAGACAACCGCTCATCTTCATCCCTGAGTGACTCCGCCCTGCTTAGATTTTACGAAGCTACAATCTCAACATAATTTCAAAATTTGAATTCTAATCCAACTCAAGACACCACTATAAGTACTAAAGATCGTCATTCACTTTCAAAAAGAAGCATGTTATTGCTTGATAACTTTCAAATTTGGCTATTCAACACATCTATAGAACAAGCAAAAACAATAAAAAGTTGACATGAATTTATTGCTTCAGTGGTAGCAAAAGACAATTATGTGTTTATAACATCAATTCTAGAGTACCAAAATGTATTAATAAGACGAGGCAAATATTGATAATGCACTCAAACTCAATAAATTGCTCAAACCATATAATTATGAGAAAACAGCTAAAATGAAATTCATTTATATATATCTACATATACTTGCAGATAATTACAAACGAAAGATCACAATAATATTGTGAGTCCACTTGGACTTAACGGAGTAAATTAATTCTCAGTGGTTGACTCGAAAAAGAAGTCTATACAAGATAATAATATATATTGCTACTTTTTACAAACAGATTATATGTATAAGCATGATGAAAGTTTACATATATATACATATCCTTCGTCAGACGAAGTGCATTAAAAAAAGGCAATCAACATGGAATTATTAATTTGCATATACTTTGATCAATTACCTCGTCCTGATGATGCTTAATGCTTCTTTACATGGAATTATTAATTTGCATATACTTTGATCAATTACCTCGTCCTGAAGATGCTTAATGCTTCTTTACGTGGAATTTTTAATTTGCGTATACTTTGATCAATTACCTCGTCAGACGAAAAGTTCGTTCAATTAGTTAATCTTATCCGTCCATCAAAAGTACGTCATCACAATTTCATTAACTAGTTGATCAATCTTAGATTAATTGTCGATAGAGCCTACTTAGAGAGAAATTTTATCCGCAGGCGAGGGCATGAATGAACTAATGTAAGGGGAAAAACATATGTAAAATTGTGAAGGCCGAAATAAAATTTTAAGAAGTGCAGAACGCAAATTTTTTGAAATTTTGTATACAAAATTAAAAGAAAAAAAGTTTAAAAGAGGCAACCGTCCACCTCTATTCGTGAGTAACTCCGCTCTGCTTAGATTTTACGAAACTACAATCTACACATAATTTCAAAATTTGAATTCTAATCCAACTCAAGACACCACTATAAGTACTTAAGATCATCATTCACTTTCGAAAAGAAGCATGTTATTGCTTGATAACTTTCAAATTTGGCTGTTCAACACATCTATAGAACAAGCAAAAACAATAAAAAGTTGACATGAATTTATTGCTTCAGTGGTAGCAAAAGACAATTATGTGTTTATAACATCAATTCTGGAGTACCAAAAGGTATTAATAAGACGAGGCAAATATTGATAATGCACTCAAACTCAATAAATTGCTCAAATCATATAATTATGAGAAAACAGCTAAAATGAAATTCATTTATATATATCTACATATATTTGCAGATAATTACAAACGAAAGATCACAATAATATTGTGAGTCCACTTGGACTTAACGGAGTAATTAATTCTCAGTGGTTGACTCAAAAAAGAAGTCTATACAAGATAATAATATATATTGCTACTTTTTACAAACAGAGTATATGTATAAGCATGATGAAAGTTTACATATATATACATATCCTTCGTCAGACGAAGTGCATAAAAAAAAGGCAATCAACATGGAATTATTAATTTGCATATACTTTGGTCAATTACCTCCTCCTGATGATGCTTAATGCTTCTTTACATGGAATTAGTAATTTGCATATACTTTGATCAATTACCTCGTCAGACGAAAAGCACGTTCAATTAGTTAATCTTATCCGTCCATCAAAAGTACGTCATCACAATTTCATTAACTAGTTGATCAATCTTAGATTAATTGTCGATAGAGCCTGCTTAGAGAGAAATTTTATTGGTAGGCGAGGGCATGAATGAACTAATGTAATGGGCAAAACAGATGTAAAATTGTGAAGGCCGAAATAAAATTTTAAGAAGTGTAGAACGTAAATTTTTTGAAATTTTGTATACAAAATTAAAAGAAAAAAAGTTCAAAAGAAGCAACCGTCCACCTTCATTCGTGAATAACTCCGCTCTGCTTAGATTTTATGAACCTACAATCTAGACATAATTTCAAAATTTGAATTCTAATCCAACTCAAGACACCACTATAAGTACTTAAGATCATCATTCACTTTCGAAAAGAAGCATGTTATTGCTCGATAACTTTCAAATTTGGCTATTCAACACATCTATAGAAGAAGCAAAAACAATAAAAAGTTGACAATGAATTTATTGCTTCAGTGGTAGCAAAAGACAATTATGTGTTTATAACATCAATTCTAGAGTACCAAAATGTATTAATAAGACGAGGCAAATATTGATAATGCACTCAAACTCAATAAATTGCTCAAATCATATAATTATGAGAAAACAGCTAAAATGAAATTCATTTATATATATCTGCATATATTTGCAGATAATTACAAAAGAAAGATCACAATAATATTGTGAGTCCCCTTGAACTTAATGGAGTAAATTAATTCTCAGTGGTTGACTCAAAAAAGGAGTCTATACAAGATAATAATATATATTGCTACTTTTTACAAATAGATTATATGTATAAGCATGATGAAAGTTTACATATACATGCATATCCTTCGTCAGACGAAATGCATAAAAAGAAGGCAATCAACTTGGAATTATTAATTTGCATATACTTTGACCAATTACCTCGTCCTGATGATGCTTAATGCTTCTTTACATAATATACCAGAAAGCGCTTGCTCTGAGATCATGCACATGCAAAAGATCAGGACGAGACGTGTGATCTTATATATTTGTATATGGGTATATATATATAATATACACCTCAGTTTCACATTGTTAAGTTGAAGCTAGCAAGAGAGAGAAAGAGAGCGAGACAGTATTTTTAGGTGAGTGGTTAAGTGTGATATAATTGTTCAAATCATAGCACTAAGCAGGCAAATTAATAGGTTAATTATACAAGGAAACGTCATTTGATTCACATGAAAGTTGAATTGTGAGATGTAGAAAGTACCGTATTTGTCCTGGGATATTAATATCGGTGAAAATAATGACTTTTGGACGATTAGGTGATACAATATACAAGCCCACAAATTAAAAATTATCTAGATAAATTACCATATTCTTAACCCGCCAGCATTGCGAGAGATCACAGTATCAATTTTTGGATATATATATATATATATATATATGTTGCTTATATATAATTGATCCAAACACTGAATCCCAATTAAAAATAATTAATTAATAATCTGTTCTACAAATTGGTTTTTGTTACTACTTTCTTTGTCTTCTTCTTCTTTTTAACTAAAATCACTTAAAAAAAACACTCTCACGCAATATTTTCTCCTTGCAGAGTTATTGCCTTTTTTGCAATATTTGCTAGACAAATTTTGGGTGTTTGAGAGGGTTGTTTGAATTCTAGAGTTTTAAGCACAAACGGTGTAAAGCTCTTACATATTATACTATAAAGCAAAAATATATACAATGTAAACCTCTCATATATTATAATAGATAGTTCAAACTATTATGATTTGAAATCTTCTTTCAAACACTCTGAATTTAAATTAATTTGGACAGTTAAAAGTGTACAGATTTTTGTCATGAACTTCATGAACACAACAAAACGGAAATATTTTCAAGACGGATACTTACGAAGAGTGCAACACTTTTCCAAAGGACAAAAAAAAAAAAAACCCACGGGGAAATGATATTTTTGGAGCATGTACAAAGATTCTCTACTGTATTTCCCCTGGCAAGGGGATGTCATAGAAATCAGTCAGCTCATATACTCATGAATTCCTAGTTTATTGTTGAGTAACACATAAGGAACAACACTATAGTATGAGTGTGCCAACTTGAAGCACGTTCAATTACTAATCTTATCCGTCCATCAAAAGTACTTTATCACAATTTCATTGACTAGTTGATCAATCTTAGATTAATTGTGGATAGAGCCTACTTAGCAAGAAATTTTATCGGCAGGTGAGGGCATGGTGAGGGCATGAATGAACCAATGTGACTGGCAAAAAGAACGTAGAATTGTGGGGGCCGAAATAAAATTTTAAGAAATGCGAAACGTAAGTTTTTAGAAATTTTGTATACAAAATTAAAAGAAAAAAAAAGTTCAAAAAAAGCTACCGTCCACCTTTATCCGTAAGTGACTCCATCTTGCGTAGATTTTACGAAGCTACAATCTCGGCATAATTTCAAATTTTGAATTCTAATCCAACTCAAGACAACACTATAAGTACCAAAGACCATCATTCACTTTCAAAAAGAAGCATGTTATTGCTTGATAATTTTCAAATTTGGCTATTCAACACATCTATAGAACAAGCAAAAACAATAAAAACTTTACATGAATGTTTTGCTTCAGTGGTAGCAAAAGACAATTATGCGTTTATAACACGAATTCTAGAGTACCAAAAGGTATTAATAAGACGAGGCAAATATTGATAATGCACTCAAACTCAATAAATTGCTCAAATCATATAATAATGAGAAAACAGCTAAAATGAAATTCATTTATATATATCTACCTATATTCGCAGATAATTACAAAAGAAAGATCACAATAATATTGTGAGTCCACTTGGACTTAATGGAGTAAATTAATTCTCAGTGGTTGACTCAAAAAAGAAGTCTATACAAGATAACAATATATATTGCTACTTTTTACAAACAGATTATATGTATAAGCATGATGAAAGTTGACATACGTATACATATCCTTCGTTAGGCGAAATGCATAAAAAAAGGCAATCAACATGGAATTATTAATTTGCACTTTGATCAATTACCTCGTCCTGATGATGTTTAATGCTTTTTTACATAGTACACCAGAAAGCGCTTGCTATGAGATCATGCACATGCAAAAGATAAGGATGAGACGTGTGATCTTATATATTTGTATATATGTGTGTGTGTGTGTGTATATATATATAATATACACCTCAGTTTCCTAAAGCATGAAACGAATTATACAAAATACACTGGTCAGTCGAAGCTAGCGAGGGAGAGAGAGAGTATTTTTAGGTGAGTGGTTAAGCGTGATATAATTGTTCAAAACATAGCACTAAGCAGGCAAATTAATTAGGTTAATTATATAAGGAAACGCCATTTGATTCACATGAAAGTTGAATTGTGAGATGTAGAAAGTTCCATACTTGTCCTGGGATATTAATATTGGGGAAAATAATGACTTTTGGACAATTTGTTGATACAATATACAGATTTTTGTCTTGAACTTCATGAGCACAACAAAACGGAAATAATTTCAACGGTAGTCTTTAACTCTCATGTAGTGTGGTTGAAAAAGATTTTGTCTATAAGTTTTTTAATTACTTTACTTTTCTTTTTCTTTTTCTTCTTTATTTGAAATTAATGACAATTTTTTCATTATACTAATTGGTTTGAGAATTGGCGTTTGACCAATAAGATTTTTTTTTACCCTGTCATAGTATCCATGGAAATAATCATGACACACGTTAAAAAAAAACCTATTTGCTAGTAAAGGAAGCTAAAAATTTAAGGGAAAGAAAATATTTGCAAGGAGATTAATCTTGTAATATATCTTATAATTATAATTATTTTAGAGGTTCGATTTACAAATAGAATGCAAAAATTATAGTTACAACATGTGTTTCAAAATTCTCTATTGCATGCTTCATCCTGTGTCACAATGGATATTGATCATCAACTGTAGGCGGCGGATAACGACCAGTGTCACGGTGGATATAGGCGGTTAGCATCTGGTATGGTTGTAAATGCCTAGAATTATCGTCGGTATCATAAAAGACTATTTTATATTTCAGATATAATGGTATAACATACCGTGGTTTACTCCGAAAAGTATTGAATTTTACTACACAAATCAAGTCAGGTCGTGGATTTTGGGGAGGAACATTCCTGCAAAGGCCACATTTGAATTCCAACTGGGTATCCCGTCAAGTCCCTCCAAAATAGAAGAGAATTGGGATGAATTTTAATTCCCTGTCACTAAGCCCAACTACCTTGGGCCCATCGTCAGAGCATTAAGGGAAAAAAAAAAAGAGTCAATGACATAAATGGCTCAATTATGTTTATTGAATTAGAATATAACTTTAGTTTGTAAATATTTTACATATGTCTCAAAATAATATTTTAAAAAAATTTCTATGTAATTATATAATATAAAATATGATAGTATTAAAATAATTACTATATTATTAAGAATATTTTTAAGATATTCTAAATATTATATTGAATTTCAATTTCATAACTATGATTTGGTGGTGTATTGTAATTTTTTCCTCAAAAAAAAACAAACAAACAATACAACAAAACACAACAACACAACACAAAGGAAATTACGCAAAATAGTATAGTTTTAATTCTTAATATAAGCAAATACCATACTTTTAAAAATATTAAACTAAATAGCATTTTTGGAATCTTGTACTCTTTTTAAACACTTGAATTTTCAATTTTATTAATCATTTTTCTTCTTTTTCTTCCTCTCTTTCTTTTAATTTTTGTTTTTTTTTTCATCTTGTTTTGTTTCATTTTTCTCTCTACATCATTCTATACAAAAATAAATTTTATTTTAACTTAAGTAGACTATTTGCTAAATACTATTACATTTTGATTAATTTATTTTTATTCCTAATTAATGATGAGCAAATTTCCTCCTTCTCCCATCAAACAATACATAAGTAGGAAATGATATTGGCCCATTGTAGACCAGCATAGTTTTGTTTTGTTGATCTAGAATCCCGTAGCAAGGGTGTGATCATCAAAGTAATGCAGGAACCAAAAAAATCAATCACTGTCCCAACCAGCCATAAATTATATGTAGACACTATAATGGGAATAAAAATAGAAAAAGGGTAAATAGTTTGGTTGGTCTCTAACATTTTTAAAAAGTTACAATTTGGTTTCCAATTTTTTTATTTATTTGCCTTGGTCTAAACTTTTAAAAAGGATGCAATTTGATCTCCAGCCATTAATTTTGGACTAAAAAATTTGTTGGATATTATTTTTAATTGAAATTACTAATATACCCTTCAAAATAATTGATACATTAAAAATTAATAAAAATTTAAGCACAAATTTATTAAAAATATAAAAAATAAAACAAAACAAAAAAACCTAGATCTTTCTCCTCCTCCTCCTCAAATTGAATTAATCACCATAAACTCAAATTCAAAAACTTCGTTCCAAACAACCCTCTGCCTACATCGGTGGCCACCCCTTGCAACATCGTCACCAAACCTGTATAAATAATCACAAACCCAGACAAAAAAAAAATCACAAAAAACACTACCATCGTTAGATCAGAGGTGAGGTCTTGCAAGGTCCAAGTCGAATTTGCAGAGATCAACGGTGACAAGCCATTCTTGAGGGGAAAAAAAAACCCAAAACTAAAACCCTGCCACCTGCCCTTGCCTACTACCCCCAACTTTCTTCATCTTTTTTGTTCATCTTCTAACCCAAACCTTATCCCACGCCCATATCGACGATGTCCTCGTGTCGCCCGAACCTTATCATTATGCCGACAACCTCCTCGTACCACCCCGACCTTGCAAGCTCGGCCTCGTCACCGCGCCACCGACCTTGCGAGCTTGACCTCATCATCGTGTGATGACCTCCTGGCGCTTCTAATGCCTCGCGAGCCTAACCTTTATGACCATATTTTACCCAAAAAAAATTTTGCCTTTAAACCTAACCCAACCCACCATTTTCTCTTATTCTCTTCACGCCTTACCCAAACATTTTTCTTGAGAAAATTACAAAAAAAAAAAAAAAAACCCAAAAACTTCTATTGAAGAAGAAGAAGAAGAAGAAGGTGGGTGAGCCAGAGTATAATAGATTCGTGAGGTCCTCGATCTTGACTTCATGAGGCTGATCACGCTCCTTCGGCATAGCGACAATCTCGAGCTTGTTCGGCTACTTGTCGTGGCAATCAATGTCAGTGGAGAGGAAGGAGACCTGGTGGCATTGGATGGCAAGGCTGACCTCCTCCGTGACGGCATCGGAGATAGGCCGTCGGAGCTTCTCGAGCTCTTTAATTAGATATTATTTCTTTTAGAAATTATATTTGATTTGTTTTTAAAGTTTTTTCCAAAAAAATAATTTTTAATGATATACATTTATTTTCTTACTTTTTATTTTTTATGTTTTAATTTTAATTTCTTTAAAACATATTAGGTATTTTACAAAAATACCCTTATTAAAGTGGTCAAAACATTTTTTAACAATCAAATTTAACATATAGGGACCAAATTATAACCTTTTTAAAAAGTTAGACCCAGTTAAATAAAAAAATATTATGGACCAAATTGCAATTTTTAAAAAATTTGGGGACCAATCGAGCTATTTATCTATAGGAAAAAGATGGGAGAAATTAGGAGATGAAGTAGTACTTCAACGGTTATCTAATATGTGGAAGAGGGAAAACAAATATACATACATACATATGCAATATATATATATATATATATATATAAGGGTTAATTATATAACTATATCTCCTAGTTTTCATTATTTCTCAATTTGTCCCTTTATTTTTAGAAACCACAAAGATTTTCTTTGAATTTGAAAAACTTTATTTCAATTTTGTCCCTTGTAGGTTTTTTTGGACTACAAAAGCATAGAGATAAGATATAAATACCACTGACTAAACCTAATTTCTTTATAAAATCTTAAAATAAATTTAAAACATATATATATTTTTTAATTTAAAAAGTCATAAAAATTAAGATCTTTTTTTTTTAAATTTGATATTTTTTTTTAAGATTTTCTTATATTTTTAATATATAATATATTTATCATAATTATTTAAGGGTAACCATGTTATTTTGCCTAATTTTTTTCTACTGATGTGAATGAAATTGAAATAAGTTTTTAAAATTTCAAGGATACCTTTGTAGTTGTTAAGAATAGGGGGATAAAGTGAAAAATAATTAAAACTAGAAGGTACAATTATATAATTAACCCATATACATAACTCATATTAATATATACACTGACAGTAATCAATCCCTTGAGACAATAGGGCTAAAACAGGATAAGTTGTGTAATCCCATATCACTTGAGAAAGGTTACAAGTGATAGTTTATAAGTAAAGACACCATCTCTAGATCTCTTGAGATGAAGTTTAAAAACAAAACCGTCAAGACCTAGGTTCAAAGCACACAACATCGCATCAAGTACAGGTGTAGGTCGTTAAACATACTCAAATACATATTTAAAATAATATTTGTATAATTGAATTAGAAGCAGGGAATATTAAAAAAAGATTTCAACATATCTAATATTTTTTTAAAGGAATATCTATTACAATATTACATTGACGTGTTAATGCTGAAACGTAGTTTAGGTGCCAATTAGTGCTAGTCCAAGTGATAAAGGTGAGATAGATTAGGGGAGAAAATTCTAAGCTTAAATCACGAGAGTGCCGAATGCTATGATAAGACCTACTTAAAATTCTTATTGATAAGACTTGTTTTTTCTAACCGTTGGATTAAAATTTAATGATTCAAGATCTAAGTCTCATTAAAACAAAAATAAGTACAAATCAGGGAAAAAAAGAGATTCCTCTGTCGGTGGTTGATTTTTCCGGCGAAGGGGTTTAGGGTGGGGAAGAGATTCACGATGCCGACCACCGCAGTTCATGACTCCGTTGGAAGGTCTTCTAGTGAATCGACAGGCGACGGAGTCCCAATGCTGTCTCGACCTCCGCGCGAGGCTATCTTGACCTCTGTGCAACGCTGCATTGGATAGTGAGGTTGGGAGCATTGTCACGGCTCAAAGAACTGTCGCAGCAGAGTTGACATATCTGTGATTAAGACCACGACCTCTCTCCAGCCACGAGCTTGGGATCTATGTCTCGACGACAATGGGTTGGGGAAGGTGCAATCGATCTTTGTCTCCAATCTCAACATCGCAAGGCCACCATGGGTGCGAAGGATTCTGTTCGCGACCAATGTGTAGAGGCTGCCATGGGCTCGGAAACCTATGTTACGCCACCTCTGCCTTGCGAACTCCAACACGGTGGCCTTCTATTGCGATTCAGGGTCAATAGTCGCCCTAGCTGAAGAAGAAGGATAGATCTGCCCTTTTAGGTTTTATTTTAAGATTTTTAGTTTTAAGTTTTTTTTTAGTTTTTTGATTTTTTTAAAAAATGATTAGGTGTGTTTGAACTCATTATTAAAGTATTTGTGAGTTCATTTCTTTTTTACCGTAGAATATTGATCAAACGATAGAAAGAAGTTTTTATTGAGAAAGGGTCCTATTGTAGAATTCTCCAAAAATTAATATTTAGGTAAGAAAATTTTTCTTTAATACATTGCTACTTTTTATAGTATAAAAATAAAAATAATTAATTGTTTTTTAAAAATTAATTACAAAGTTACAATTTTTAGATTTTAAAACTTTATTTCTTTCCTTTTCATAAAAATACATGCTGACGAAAGTGAGACAATTAAAATGACGTTTTTAAAATGGTAAAAATGACAGTAGTGAATTGAAACATAAAATAAGAAGTTAGTGGAGACAGTTATAAACTCTAAATTGTTTGGTTTATTTGCTTAAAAAAATAAATTGTAATTTCAAAAAAATTGTTTCGTTTCTTTTTCCAGTTACTCTAAATTTAAATCTTGTTGATAGGCACTTTTAAGAAATAGAAAAAGTGGGTCACAATTAGGAAAGAAAAGTTTTCCCGTCAATTTATTATGTGCACTTTTTTTCCCTCCACTTTAGTAACTATCTCGAAGGCCCTATTAACTCTTGAGGGTCATTAATTGCTTTGAACTTTCGTTTTACAAGTCTAAAATGGCTTTATTAGCCAAAAAAAGAAAAAAGAAAAAAGTCTAAAACGCCTTCTATTTAAAAAAAAAAGAACTAAAAAGAAAAACACTTCCAAACTCCTTCTGCGGCCTAGACTTGGAACAAAACGGATCCGCTTGTCGGGTCTAAGATTCCAAGCTTCAGCCATGGCCGATCAGGATCACGATCACGATCGCCACCACCATCATCACCAGCACCACCGCCCTCACCGCATCAGGGTCCCTCCACGCGCCGCCGCGCCCACCGCTCCGACCACCTTCGTCACCACTCCAACCGCCTCCAGAGCTTACCCGGTTTTCCCCTTCTCTTCCTCGACGCCGACAGCCTCCGCGACTCCATCGAAACACCGCCTCTCTTCTTCTCTCAGCTCCAAACCTTCCAACAACGGCAAGTCTTCCCTCCCTTTCCTCTTTCTCCTTCTCTTCTCCCTCCGCTCTCTCTACTCCCTCCTTCCTTTCCTCCGCTCCACCCCGTCTTTCTCTCTCTTCCCCTTCTCCTTCCTCGTCTCTCTCCTCTCTTTCCTTCTCACCTACTCTTTCTCGCTCTTCACCAATTCCTTCTCTTCCTCTAAATCCCCTTTCCACCAGAAGCAAAGCCAGAGGGTCTTCTCTCTCTCCTCGATTTCTCAATCGGAGCACAGAACCTTGCTCGCCAGATCGATTCTCCTCGCCGTCGTATTCCTCCTCCGGTTCCAGGCCCTCCGGTACTGCGGCACGGCGGCGATGATTCTCGCCGAGTTGACCGGAAACGCCGCCGCCAGGTTCGTCGCCGAGGGGCGGAATGGGAATTTCCTCGGTCGGTACGGATTCAAGGTTCGTGGATTTGTTGCTTTGTTTCTTGGATTGTTTCTGCTGTCAGTTAGTTGGGATCGTATCGAATGCTTTCCATTTTCGGCTAAGTCTGTTGATAAATTTGGATTCTTTAAGTTTCCGAAAGAGAATTGTTTGAGAATTTGGCCTATGTTGCTTCCTTTTCTCTCTGGATTTCTGGGTTGCTACGAGCGTGTTTCGATGAATTGGGAAACAATTAGACATTTAGGAAGGAAAAGAGTTCGATTGATTTCGTTGTTCTTCACAACTGTTTTGCTTTTCTTTCCTGCTGTTGTTAGTCTGTTCATGTTTGAATCTGAAGTAGATAACTTTTCGGTTGGAAATTTGGTTTGGCTTTTGGCCAACACTGTTGTTTTTGGTGTCCTCTTGGCTGAAAACTATAGTGATGAGAAGTTGGTGAGTTCTAATGATATTCAGAGGGAGTTTTTGGTGACTTTTGTTTGTACTCTTGTTTTGGAGTTGTTCTATTTCCCTGAGCTATCACTTTGGGGACTATTGCTCTGTGGCTTACTGTCCTATATCGCTGTTCGGGAATTAGACCCCTTTTACTCGAATTATCTGGAATTGGGAATGGAGTCTTCAGATTCGTTCAGTGCACTTGTTATGAAGCCTGTTAGGCACATTTTGAGTGAGAGGAAATCACGGAAGATTGCGCTTTTCCTTATGATCAACACCGGGTACATGATCGTGGAATTTGTTGCTGGCTTTATGAGCAATAGCCTGGGCTTGATATCGGATGCGTGTCACATGTTGTTTGATTGTGCTGCTCTGGCAATTGGGCTGTATGCTTCATATATTTCAAGGCTGCCTGCGAATAATCAGTTCAATTATGGCCGTGGGAGATTTGAGGTTCTCTCTGGATATGTTAATGCGGTTTTTCTGGTTCTGGTGGGATCACTAATAGTGTTAGAGTCCTTAGAAAGGATTTTGGATCCTCAAGAGATATCAACCAATAGTCTATTAACTGTTTCTATTGGAGGACTTGTTGTTAATGTAGTTGGGTTAATCTTCTTTCATGAGGAGCATCACCATGCACATGGTGGACCTGGATCCTGCTCGCACTCACATTCTCATTCCCACTCTCACCATCACCGCCGCCAACACTCATATGACCATGTTGGACATGATGATCACAAAGGTTGTGGAAAGCATGAGAAGCATATCTTTGTTTCTCACGGAAGCCATGAAAAATCATGTTCTCACGATGGTGAAAACCATGGGCACAGTCACTGTAGTAACCACAGCAGCTCTGGCAGTTGTAAAGATGATAACCATTTGGGGAGTAATAAGTGTCATGATAACCATCAGCATGACCATCATGGCCATGCCCACCAACACGAATCTCCTAATTACGCCCACCACGATGATCATTCATGTGGACATGATCGGTTGCAGAGCAACAAGCATCACCAGCACCATCACTGCCACCACAGTGACCACGATGAACAGCATGACAACCGCGGGCATGACCATGTCAACCTGCATGGTCACCACGCCCATGCCTCTAAACATGAATGCCATGGTCATCACAGTTACGCTTATTCCTTTGGAGCTCACAAGATAGCAGAATCTCAACTTCAGGTTGAAGAATCAAATAAGGATCATCATCATCGCCATATCGACCACAACATGGAAGGCATATTCTTGCATGTTCTGGCTGACACCATGGGAAGCGTTGGGGTTGTGATATCAACGCTCTTGATTAAGTATAAAGGATGGCTTGTTGCTGATCCTGCCTGCTCAATATTTATCTCTGTCTTAATTGTATCTTCAGTTATCCCATTGCTCAGGAATTCTGCAGAAATTTTGCTCCAAAGAATTCCAAGGGCACATGATGTGGATTTGAAAAGGACTTTCATTGAGATTAGGAAGATGAGAGGAGTTTGCGGCATCCAGAACTTGCATGTGTGGAGTTTCACAAACACAGATGTGGTTGGAACACTCCATCTTTGTGTCACAAATGAAACCGACAAGGATTCTACAAAGACGCAAGTATCAGACATGCTACGTAAAGCCGGAATCAAGGATCTGACATTGCAGATTGAATGTGTGAGGTATTGAGCTCATTCATAACATTTGACAGCGTTCAAGGAGAAAGAGTGCCCAGTGCTGCAATCTCAGAGAAAACAGCTGATTCAACTTCCGGCTAAATTTTTCTGTCATACAATATTGGGTGTCACTCTTTCTGCTTCTTATCATGCTAACAAAATCAAATGTATGTCAGAAGTGTCCAGGCAAACATGGGACGAAAATTTCAAACAATACTAGGTCTGTGATGCTCATCATTGCTCAAGAATGATGTTGGCATTTCCATATCAAGTCCTTTTATGTACTTCTGCAGACATGTAAGAAATATGCAAAGGGTGATGATTTACTTGGGTATGCTATTTCTTAGAAGTGCAGATGTAGCCATGTGATTAATGTCCGTGGGCCCTTCCTACTTATTGTTCCTTGTCAAAGTTTTAAAAACTTGTAAGAAAAAATTACACTGATAGACAAATTTTTTAAATTTAATACAATTTTCAGTTCCCTTTAATAAAAACACACACACGCACTTTTCAAAATATTCTAAAAATAGACATAAGTTGTTGGACAGTTAGAATAAAATCCCACAATTATTGGGATTAATTAGGGGATATTAGTTCTTTAATTTAAGTCTTTTTCTTTTCTGTTTTTCCTGATTATGTGTTATCATATCAATCAGTTTATTAAGGTCTATTTTGTGGAGAGTTTGTTTCCTAGAATAGGGGAATTGTTAGTGTATTTTTTTTTAAATAGCACATAGTACTGTAAATGAAATTTCATAATAAAGAAGAATTATTTCTTTTCTCCCGAAGTTACTGGTTTATGGCATCAGAGACGGACATTCTACTGGCGTAGTGTCACCAGCACCACCATAATCTAAATGGCCAATCCCACTTTGTCCACGGCGGAGTCCACCGCAACTCCAACCGTGTCCAACCCATCCGTATCTCTCACCTCTAACCTTTTGGAAAACCGCTCAATCCAAGTTACAACACATAAATTAAATGGCAGCAACTTCAGAGAGTGGTACTAGTCTGTTCTCCTTTGTCATTATTAAAGGAAGAGGAAAAATGGGCTACTTGATAGGAGCTGCAGCACCACCAGAACCAGGATCAGCAACCTACAATGTTTGGGAAGCAGAAAATTCAATAGTAATGGCATGGCTGATTAATTCCATGGAACAAAAAATTGGACGAATGTACTTGTTTTGCCAAACAGCAAAAGAAATTTGGGATGCAGTTAGAAAGATGTACTCGGATTACAAAAACATTTCACAGAGTTTTGAAATTCGGTCTACTATTCGCAACACACGTCAAGGTACTTCCTTTGTTACAGAATATTTCAATAAACTTTCTGAGCTTTGGCAAGAAAGAGATTTATTCTACAACATTACTTGGAAGTGTCCTGACGATGGAATCCAATATAGCAAGATGTTAAAGAAAGATCGAATTTTTGATTTTTTGCAAGGATTAAATCAAGACCTTGATGAGGTTAGAGGCCGAATTCTTGGTACAAAACCGCTGCCTACATTAAAAGAAGTGTTTGCTGAGGTGTGACATGAGGAAAGCTGGAAGAAAGTGATGTCTTCACTGTCTCCTAGTACAGCACCTGAAATTCCAGCACCAGGTTTTGCACTTGCCACATCCCGAAATGGAGAAAATGAATCAAAGACTCAACGTGGGAAGGACAAGCAACTTTGGTGTGAACACTGCAAGAAACCTTATCATACAAAGGACACATGTTAAAACAGTCATGGCAAACCTGCTGACTGGAAACCACGAAGTCAAAGAAGAAATAATAGGAATGCCTACACAGCAGAGATAACAGCCAGCAATTCTTCTCATCCCTTCACAACAAAACAAATGGAGATCCTTTGGAAGATAATGAACCCACCGTCTACAAGAAAGGAAGTTGAATCCACAACATCAAATGCTACTGCTTTAACAACTCATCAAGGTAAATACTCTTTTTTGTCACATTCTGGTCTACAACAAGCTTGGATTGTGGATACAGGGGTGTCAGACCACATGACCAATTCTAGTACAGGGTTTGTGAATTATAAACCATGTAGGAAGAATATTGGTATTACAGTGGCAGATGGTTCTGCTTGCAAAGTAGCAGGAAAAGGGGATGTGGAAGTAAATGGGTTAAAACTAAAATCAGTTTTACATGTCCCAGATTTGAAATGCAGTTTGCTTTCGGTTAGCATAATTACTAAAGATTTGGATTGTGCAGTAATGTTTCTTCCCTCTTATTGTAAATTTCAGGATTTGTCATTGGAGAAGAGGATTGGCACAACTGAGAAGAGTAATGGTTTCTACTATTTTTCGGGTGCTAATTCTACTCCAAGACCGATGTCGCCTACTGTTTCATCTTCGTTTTTTGATTCTAGTGTTAAACTCTGGCATAAAGATTAGGACATCCTAGTTTTTCATATTTAAAATATTTGTACCCACATTTATTTATTAATAAAAATTCTTCTTCATTTTATTCTGATCATTGTGTTCTAGCAAAACAAACTCGAGCAACTTATCATCCTCACACATACAAACTATTCAAACCCTTTTATCTTATCCATAGTGATGTATGGGGACTGTCTCGTGTGTCAAATTTAACTGGAGAATGTTGGTTCGTTACATTTGTTGATGATCACTCACAGGTATGTTGGATTTATCTAATGCATGAAAAATCAGAAGTGTTCTCTATCTTTAAACAATTCCACAAACTCATCATAAATGTGTTCCAATCTCATATCATGTTCTTTGAACTGATAATGGGAAGGAGTATTTTTCACATGAATTTAATGAATATCTTAAAGAAATTGGAATATTTCATCAAAGTTCTTGTGTTGATACTCCTCAACAAAATGAAATTGCAGAAAGAAAAAACAGACACTTACTCGAAGTTGCTAGAGCAATTATGTTTGCTAGTCATGTACCACATTCTTTTTGGGGGGAAGCCATTCTCACATCTGCATATCTCATAAACAGAGTCCCAACCAGAGTCCTTAAACATCGAACCCCTCTAAATGAACTTCTTACTGTTTTTCCATCCACTAGGATTCTTAATTCTCTTCAACCTCGTGTCTTTGGTTGTGTCGCATTTGTTCGTAACACTCAACCGAATCGAAGTAAACTTGATCCACGTGCACTTAAGTGTATTTTTCTTAGTTATTCTTCCACACAAAAAGGATATAAAATTTTCCATCCACCCACTAAACGTTTTTTTGTCTCATGTGATGTCACATTTGTAGAACATCAAACCTTTTATTCCCAAGTTTCTCTCCAAGGGGGGAACTATATCCAGGGAGAAAAACATTGGGATCCTGCTATGATATCTCTTCCATTGTTTATTTCAAATTCACCTTTGGGTCAATCTCAGTTCGAGTCTGTACCTTTGAGTCAATCTTAGTCCGAGTCTATACAACCAACAAATTTGAAAGACAGTGGTGCCTTAGGCCAAGGGGAGTGCCCAATTTTGCAAATCCGAAGCCAATCATGGTATATACTAGAAGGCCAAAAACTCCAAAGCCAAACCATGACTCTAAACCTGTGGCAAGTCCTGAGATGGGTGACCAAGAGCTTGGAACAAGTCCAGAGATTGGTGATCAAGAGGAGGTTGAGACAGTCGATGAATACAAAGAAGAGGAAGAAAATGATCTAGACCTGCCTATTGTAGTAAGAAAAGGGGTAAGATCTTGCACTAAGCATCCAATTTCGAGTTATTACACTCATTCCAAGTTGTCAAGAGAATTCAAAGCATTTATCTCAAAGGTTGACAAGACTCAAATTCCAAAAGATATTCATGAAGCCCTTCAAGATCCGGACTGGAAAGCTGCAGTGGTGGAGGAAATGAAGGCCCTAGTAGACAATGGTACTTGGGAGTATGTGAAGCTACCAGAAGGGAGGAAGATTATAGGTAGTAGGTGGATTTTCACGGTTAAGTATAGACCAAATGGGACTGTTGAGCGGTACAAAGCAAGGCTTGTTGCTCAAGGATTTACACAGACATATAGGATTGATTATGAACAAACTTTTGCTATGGTTGCAAAACTGAACACAATCAGGGTCTTATTGTCAATTGCAGCAAATTTGGAGTGGAAGTTATATCAGTTGGATATCAAAAATGCTTTTTTAAATGGCACATTAGAAGAAGAGGTCTACATGAGGGCTCCACCTGGTTTTGAAGTTCAAGGAGGTCCGAGCAAGGTATGTAGATTAAAGAATCTCTCTACGGCCTGAAGCAATCACCACGAGCATGGTTCACACGATTTAGCACGGTCATGAAACTTGGCTACAAACAGGGACAAGCCGACCACACCTTATTCGTAAAAAGGGGTGAAACTGGTAAACAGGCAATCCTCATTGTGTATGTAGATGATATGGTGGTTACAGGTGATGATGAAGAGGAGATTGCAAATCTTAAGAAAAGACTACAAATTGAGTTTAAGGTAAAGGATCTCGGGACTCTCAAGTACTTTTTTGGTATTGAGTTTGCGAGGAGTAAAGATGGTATCTTTATTTCTCAAAGGAAGTACACACTTGATTTACTCAAAAAGACTGGGAAACTTGGGTGTAAGCCTGCTAGCGCACCATTAGAACGTCACTGGAAGCACCAAATATCTGAGGAGGACACTCCAGTAAATAAGGAGAGCTATCAGCGTTTAGTAGGGAAGTTAATCTATTTATTTCTTACTAGAACATATATTGCCTTCAGTGTGAGTGTTGTAAGTCAATTTATGCATGCTCCTACAAAAATTCATATGGAAACAGTTAACCAAATCTTGAGATATCTAAAAGGGAGCCCATGAAAGGGTTTGTTATTCAGGAAACTGGAACAAGAGATGTTATTGGATACTCAAATGTAGATTGGGCTGGTGCAGTGGAAGACAACAAGTCAACATCAGGATACTGCACAAAAGTATGGGGAAATTTGATGACTTGGAGAAGTAAAAAACAGTCTGTGGTTGCTAGGAGTAGTGCTGAGGCTGAATATAGAGCAATAGCCCAAGGGACATGTGAATTAATTTGGATTAGAAGGTTATTGGAAGACCTGAAAGTGCATATATCCAGTCCTATGACTCTATTAAGTGACAGCAAGTCTGCAATAAGTGTGGTTCACAACCCAGTGCAACATGACAGGATGAAACATGTGAGAATCGACAGAAATTTTATTAAGTCCGAGATCGAACATGGAACAATTGTTCTCTCTTATGTTCCCATCAAGTCTCAAGAAGCTGATGTTCTTACTAAAGCTCTACACAAGTCAAGATTTGATCACTGTATTTGCAAGCTGGGAATGATTGATATCTATTCACCAGCTTGAGGGGGAGTGTTGGACTGTTAGAATAAAATCCCACGATTATTGGGATTAATTAGGGGATATTAGTTTTCTAAATTAAGTCTTTTCCTTTTCTGTTTTTCCTGATTATGTGTTATTATATCAATCAGTTTATTAGGATCTATTTTTGTAGAGAGTTTGTTTCCTAGAATAGGGGAATCGTTAGTGTATTTTTCTTTTAAATAGTTTTAGAATAAAGAAGAATTATTTCTTTTCTCCCAAAGTTACTGGTTTATAAGTACATAATAATTATCATAATAATATCATATTTTGTACTGTACAAATAATTATCATAACAATATCATATTTTGTACTATACATTTACATAATCATTATTTTAATGATATTTTTAAGCCATATGTGTATATTCACAAATTAGAACTATATTTCAATTGTGCAATCAAAATTGTGCCATATGTCTCCTTAATCCAATTTATAAGTGTGGAAAATTTTTCATCTTGAAATACATGCTCATCGAACCACATTGAAGTTAGGTGAACATATGGCCAAAACATCTCATGTATTTTTTATATCATTTGGGTTTTGTGAATTTAAGGATGCCGGTGACTAAGTTTTCTAATTTGCTCACGGTGAATTACAAACTTCCAAAACTTGTTGCATTGTGCTTAACAGTAAGCACCACTGTTTGGAACATCAGTTAGAATGTATGTTTAAGTTGAAATCTAAACTTATGTTTGGACCATCATCAGTTACAACTAATATTAAGTCCAATTAGTTGAAACCGAATGTTTTAATTCTAACCAACGCTTTTGATTCAAATGTTCCAAACACTATTTCAAATCACATAACTCAAATTAAAATATCCAAATTAACACAATTCGAATCCGTCTACCAAACGGACCTTAGTTTAAATTAACAAATTATAGTTCAAACTCATATTTTTGGCTCATGTTACAAACAAATGGTTTCAACTACTTTTAGTTCAAACCAATATTTTAACAAACTTCTAAACATTAATTACAACTAAAAATTATAGTTCAAACGCAATTTATTAGTTCCAATTGATATTGGTTTTAACCTATCAATTCTATTATAACTGTTCCTAACGGAGGTAAAAATCTTATAATTCTTGCCTAAATTGCATGAGAACTACAGTATTTTAGTGTTAAACAAGAACTCCCAAAGAAGTAAAAATATGTAAAACGATGCTTTTATAAGCAATATTTTAACATGCCAATGAATACTGAGTTGGCTCACGTGTTTTATTGATCAGAAACTTGTATATATAAATATGCTTAATCTATTAAAAAAATCTCTCAAAAAACTAATAGGAAATCATGTAAAAATCACAACAATTTAATATCATAAATAAAAAATAGAATAAAAGGACGATTATATGAATTCATTTTTAATTCATATCCTTATTTTCAACCATACGTTGATTATTAATAGGTTTAACAAAAACAAAGTCTACAAACATGTTAAAGTTAATAAAAGGAGATTTCGTACTGTTGATATTCTCAAAATAAATAAATACTATTTGACAACGGTTTCTACCATACGATTACAGTAACAATTAAAAAAAATTTACTACAGTATAAGACTCTCACATGTTACAGTAAACATGGTTCTAACCAACTGTTTCATCATCGTTTCAAAACCCTAGGTTACTCCGCAACGACGTCGTACACATTCTCCGAATATTCTCTTCCTTCGCAGTGTCAGTGTCCAGATCCTGGCTCTCACCCCACGCATTCGAACATTTATTATTATTATTATTATTTTATTTTGTGTGATAAGCATGCACTCATTCGAAAAAAGTTGCCATTTACCAGCGAGAGAAGTCCGATCGAACAACGCTGAACTCTGATTCTGTCTGAGCAACTCTTAAACTTAACTGCTTGATCCAATTTACTAAAACCTTCTCTCTCTAAGATCTAGTTTTCTCGGTCATGGAGAACTCCGAAGACAAGGTCGTCGCCGTCATCATGGTCGGAGGTCCTACCAAAGGTTAATTTCCGAATTTTTTTCTTTTTTTTTCCTCATTCGTTTCGTTTTTAAGAACAAATTTGAATAATTTAGTGGAAAATTTTCTTATTCGGTTTTTATGATATATATATATATATAATTTTGTTTCGTCGTAGGGACAAGATTCCGACCACTTTCGTTCAACACTCCGAAACCCCTATTCCCGTTGGCTGGGCAGCCCATGGTTCATCACCCTATTTCAGCTTGTAAAAAGGTTTGGTCAATTTCTTAATCTCAAATTCGTATAAAAATCATGACTTTGAAGATTGCTTTGCCATTAGTTATAGTCAATTCACCTCTCTCCATGTTTATCTTTTTGCTGGGTAGATACCAAATTTGGCGCAAATCTTTCTGATTGGATTCTATGAAGAACGAGAATTCGCTCTTTATGTCTCTTCGATCTCAAACGAGCTGAAAGTTCCAGTGAGGTTGGTTCATCAGTTCTGCTTCTCTTTCATTGTTTGTCAATTCAATATATTATAACAAAGATTTTTTCTTTTCTGGTTATCTGTGTCAATGTAGGTACTTGAAAGAGGACAAACCGCATGGCTCAGCTGGTGGGCTTTATTACTTCAGAGATATGATCATGGAGGACAACCCGGTTTGAACTTTGCTTCTCTACACTACATTAGTTTCTGTTTTTTAACTTGTTTCCCTGTTCAATTATAAAAGTTTTTGTTATACGGTTGTATAAATATCTCAATCTGGTTAATGTTTATTCGGCAGTCACACGTCTTTCTCCTGAATTGTGATGTTTGTTGCAGTTTTCCATTACCCGACATGCTTGGTGAGTTTTGCCTTCTTTATTTGGTGTGGAAAATATGCAGTGTGTTACTATTCCATGTTCCATTCCCTTTTTTTCTGAATAAAAAAAAATATTGACAGTTGAAGTCATGGCATTGCAAATTATTGTTGGTTGAACTTAAATAATTGTAGCTGCTTTATGCGTCTTTTTCTTGTTATTATTTAATCTTTCAGAGGCTCATAAAAGATATGGCGGGATGGGAACAATGCTAGTTAGCAAGGTTGGTGCATGAGTAAACAGCTTTCTTAGAAAAATTAGCTAGAAAAATATGTTAGGGCAGTCACCCTTTTGTCTAAAAGATAAAAAAAAAAAAAAGGAAAGAAAAGTTTGTATCTTCTTTTGGCTTCATGTGCAGGTTTCTGCTGAATCTGCCCATCAGTTTGGTGAGTTGGTTGCTGATCCAACTACTAACGAACTGTTGCATTACACAGAGAAACCTGAGACTTTTGTACGTAGATGATGCTAGTTGTGTTAAGATACTTTCATAATTTTATTTCAGTTGTTGCTTGATGAACTTAATTGGTGGTTTATTTATTTTTGTTTGATGACATATGATAAAAGTTCTATGTTTCCAAAAATATAGGTGAGTGATTTGATAAACTGTGGTGTCTATGTCTTCACTCCCAAGATCTTTACCTCAATTCAAGATGTCTCCATGCACCGGGAAGATAGAGGTTGGTCTTTTTTAGTACGTGTACTCTTAGTGGTCTCTGACTACAAAATTTTTCACTATGTTATATATGACAAGTGAGAAATCGTCTTTTCCGAGAGAAAAAAAAAAGTTTTACAGCCTTGTGGTTCTTATAGTGGCAAATGTAGTATCCTCTGGAGATATTTAATTGCAAGTCTATCAATTTTTTTTAAAGATTCTTCGCTATTATGGACTACATTCTGTAAGGGAGCATGTTATGAAGCTTAAATCATGATGTCGAACGAAAAAGTAGGGAACATGTTGTACTTAATGTTTCCTTTAGTAGACATGGATTTTAAATTAGGAAAATACTATATCTTTTTGAGCTAGTAATTTGCAATGCAGAGTTTGGATCAACTCACAAGCTAATAAGTTAAATGTTGATTTATCATTTTTACACGTTTATCTGATTGTTAACCAGTGACCTATACGGAATGAATCTTCTTCACATTGTTGATGCTTTTGATTTATATGCCCTCATATGCAGCTAATTTACGCCGTGTTTCCAGCTTTGAAGCCCTCCAATCTGCAACAAGGTTGATCTCTACTAGTCCAAAATATTGGGGTTTTGTTGGGTTTGATCTTTGAATCCACGTCATCACTTAATAATGACATAATTCGAATTTTCTTTTCCAGCCGGGCACTTCCTACAGGTTTTGTACGATTGGATCAAGATATTTTGTCTCCCCTTGCTGGAAAAAAGCAATTATACACGTATGAGACCAGGGATTTTTGGGAACAGATCAAGACACCTGGGTAAAGTAACCATGCCTAATAATAACCTTATAGGCACTGTATTAGCTCCGATCCTAGATAATAGATATGTAAAATGTGAAGCTTAAGGTATAACAAGGCATCCTCCGCATGTAACATACCAAGGTTGAGGTGTAACATTGAAATTTTTTGTGTGTATAAATGTCTGGAGAAAGTATAGGAACAAGAAAGTCATTGATTCAGACAAATAATTGCATCTTTCCCAAGTCATCGTTGAATAGAATAAATGCCATAATGCGTCTCTACACTTACATCCTACACGTGTAGGACTGAAGGACATGGGAAGCCCCTAACTTTATGCACTGGATTCTTCTTCCATTAATAGTTCCTATTTAGATCTAAAGTTGATATTGCAGGATGTCTTTGAAATGTTCGGCTTTGTATCTTGCCCAATTCCGACATACTTGCCCCCATCTTTTGGCTGTTGGAGATGGAAAAAAGAGTGCTACGATTAGTGGTGATGTATATGTTCATCCATCAGCAAAAGTACATCCAACTGCAAAGGTTGAGTGATCTAGTTGACAGTATTCTACAAAAACAGCCCTACCCTATTTCAAACATAACAATTTTTAATCCTTTCATTGTTTTTGAGAATAAAAAATTGAAGTACAGGTTTTGGAAACATAGATTCTAAGTAGCAAAGCTCTCTTCTTCCACATGTTTCTTGTAAACTAACTGTTGGGGAACTTCTTTGCACAGATTGGTCCCAATGTCTCAATTTCTGCAAACGTTCGGATAGGTGCAGGGGTAAGGCTTATAAGTTGCATCATCTTGGATGACGTTGAAATTAAGGTGTGGAACTCTATGCACATAAATCGATTATAGCTACTCTCTGATTTTAACATATTTCTCTGTTTATATATAATCAAATATTTTTTGTCCTGACAGGAAAATGCAGTTGTTATTCATTCTATTGTGGGATGGAAGTCATCAATTGGGAAATGGTCACGTGTCCAGGCAAGTCCAGTAATGCAGTTGCACAGTTTTGTTGCCATCGTTTTTTAAGATTGTACTACATGATTCAAATTTTCAGAGATGGAAGTTATTAAAGAGACTTTTCGTTTAAAGGAACAACATGAAAAACAAATGGTACTCTGAATCCAATATAGCTAGTAACTATATGCCTTAGAGGAGTAGAATAAAAGATAAATTTAGGTGGACAAACTATGGTAGATAAATCTTGACCAAGGATCTTATTAGTGCCCAAAAGTGATTGTTTTTTGGTGGAATGGAGTGGTGATTGTTGTGAAAGGCCGTAAATCGCCTTATACTTGATCATATTTACACTCGACTTTATTGAAAAAAAAAAAAGAGATGGGTGATAAGTAGTCACTGATGACGAATCTGCTTATTCTTTTAGGCTGAGGGAGACCACAATGCAAAGCTGGGAATTACCATTCTTGGTACGTAACCTTGACTTCACGTTGTGTCTATTGTTCATACTCTTTGAAGCTTCATGGAGAAATTTCAATGCACTAGGACCAATTTTGAGTCCCGTCTTTCCATTCGATGCAGGAGAAGCTGTGACTGTTGAAGACGAAGTTGTAGTGATCAACAGCATTGTTCTTCCAAATAAGACTCTTAATGTTAGTGTACAAGAGGAGATCATATTGTAAGAAACAACTAAGGCAGAGAGAGAGAGCTCTAGCCTCCTTGTTTTGTAATTTTGTTGTATTAATGGTTCAGTATGGTCAAGGTGCCAAAACAGCGAGGGACGGATTCTTGTCGGCCCACAAGAGAATGGAAAAACATAGCTTTGGTTTTGTCATCACACGATAAGATGTCATCAATTTATTTATCTCCCATTTGGAGACAAATTTTAGTACATGGATAAAAGTTTTGATTATTTTATTTTCAACTTTTGGGTACTTATTTTATTTGGTGAAGAAAATTCGTGGAGGATAGATGACAAGCTCACGTCAAAGAATTTAGCTCTTCTACGTGTTAGCATCTCACATAGAAGTTTCAATTAGTATAAAACCAAGTTAAAGACACGGATTTTTCCTCGTCGTTCAAAAACCATAAAAAGTATAAAAAAGAAGAAAAATAAAAAATAATCGTTTCGTTCAAAAAGAACAAAGAAAAATTATGTACGAAAAAACGATTTGAAAAAAAAAAAAAAAAGATGGACGACTATTACACGAGCACAGCCTCAATCCTCGAACATTGTGACGACCCGCCTTTTCGGACAGTCACTTTACTTTCATAAACATAGTTTCATAAACAGTAATCTTACTTGCTTAGTAAGAAAATACTGTAATAAATTTTTTTTTCTTTCCTTAAACGTTCTTTAAAATTGATCCGACCTCTCTCGCATTCAAGTGGAGACATCGCTCAACATTTGTCCTTAAAATCATTTCAAATCGTTTCTCAAAACTTAATAAGAAACATTTATTAAATCATAATTTAAAACTTTACTTTATAATTACATAAAACAGTTCATAAACTGTATCTTAAAACTTTGAACACAATTCTTAAAACTCTGATTTTCTTTAAACTTCGAAAACACAACATTAAACAATGGAAAACATTTTCTTTACATAGCGGAAGCAAACAGTGATGGTATCCATACCCAAATCTTCGCATCTGTCCTCCGCAGCACCCAGCTCTTCTAACGGGTCCCATTGGTCACCCATAAATTACCTACAGCATGAAAAACTTTTAATGAGCTTTCGCTCAGCAAGTTCAAACATAATCTCACAAAGCATTTAAACATGCTTTAAAAACTTTTCTCATGAAAACCTTTCTCTTGAAACGTTCTTCATGAACGTTTTCCATAAACATTTATGAAAATATTTTTCATAAACGTTTTCCTTAAACATTTCTAAAAACGTTCTTCATAAACGTCTTTCATAGAACATTTCTGAAAACGTTTTTCATAAAACATTTCTTCAACGTTTTTCTTAAAACGTCATTCGTAAACCTTTTCTTGCAAACATGAAATGTTTTTCATAAACATTTAATGTAAAACCTTTCTCTTAAAACATTTCTTGAACGTTTTTCTTAAAACGTCGTTCATAAACCGTCTCTTGAAAACATGAAAATGTTTTTCATAAACACTTGTCATAAAACATTTCTCTGAATGTTTTCCATAACATAGCATATAAACATTTCATGAAAGGCATTCAAGCAACATTAGAATGCATGACTTCATTTATGCTCAATTATTAACTTTAATTATGAGCTTTTTATGAACATTCTATAAACTTAAATATTCATTTCTTTCTCAACCTTTATTCTTGTTCCTTAACTTTCTTTATCTTGTAACCTTCATTTTCCTTACTTTACTTTAGTGTTCGTACCAACTCATTAATCATGAGATCATATACATGATGCTTCCCTTGTGGAAGACTTGAGACCATCAAACATTGAGGTCTTGTACCTCACCTTTAGGAGGTCAAACTTTAATTTCACTTTCATTACCTCATAACAAAGAGGCTGGTACGACACTTTCTTTTTATCTTAACGTTACCTTCTTATTAACTTTAGTGAGCATTTCAAATGCAATCACATCATATGCAATACACTTGCAATTCATATCTTGTACTATAAAATTTATTGCATAACAGATGCAACATATTGCATAATAAATGCAACATAAAATGCAAACACATTTTACTAATCATAATTTGCATTCTAACACTCATTGCATAACAAATGCAACATATTGCTTAATAAATACATCATAAAATGCAAACACATTTTGCAAACTATAACTTTTATTCTTAAATTTATTGCACATTAAATGCAACTTATTGCATAGCAAATGCATCATTAAACCTTTAACTTAAACTATAAAACATTATGCATTGTCATAATGCAAAACATACTTTCAATACTTTGAAAATCATAACTTAAACTTTTTAAAAACGTTATGCATATCAATATGCCAATAAACCTTTAACATAACGATTGCAATTTCATTGCAATTCTTTTTCTTGAACTTTAAAACTTTTTGCATAATAAATGCAAACATACTTTAAAAACAACTTGCTTAACAATTGCAAACACATTTGCAAACATATAAATGAGTATTTAAAAATCATTTACTTCATGCTGTAGGTGAGGTTTGAAACTTACCCAACTATGCTCTAGCGTTCTCTATTCCGTTCCTTTTCCTTCCATTGGTCGGCCTCTGTGTCCTGATCAAACGACAGCCGACTCATTAATTAACTTTCTTTATTATCAATCCACTCGATTGATAATAAAACGTAAACATTAACCATTCATTCCTTATTCATAACTTGGTATACTATCGGTCTACCATTCTCTTACTCAACCTTATAAACTGTCAGTTTACATTTCCTTCAATTAGCCTTGTAACCCACCGGGGTTACATTTCCTTTTAACTTTGTAACCCATCGGTTACCTCTCGTTTACTTAAAACATCTCTTATGAAATCTCTGATCTCATATGACCGTAACGTTACTTAACGTATTACGGAACATTTTCCATCTAATAACATTATGCTAAATCGGAGTGTTCGACTCCGTTCTAGCCGTTTCCTTAAAAATGACGATTTTACCCTTAACGGGTTTTTCGTCACCTTATAACGTTATAAAACTTATTCTCACATAAAATAGTGTAACAATCACTGATCATGCATTTCATAAATTTCTATGAAAGCATCTAAAACAGTTCATACTGCAGTCGAGATTCCTACTTACTTGAACTCCAAGCTAAGCAGATCCAGTTGTATCTCGCTGCATCTACAGTATGTGAAGCATCCTCTGCAGTGCTCCTCGAGCTACCATGAATAGCTAGGAATGCTTCCTGGAGATCATTCATTCTTGAAACTGTCATTCTGAACTCCGATACTGCTGTTTGAATCGCCTCGATCCGCGTGCAGTCGGTACCGGACGATTTTCATCGGAGTGGAATTAGCTCGAACGGAGGTCACCATTGCGTTCAGAGCGTCGAAACGAGTCGGGAGGCGGTCTCGGATCTTCGATCGGAGGTCCGGATCACAAAATCCCATTTTGCCCTTTGACCGGCCGTTGACCGCCGTTGACCGGCGGCGGTTGGCTCCGTTGAGGGCTGAGCTCGAGCCTACCCCCCCTAATTCGACCCTCCTGAGTCGATTGGTGGGGTCAATTTCACCCAATTCGGCCTCCATCTGCTCCAATCGAGGATGGATTTCACGGCGGAAACCAGCGGCTCCGATTTCCTATCTCCGGCGAAGATACCATGAAATTGAGGTGGGGGAATTGTTCCCCGACCTCCTCTGAGTATTTCCCCTACGGTGGGGCAGCTCAACATCGGGTGGAATGGCGGCTCCACCTCTCCACGGCGGCGCTAGGCGGCGGGTCCTGGTTCTCCGGTGACCGGCTGTCGTTTTGTGCAATTGAGGTACCGAATTTCTTCCTCTCGGTCCTCTGAAGGTGGCTGCCTCTTCAATTTGGCCCAACGGTGGCGAAATGGGTCACCTCGACCTCTCTTGCGGCGGAGCATGACGGGGGAGGTCGATCTCCGGCGAGAGGCGGCGGAACGGAGCAATTGACCGAGGGGTCTTGCTCGCCGTCGCCCTCTGATCATTTTGGCACCGGCGGTGTGCCACACCGCCACCAGGCACGACGGCTGCGACGGCGGCTCCACGGCGGCGACGGGGCAGCTCCGGCGAAGCCTTTCCAGCCAAAATTGAGCTGGAAAATTGGTACCATCTTGTTCCTCTCCTCACACTGAGTCCATAGACACCAAAATCACGTCGATTGGTGGTCGGACGGCGGAGAAACGACGTCGGAAAATTATGGGTTTCGCCGCCACTTTGGGCGGCGCGTGAGCCCTCCTCCGGCGGCTATTTGGGTGGCACGACACCTCGTTGGACTCAGCTCAACGAGAGCTTCCCACTGGTATGGGAGGTGTCGAAAAATAACGCCGGAATCTCAAACGAGATTTGAGGAGAGAGAGAAATTCTAGAGAGAGAAAGAGGAGAGAGAAAGTCGAGTTTGTGATATTTTCTGATTTTTTCTTCCTTTTTTTTTTTCTTTTCTTTTCTTTTATAAAAAGTATAAGATAAAATTGTGGTCCACACAATTCAATTCTTATACTGCATTACTCTAACACTGTATAATTTTCCATCTTATTATACAGTATTTTCCTTTAATTGTACTTTGTCTTAACATAATCTTTAATTTAATGCATTTTTAATGCACTAAAAATCTCGGGTGTTACAAACATGGATGTCGAACTCTTAAGCAAAGCAAAATTGTGCCTGATATAACTCAATATCGGCAACTGTACAAAACAGCAACTGTACACTTAATAATTCATGAGCAGATTATCTTCCAATCATGTTCCTCAGCAAAGCCACCAATCTTTTCTTGGTTCTACAAACTCTGCGTGTCAAATCTTTGACAGTTTGGCTTCCCCTGATTCAATTATAGAAGAAGCATACACGTCGGCCGCAAATTCATGGTGTTTACTCAGCATTGATGAGAACACAAACTCACAGCATACTTATGGGAAGAATTATTGGTGTGGCCGTATGTCCAACTTGTAAGCCTGAATTTCCATGGGGGAAACCAAAACGTGTCCCTCTTGTGCAACATCGCCAGATTGCTCTGGATAGCCAAGCAAATCCGAGTCTTCGTGCAAAAGATTTAAGGAAGTTCCTCTTACATTTAGCACCACAAGCTCCCTGAACACGTAAAACAGATTCATGGGTTCGTCGGCAATGCTGGTGCACTGTGATCTGCCCTTGTGACAGTATGACGAATCCCAATTTAGCCTTCGTAAGATTAGCACAAACCACGGATCTCCAACTTGTTGCTGAGAATATTTCAAAGGTCGGGGAACCTTAAAGCTAACAATGTGTAAGTCGCATGGTAAGGGAGCAGCCAATGGGGCAAAAGATCTAGGAGGTGGCCGCACGAATATATCTTGCGGCTTCTTGGAAATAAATGGATGTAGTGGGTAGTTCAAGTGTGCACCAATACGCTGAGAGAGAAGAGAGGGGTTCAAGGGCGCAGCGTTTGAATCTGGGGTTTTAGTAGAGGAAATATTGGACTCTACAAGAATGTGAAAGATCACATTCATTGCACGATTATCCGTCACACCTTGTCCCAGACCACGTCCATCATCTCTTGCCAAACGACGATCAAGCATAATCTCTAACCATCCATCTTTAAGGCTTGCAACACCCAACGACTGCCGAGTATGGACAGAAAACCGCTGACCATTAGATCCTTGCATGAACGCAAGGGAAGGCATAGGGTAGTAATTTCCCTGCACTGGAATTTTTTCGTAGGTCTCTCTCCGGCTCATCTGGAAGCCATTTAAATCAGAAAAGAATATTCTCTTGTTATCAATATCTGTTTTGTACCTTGTTATTATCTCCCTATCATCAAATTCAGCTCCAAGAAGCTCAACATGATATTCCTTCTCTATGAGAAACTCCTGTACAGTATTTTCTCCATTATACAACCGGGTGCTATGGGAAATGGGGCTTTTCACCCATTCTGTACGTGGATAAGAGTATACTTCTTGCATCAAAGGTCCCTCAGAGATCACAATTTGTCCACCTGATTTAACTATAGGCTGGGAATCACCATTGGGTTTAAATAGGTAGGCTCCACTTTCCCAACTAGAGTACATAGATATTTCTTCACCAACAACATTTTGAGAACCACTTTTGTAGATTATTTTCTGCAACAGACCAGTCAAGACATCAAAGGTGAGGGTCTGGTGCCGATTCTGGATTTGTACAATGTCATCTTTGGCTTTTGAACAAGTATAAGGAGATGGACAAGGCAATGAACCAGACTTAGAGAAGAATTTTAGTTTCGATAGCTTGGCTTTTTCACATCCTGCAAAACCATTAGCAATGTAATATGTTTGCAGCCCTAGGGCAGGAATAGAAGCTTTCCAATAGACACGATGCCTCCCAGTGAAAATGTTGCTTTTGTCGTGCTGCAATTCTGGAGCCGTTTGACTTGGAATGCATGTCCAGTTTGAATCTGTGACAGTAACATCCGGTTTGTTAACAATAACCATCACAACCTCTTCTCTTGTTTGTTCTGAAGGATTAAATAAGACCACTGAGTGATAAGTTCCTTCACGAGAAATTATGGTCTTATGAACAGGCTGAGCGTCATACTTAGATCTCACCTGTGCAGGCTCAAACTGAGAAGGGTTCTGATCGGCTTTCTCGTGGCGTATTTTAAGCAGCACTTCAATAGCCTTAGACATGAAAAACTGCAAGTCTTGCAAGGAAATATGCATCCGAGTCCCGTAGTCCAGGACCACATGATCCTTTGCAGTACCAGTCACCCCATCATGATGCTGAAAAAGAGCCAAGTTTCTTCTTGCAGCTGTCAGTTTGTAAGAAAACCCCACTAGCAATTTTTCACACTGTGCTCTCTGACAGTACCCGAGCAATAAAGCCATCATCATATCAGTGGCACGAAGTGTTTGCTCTAGCACCCGATCAACAGCCTTGAAGAAAGGCCTTGAGACATAATAACCACTCCAATAGTCCTTTTGCCTATCAGCGTACGTAAAGAAGTCACCTGATAGAGAAGGAAACCCTCCAACCTGCCCAGAGCCAACCTCACCAGGGCGAGAGTAATTTATTCTCTCAGCCTCTTCACGAAGAGTTCGAAAGTAGTCTTCCAAAGTTCCGAAATTTGCCTCTGCATTTAAGGAGGGATTCGAATTAATATAATCAAACAATAATTGGTAATTCCTAAATTGAGCTTCAGCTTCATTGATGCTGATGTAGCGGAAATCATCTCCAAGTGGAACAAGAAGTGTATTTGTCCTGTATAAGGTTGATTTCTTCCTATATTGATCTAGAAGTGTGAATGCCCTTTCCTTAACATTTTCTTGATTGGTCTCTACTGGATGTTGTCCCCACGGGCAGAATTCATACATGAAACCATGCATTCGAGCAAAGTCAAACTGGCAACAGATGGCAGGCTCTGGTCCACAAGTATGTGGAATATCATAAGAATAGAAGGGCATCATGTGGACAAAAATATCTGTAGTCTCCTCTGCATCCCAACTCTGACGCCATATGTATTCCAAATTTTTATGAAGAGAAAGTTCCTTCTTCAGCTAATAGTGGGTCCTTTGGATAAGCATATTTTCAAAGCCCATTCGACGGAGAAGATATGCCATGGTAGGCGAGTAACCAAATGGATCTATTGCCCAAGAATTTTTAGGAATAACTCCAATGGTGTCATTCAACCACATATTCCCCTCCGTGATCTGATAACCAATTACACAAGACAAAGCAAATACCGAGAACAGCATACAGACAGCTATATCCCCATCATCGTGGTAAAGTTAAAATATACAGATGTGAAGATGTTCCAAGCAATGCAAATGTATCGCATATTAATGCCCTGCTTTTTTGGATGTAAACAATTCATAAAACAAAGGAAGTTTTAAGTTTACCTGCTCAATTATGGCAAAATAATAAGAATTTGCCTGCATCAAAAAAGGACTATCATGGTAAGTGAAGCTTCCACAATACTAACACGCTTACCAACGACATGCATCAGAAAAGAGATAAAAATATGCATTCTTTCTCTCATACTGCATCATAATGATTTTATTTGTACTAGAGGTAGGCTCTCACGGAATGATTCATGACTTTATTACCGTAACCAACAAGCTTGATTTTCATGAGATACACGTTAGTTATACGGACCAAAACCTTCCTAGGTTTTTGTTAGGCAACCTGTTCTATGGGTAGAGACGTACAGTCTTTTCACTTCCCAGAAAAGCTATTTATTGACCAACTAAAAGGATGTCAGAAAAAGAAATGCAACTCATTGTCTCAATCTAAAAGAGTAATATCTAAGAGATGCACTGCAACAGAACAAAGTACAGAGTTATCTTGGTATATGAGAACATATTCTAGGAAGTTAAGTTAGACAGAAGATTTTTTTGATTAAGTAACATTCCATAAAAAGATTAGCACCAAGCCACAAAAGGTAAGCTTTTCGGTTAAATAAGCCAATGAACATTACCTCATCATTCATAACCCAGCCACCACCAACAATCTCTAACTGACCAGTCTTCACTAGATTGATGAAAGATTCCTTTTTGTTATCTGAAGCATCCCTCCACCATCGCTCCAAATAAGACATCTCTTCCCATATAAACTTCCTTCGAGGATCCTACAAAATTCAACTCCAAGCAATTCAAAATTCCACTGCTAATTCTCAACCAAATGAAACTCTCCAAAACAACAATAAATAAAAATAAAAATAAAAAATCACCTTAGAAAGCGTGTCGACAATGGTGTCAAGTATGTGCCTGGACTGCCGATCATAGTATTCCTCGACCGTGAGCTTCCAGCCGGGATCGTTATGCGAATGAGGCACCACAAAAATCTTCAATTTCTCCGAATCCCACTCGTCTCCTTTATAGGTCACCTTCCAGCCTTGCTTCCAAGCACCGCCATCGATATCCAAGAACTCAATCTTGTCGTACAAGCCCTTGGTCGTGATATCCACGGCGGCGGCTCCGTCGTCGTTAACCGAAATGGTCTTCCGGTGGCTCGGTTTTCGCGGCTTCACACTTCGGGTCGTGCTTCGCAATCTGAAGGTGGAGGTGATCGGCTTGGGGACGCCGTAGCGGAGAACGACGAGGAAGAAGAATAAGAGGGAGACGGAGAGGCCGATCGCGAAGAAGTTCCTGAAGAGGAAGTCCGTTAGGGCCAATCGGCGGCGGGATTTTCTGGAGAACTTGGATTTGGAGGTGGAGGAAGGGGAGGAGACGGAGGTCGAGGGGAGGAGAGAGTTGCCCCAGCCGCCTCGGCGCGTGGAGACCGCCATTGATGAGGAAATGGAGGTTTTGGCTCTCCGGGGCTTGGATGGAAAGCAGAATCGGATCAGATGCGCTCTTGTTGGAATTTTCTCATTGTTTTTTTTTTATTCAACTGTCGGTCCTTTTTCTCTCTCTGTGAAATGGAGTACGGAGAGCACTGTAAAGTGATAGATCGGAGGCGATGAGGGATCTATGGTGGGATTGGTTGTTGCAGAGACAAATCAAGGAGATGACTGACTTCCTCTCTGGAATGGTGGGACCAGTCAGTGGCAATTTCGTAAAACTGGTTTGGTCTCTAATTTTTCAGACTCTGACACCCTGCTACTTAGGTGTATTTTACACGCTTGTTATAACCATTAACTAAAACGGTAAATACTATAATATATCAAAATTTAATATTATAATAATTTTTTATTTATTTTTATTTTAATATGTAATAGTTTTATATTGTTTTTAACTAAAAATTTTATATTATTTTTAAATGAAAAATTTAAAAGTTAGTTGGTATATCTTTTAGAACCTAAAAAAATATAAAAATCTTACATATTATAGTTTTTAAATTAACAGTTGAAAAAGGTCCTCTCAAACACTCTATACCTTTCTACACCCTTTAAGTTTGTAATATTGGTACAACTACTATCCATCGAATTCGTAAATCTGTTCAATCTTCTACTGGATGTTTAAGGTTATTGGTTCATACCATTAGTTTGGTTAAAGCTATTATAACATATAAGAGCTAGTACGCTATAACTTATCTTTTATTAACATTGTAACATATAAGAGCTTTACATTATAGTAATCAAAAGTTTTTTTTGTTGAAACTGAGATTACTAAATACTCTAATAAACCAATATGATGATTAGATTATATTAGATTGGCCAAATTTTACATTAATAACAGACCGAGAAAAATAAAAATTAAGGAATGAGCATCTCTTTATTTACTTTTAGTTTATAATCCTGTTTAATTTTTTACCTTAGAGGTTCTGTGTGTTGAATTACTTTAGATTAATGTTGTGCAACAGCTAATGAAAAAATAAAAAAGATTTATTTTAAATTTTGTTTAAGTTTATTTACTGTAATGGATCATAACGCTACAGTTTGTTTATTGTTAAAGAATTAAACTTGATTATGTTGTAATATGTTAGATTTTGTTTAATTGTTATGTTATAGAATGTTTATTTTTAAATAATAGTTTTTTAATGAATGTATGACGTTTAAGAATAGTACAAAATGTTGAAAAATGATAAATTTATATTCAATGGTCTGATCCGTGAATCTGCAAAACTATAGGTTTTTAGATTTATTGGATTTGGATTGAGGGATGACATAATAACGTAATATAATTTTTCCAATTCAAAACAATAGATTTGATAACGAATTAACACCTAATTCGTTTAATTTGTTTGTGAAAACCCTGCTACTACCAACATATTTTTCATAAATAAAAAAGAGTTTTCTATGATAAGATATGAAAAAAAAAGTCATCAACAAGTCTTTGTTTTTTAGTTATCATTTCTATAATCTTTAATATATTGATTTGATTTTGACCCGATATAATGGTCAAAAATATCATTATAAATATGAGACTCTATCCTACAAAGATAAAAAATCTACTCCCAAACACATTTCTCTTTAGGAAACAAATAATTTTGATACCCTTAGTTTTTTATAATATTAATATGATACCCATGTGTTTTTAATAATATCATGTTGATATTCTAAAGTATTTTTTTTCAACTTGAAATGTCTTTTACACCCCTTTTAAATTTTTGTATTTAATTGGTCTAAATATTATAAAAGATTAAAAAAAAAAAGACATCATTTATCAATATCTTAACACAATATCCTTTTAAAAAATTGTGACACCCGTTATTCTTCTAACGGGTATTGAGGTAATTAAATTAATTTTTAGTGTATAAAAAAAAATTGCTTCATTTAAATTTATTTTATAATATTTATTTTTATCTATTTTTAAATTTTCTAAAATTCTCCTATATTTATTTAGTATGATTACTAAAAAGCCTTAGAACTTCTAATAAATCTCAAAAATGTCATATTGGCATTATGTGTGTTAAAGTCTTTAGATGAGACATAAGGATATCTTTTCCAACTACTCTTGACCCTCATTTTCTTTATTTCCTCCGTGACATGCTTCAACATGTCTCCTCT
The DNA here is from genome assembly GCA_025403435.1 of Artocarpus heterophyllus. NCBI lineage: Eukaryota > Viridiplantae > Streptophyta > Magnoliopsida > Rosales > Moraceae > Artocarpus > Artocarpus heterophyllus. The sequence continues at coordinate 1,842,794 of CM046347.1, read as the reverse complement.
ATAATTGTTTCTATCACTTCTCTTCAAATACTTCATCTTTTCTTCCTTTCTCTTCCACGGTTCCCACACTCTTCTTCTCATTTCTTTGCTGAAGCAAAATACTTAGAGAACTTCTTCAAGGCAGCCATAAAAATCAGCCACCATCACCTCCATTTGAGCAAGAATTTCAGTCATACCGAAGTAAAGGAACCTGTTTTGAAGCCATTTCAAGCTTCCAACTAACCATAATCCGAGGTTAGAATCTTATGAACAAATTTAGTCTTTCATTTATAAATTTTCTTTTATACTAAAGGATTATTCAAATTTGCGTTCTTAAACCTAAGTATATGTTTGTTGCTATTTTGGAGCATATGTATGAAGTCTAAGTGTATATGCCCTAGACAGAAAATTTATATTGTTAAACTTTGTAATACCTCTATGGGCAGTGGTTATTTCTTGAAATTCTAAGATTAAATTAAAATGAATTTTATGAATTGGTTTGCATATTTGAAAAGTAGCATCCTAGGCTTTCTAACGAGCTATCATAAACCTAAATCGGAGTTGTATTTTATTTTCTAAGAATTATTCAATTTTTGTATTGGAAACTAGTAAATCTACCAGTTTGTTATGGTATACCAGCTGCTAACCTGAACCAAGAACCCATCTTTGCTCACCACCTAATTCTTTAATGTCTTGCAACCTTTCCAATATTATCCTAAGTGATTGATGAATCTTATTAGGGACTAAAACATATAGATTACTTGTTCACATTTTATATTGTGTTAAGACAAAAATTGTTTACTGTGGTATTCAAAAGAGATTTATATAAAAGCTTTAATGGCATACTAGTAAGATAGGTTTACACATGATTTATTTATGAATGTAGTTGTATGTTGTGCTTTAGTTTTAATTGTCCTTATGCACGCCTTAGGATCAAGGGAGTATGGAGCTAACGTTAATTGATTCCAGGATTAAGAGACTGTTGATAAGCTTAAAAGGTAGGGATTCTATTACTCATCTTTTGTGAGGTTTTTATAGAATTAAAATTGATTGTTTTGCCGCAATATATATATATCTATGTTGAACTGATATTATATGAGTATCACATATGAAACTATGACATGGACTCGTCTTGTATTGTACGGCGAGGAACATAATGAATTGACACATGTTATAAATTGAGAAGCATGGTTAGGAAAACTAACTCTATTGATAATGATTTAATATAGAGAAATTGTGAGACATGAAAAGGGCGACGGTTACGTCCTTGGGCATGAATACCCTAAAAGGTAAAATAGGGGGAAGGTGATGACGCTTCCTTGGGTTGAAAGTCTCAGAACACACTGTACAGGAATTGATTTGGTGAGGACTCGGGGCTTGATGTCCCCTCACCGGAACACCCTTGGAATGTTTATAGGGTGATCAAGTGCGCCCATTTGGGTCTCGATGAGTTGAGTGATACTCAATTTAACATGGATACCTAGGAACAATGATGATTGGTAATATTTGTATAAATGTGTAATTATGACACTTGGTAATGATTAACTACGGTATCCATAAGATGTGATCATAATAAACCTCATAATCTGGAATATGATGTGACTTACTGACCATGCAGATTTTAATGTGGTAATGATAAAAACCTAAAGGTGAGTAATGGCTTTCTCTACTGAGCATAGTGTTGCTCATACCCTTATGTTTATATCTTTTCAGGACTCACTAAGTGTAAGGTGGCTACGAGAAATATAGTTGAGGAAGTGATGTAGCTATATTACATTGGGACTGCTTCAATCGTTGAGAATGTTCTTCATGATAATGTAAGCATCAATTGTTACTTTCTGTGACTGTATTACAATGTGTTGAGGGTTAAAATGATGATGACAACAGTTTATATTATTAAATTTAAGGTGCTACATTTAAAACTGTGGTTTATTTATCGTTTATATTTTTATTTTTGAGTTGAGAGTTTTCATTTAAGTCCCGGACAAATTTTATTTTTAAGGTTTTACTTTTATTATTTATTTTTATTTTATCTCATTAAAAACTGTTAACCCCCATATAGGGGCGTTACAGAATTTTTGGTATCAGAGTCTAGGTTCGGTTAACCTAGGGAGTGTAGCACCACTTTAAAAATATATTTTTGAGATGGTTTTGAAGCTGAATTTTCATTGTCATCATCAAAATGAACCTTCACATTGATTTATACAGTCTAGAAGGATGTAACATGGAAAGGCCATAGAATGAAAATACTAATGGTTATATGAGTACAATAATTATATAGAAGGAAAGTATTAATAGTTATGAGGGAATGATAATTATATGGAATGAGTTTATAAGTAGATTGCTTATGAGAGATTCGTATAATATTTGGATCTATAAGCATATTTAATTCGTATAAACGATGAGAAATTCATATAGATACGAGGATTTAAGAGCCTTTTGTCTCGTGAAAAACAATAAGAAATATAAGGCTTGATTTATTGATTTTAAAGTTTGACATAGATATGCCAAATTTTTCGTAATTGATTCAAACCTAAGTAATGATTATGTGTGGATTCGATGGAGCACATAAGTGTCAATAACTTTTCTTGAAAGTTCTATTTATTTGAGGAATATGATATAAGTTGGGAATCATGGTATTGAATCTTGAGAGAGATAAATGTTAGACTTTTGGTCTGTTGAGACTGTGTAAAGTCTAGAATGCATGAATATCAAAATTGGAATATTTCGTTACGAACATTGTATTTAAGTGTATCAGTGAATCTTTTGGTTACCTAAGGTTTTGTTATATGAGGAAATTATATATTGTATGAGTAGAATTGTGGGGATTGTAGATGTTCTTAAGTAGTAACATCTAGTGTCTTTGTTCGTTGATATGGTCTACGTTGAAAGACGTAAATCGTATTGATTTCAAGGTTAGTCACATTCTAAACCCTTGGTAGCAATGATGACGAATCCATTGATAGATGTTGAGTATTAAGAATAACATATGGGTGTATGCATTGTTCAATAAGGTTTTGATTAAAACAAAATTATTTGAGTTGTTGGATCATTCAGGAAGATCCTTGTTGTCGTTAAATTAGATTTGTTGTTCATAATTAACTTTATCTATAGTGGGCTTTAAATTGGGTTTAAGATTTATACAAATTGGTTTTCAATTTTATGTTTGTTATTTAACTCGTTCCAAATGTGTCAAGGCCCGAAACAACCTGATCATTTTCACTTAGAACATTTGGGCCTAGTTCAAATCTTAAATCAGTTTGATTCACACTGTCTCTCCCACGTGGTCTCTATACGTGTCATATACAGTGGTTTAATTAATGTTTACAAATACGTTTACTGTGCATAGGAGCTTATTTCTTCGAGTTCACTTTTTCTCTCTTAATTTGTTATTTTCTCTCTAAATCGCAAATCCTCTTCTTTTTCATTAAAAATTCTTCTTTTTCTCTAAAAGAAGAAGGAATTCTAGGATTCTGCAATTTACTATCTTAATTTTTCCTTTCTATTTACTCTTCTTTCATCTCATCATGGACCCAAAGTACCAACACCTAAGAAAGTATTTCCCATCACTCTCCCAAAAGATTCTCAGAAAGAAATACAAGGCTAGAATTACTCGGTTGTGGATTCTTATGCGTTTTGGTATCCCTTGTGATGTGAGAATGTTGATAGAGGGGAAAATCCATCCGAGTGACTTTAGTCAAGATGTCGGTTTACCAGGAACGGGTACCAGTCGTAGTGCAATGAAAAGAAGAGCTCGTGCCATCGTGGTCACTTGTAACAAATGTGAAAGACAAAATTGTAACGGTAAATGTACTTCACCTGGTTATATGTCTACGAATAGAGAGGATAAAATAAGGTTTTGTAGGGATGGACTTTCAAAGGAGAACTTGGATAGCATCCATCCTCCTCTCCACGGTCACCCTAGTGGATATGTTCAAGGAGCTATTTTTAAACTCTGGCCTAAATTTTATACAGAAAGACAACGCCTCAGGAATATGGTATTTCTAGATCCTGTTTGCCAAGCCATAAGAAAACTGGATGGGAAATAAGTCATCGCTCTATAAAGGTTATTTAGTCTTTACTTATTTGAAGCAGTTTTAGCTGATGTTCAACAGTTTGTGTTTTTCTTTTACTCAGAATATTTGCTTTTGTGTTTGAAATAATTGTGACTATTAGATTGATACAGTAAGTGTTAATATCTTATTTAATTTATGATTTTCTTAAATATATATATAATAAAATATATTATCTTATCAGACACGTTACATACGGTACAGTAATATGTTTGAATTTTGAAAAGCTTATCCAGATATTTCAAGATTTGTGTCTCAAATTTCAAAAGTTCTACAGTATTTGTCGTTTATATTAAATTTCTAGACTTGGTGTATATTTGTCAAAAAGTCTACAGTTGTGTCATGAGGGTCTTTTGTCGAATTGTTCTCAATTGTCAAAAGTTATACAATTAGAGTCTAATCTTTTTCAAAAAGTGAATCGGATTTTCTGTAAACTATCAATCACCTTATCTTACTTTCTTATCCGCACAAGATTTTGTTTAAATCTTTGGATTACCTTTTCATTACCTACTCGTCTATCTCTTTAGCCCTTTTTGTATATTTCTCATCTTTAAAATCTCATGTAGAACCCGAAGTCTAAGTGGAGCAGACATTAAGCAACCACTTCTATAAACCAAATATGTCTACCTCCCAGTCCACGAAGAAAATAAAGAATGTCTGTGTCTTTTGTGGTTCCAGCCTTGGAAAAGATAAAGCTTATTTAGAAGCTGCAAATCACTTAGGGCAAGTCCTAGCACGCAAGAAGATTAACATAATCTATGGGGGTGGTAGTATAAAAATGATGGTAAATATGGCACTAGCAGCTAGGTCTAGCGACGCTACTGATGTAAGAATTTGGCCTCATATTCCAGTTGAAGGAAACCTTTGTAAGGAAGCCATAGGTAAGGGAGAAGGAGTCAGGAGTATCCCTAAAAATTTTAAAGACATAATCTATAATTCTGATGCTTTTATAGCATTACCTGGTGGTCTAGGTACTCTTGAGGAAATATTTATAGTTGCTTGTGGGCAATTGTTGGGCTTTTATTCCAAACCTTTGGGACTGCTGAATGTAAAGGGTTTTTATGACGGTCTTTTGAAATTTCTAGATTACGCTGTGGAAGAAAACATCACTACAGAATCGGAGAGACAAATCTTTGTCACTGCTTCAACAGCTGAGGAATTGATAGATAAAATGCAAATCATACATCCAGAATCCGACATGCAACATCCAAGCTTGAATGGGAAAGGGAAAGCCGGGAGCGGCCAATTGATTTGAATCTCCATCTGTAATCTTTTTGTTTTATCTTTGGCATGTAGGCATGTGTGTCCGTATTTCGTGTGTTACGAATAACCGTTTGCCTTGTATTCTGTGTTTCTTGTGGTACGTTGTTGTTCAATCTTTTAGATTCATTGAGCCTAATGCCGGGATGGCTGGATACGGAGTACTTGATGCTCTCGAAACGCATCCTTCTTAAGGTCCGATCTTTTGTTTATCGATGTTTTTGTATCCTCTAAGCATGCATGATATGGATAGCTGGTATACGGAGTGCCTTATACTCTCGAAACGTATCCGTATTATGTTTGTAATGTGTAATATTCTGTTAATATTATGTGGAAGTACCAGAGTCAGTTATGGGGATATTCCATATGAAATATGAGTATATTATTTGGGTTGAATGTTTGTGTCATGAGGATAGCTGTTTAATGAAAAATATGTCGGGTTTGTCTGCAACTCTGAGATTCTGTTTAATATCTCTATGAGTAAGCTTAATGTATGGTTTTGAATAGAAGTGTTTGTGATATATGTTTTATGATTATGTTTTAGTTTATTAGTTGAGGTATGAAATCAAATATATTTGACTTTTCCTTACTCAAAAAGGAAAAGGAACCTAAAGATGAAGTATATAAAATTTCTCTAGCAATCTCCTTAAATGTGATTGTAAATCACAGTCCATGGACAATGAAGGACTGGAATCATGGTATGGTCAATATGTAGGCCTGATCAGATTCTTAGACTATTATACGGTGTTATAAGTTGAAACTTGTCAGAAATACTCTCATTGAGGGATTTAGGAGAAAGATTTATTATGCAAGTAAATAAGTGGAGATACGATAACTTAAATTTGGAGGACAAACAACATTAACGGTTTAGACTCAGAATTGGAATCATAGTGGAATCATAATTTTTACTAGTATTACTAGAATTGAAATTTCGAGGACGAAATTTCTTTAAGGGGGGTAGAGCTGTGACACCCGTTATTCTTCTAACGGGTATTGAGGTAATTAAATTAATTTTTAGTGTATAAAAAAAAATTGCTTCATTTAAATTTATTTTATAATATTTATTTTTATCTATTTTTAAATTTTCTAAAATTCTCCTATATTTATTTAGTATGATTACTAAAAAGCCTTAGAACTTCTAATAAATCTCAAAAATGTCATATTGGCATTATGTGTGTTAAAGTCTTTAGATGAGACATAAGGATATCTTTTCCAACTACTCTTGACCCTCATTTTCTTTATTTCCTCCGTGACATGCTTCAACATGTCTCCTCTATAATTGTTTCTATCACTTCTCTTCAAATACTTCATCTTTTCTTCCTTTCTCTTCCACGGTTCCCACACTCTTCTTCTCATTTCTTTGCTGAAGCAAAATACTTAGAGAACTTCTTCAAGGCAGCCATAAAAATCAGCCACCATCACCTCCATTTGAGCAAGAATTTCAGTCATACCGAAGTAAAGGAACCTGTTTTGAAGCCATTTCAAGCTTCCAACTAACCATAATCCGAGGTTAGAATCTTATGAACAAATTTAGTCTTTCATTTATAAATTTTCTTTTATACTAAAGGATTATTCAAATTTGCGTTCTTAAACCTAAGTATATGTTTGTTGCTATTTTGGAGCATATGTATGAAGTCTAAGTGTATATGCCCTAGACAGAAAATTTATATTGTTAAACTTTGTAATACCTCTATGGGCAGTGGTTATTTCTTGAAATTCTAAGATTAAATTAAAATGAATTTGTAACACCCCTATGTGGGGGTTAACAGTTTTAAATAAATAAAAATAATTTTAAATTTTATATTATTTAAATCAATTAAACAATGCCCATGGGTCTTTAAACAACAAGAAAAATAAAAATAAACGTTTTAAATACAAACCACAGTTTTTAGTGTAGCACCAAATATATATAATTACAGTCATCATCACCATAGTACAATTCCCAAATAACTTAACACAGCCATAAAAAAAAATAATACAACTCTTACATGTTGTAGATAAGTTGTAATTAAACAGGGTCTTCTAACACGAAAACAGCAGGATTGTTTTCGTTTATTCCTCTTCAAATATGTTGCACTGAGTTCCACCTGAGATATGAAGATATGATAGGGATGAGCATCGACATGCCCAGTAGGGAAATCATGACTCACCTTATGGTTTATCCATTACCACATTAAAAACTGCATGGTTAGTAGGTTACATCATATTCCAGATTATGAGGTTTATTATGATCACATCTTATGGATACCGTAGTTAATCATTACCAAGTGTCATAATTACACATTTATACAAATATTACCAATCATCATTGTTCCTAGGTATCCATGTTAAATTGAGTATCACTCAACTCATCGAAACCCAAATGGGCGCACTTGATCACCCCATAAACATTCCAAGGGTGTTCCGGTGAGGGGACATCAAGCCCCGAGTCCTCACCAAATCAATTCCTGTACAGTGTGTTTTGGGACTTTCAACCCAAGGAAGCGTCATCACCTTCCCCCTATTTTACCTTTTTGGGTATTCATGCCCAAGGACGTAACCGCCGCCCTCTTCATGTCTCACCATTTCTCTATATTAAATCATTATTAATAGAGTCAGTTTTCCTAACCATGTTCTCAATTTATAACATGTGTCAATTCATTATGTTCCTCGCCGTACAATACAAGACGAGTCCATGTCATAGTTTCATATGTGATACTCATATAATATCAGTTCAACATAGATATATATATATTGCGGCAAAACAATCAATTTTAATTCTATAAAAACCTCACAAAAATGAGTAATAGAATCCCTACCTTTCAAGCTTATCAACAATCTTTTAATCCTGGAATCAATTAACGTTAGCTCCACACATCCTTGACCCTAAGGCATGCATAAGGACAATTAAAACTAAAGCACAACGTATAATCACATTCATAAGTGAGTTATGTGTAAACCCGTCTACTAGTGCCATTAAAGTATTTTTATGCATTAAACATGGAGAAAATGCATACTAAAAACTAAGTTTAGATTAAAGAAAACCTACCTCAAAACTTCTTTGAAAAGCACCAAAGTTTGGGTTATCAATCAAGCTTGAATTAACTTTAAAACCGCCTCGATCATCGTTGGGAATTATAATTGTCTTGGCCACAAAGAGAGCTTTGTGCTCTATGTCTTTAGTTAGAAATTTGAAGTGAGAAGGGAGAGAATGAGAACTAGAGAAGAAGGTGGTGATAGTTAAATAAAAAGATATCAAAATGCTTAAGAGGAATGAGATGTTTACGGGGAAAAGTTGTAAGAAGAAACAAAAGAGTCTTAAAGGAAAATATCATCTTGTCTCCCATGAAGACTTTTAGCAAATAATGCCAACATAATTGAGGGGATAATTGGAGTGAATTATAGAAGAAGATAAGGAAATAATTAATTAGGTGGTTGAGAAATATCTCCATGTCTTCTATGAATTGACGGAAAATAATTCAATGTCCCCTTCGGATACCTTTAGCAAAATGAGAAGAAGTCTATATAATTGAGCAATAATTTAGGGAGACAAGATTAGTAGAAGTAAGTGTTGGTAAGTTTTGAATGTTTCTTAGGAAGACTTGGTAAGAAAATACTAAAATGGTATTTTTTTTAAATGATCATAAACAACTTAGTAATTTTAAATAGTCACATTTTATTCATTAAATTTTACAAAATTATGCCCGTTAAAAATACGGGTGTTACAGCTCTCCCCTCCTATAAAAATTTCGTCCTCGCAATTTCGTACACTGATTACAATGTTAAAACAAATGTGGGTACTTTTCTCTCATTTCAGATTCAAGTTCCCATGTGGCTTCCTCCACATCATGGTGTTGCCACATCACTTTCACCAGAGGAATTCCACGACGACGTAATAATTTTATTTCATGATCCAGTATTTGAACTGGAATTTCTTCATAATTCGTATCTCCTTGAATTGGCACATCTGTCCACATGATCACATGTGAAGGGTCGGGTTCATACTTTCTCAACATCGATACATGAAACACATTATGTACATGAGACAATTGTGGTGGTAGGTCTAAACGGTATGCCAACGTTCCAATGCGTTCCACAATCTCAAACGGTCCTGTATACCTTGGTGCTAACTTTCCTTTAACACCAAATCGAGATACACCTCGTTTTGGTTTCACTTTTAAGAACACAAAGTCTCCGATCATGAACTCTAAAGGTCGCCTCCTCTTATCTGCATAACTCTTTTGTCGACTTTGAGCTGTCTGAAGACGTTCGCGAATAATCTGGATCTTGTCCGTTGTTTCTCTGATAAACTGAGGCCCAAGTTCAAGACGCTCTTCCTTTTCAGCCCAACACAATGGAGATCTACAAGGTCTACCATATAAGGCCTCATATGGAGCCATTCTAATACTTGCTTGGTAACTGTTGTTATATGCGAATTCAACATATGGCAGCTGTGCAGCCCAATTTGTTCCAAAGTCCAGCACACAAGCCCGAAGCATATCCTCGAGAATCTGAATGACACGTTCAGATTGTCCATCTGTTTGAGGATGAAAAGCTGTACTAAAATTCAATTGAGTTCCCAAGGCCCTCTGCAATCCTCTCCAAAATTTCGACGTGAAACGTGTATCTCTATCGGAAACTATTGACATTGGCACTCCATGCAATGTCACTACCTTTTCCACGTACAATTGACATAATTTTGAGACACTATAATTAGTTCTGATTGGGATGAAGTGGGCTGTCTTAGTTAAACGATCTACAATTACCCAAACGGCGTCATGCCCTATTTGAGTCTTAGGAAATCCAGTAACAAAGTCCATTGTCACATGATCCCACTTCCATTCTGGAATAGGTAAGCTCCTCAACTCGCCTCCAGGCTTTTGATGTTCCGCTTTAACCTGTTGGCACGTCATGCACTTAGAGACAAAGGTTGCTACATCTCGTTTCATTCCTCGCCACCAGTATTGTCGTTTTAGATCCATATACATTTTTGTGCTTCCAGGATGAATAGCAAACTTTGAACGGTGAGCCTCATCTAGCACCGCATGCCTGAGATATGGATCCTCTGGAACAACTAATCTTCCTTTGTAAAGTAAAAATCCTTCTGGCTCAATCTGCCATCCATCCAGTTGTTCTCCATTTTGTATTTGTTTCCAAACCCTACGTAATCCTTCATCGTGCCATTGTCCTTGTTTTACTTTCTGAATTAACGTAGGAGTTGCTATCACATTGAATAAGAAAGCTCTCTCGTTATCTTCATAATATTGCAAGTTGAAGTCGGCGATAGTGACTCGTCTCCAATCTTCCAATGCTAAACTGGCTATACGTCCGTTGTTCTTACGACTTAGAGCATCTGCCACGGCATTTGCTTTTCCAGGATGATATTGGATACTAAAGTCATAGTCCACTATGTACTCAGTCCATCTTCGTTGCCTTAGATTGAGATCCTTTTGAGTAAACAAATATTTCAGACTTTGATGATCTGAATATAGCTCGAACTTTGCGCCATATAGATAACATCTCCAAATTTTGAGTGCGAAAACCACAGCAGCTAACTCAAGATCATGTGTGGGGTAGTTCCTCTCATGGGGTTTCAACTGGCGTGAGGCGTAGGCAACTACTCGTCCATGCTGCATTAACACACAACCCAAACTGTTTCCTGAGGCATCAGTGTATACTGTGTAAGGCTCCTCGTTGTTAGGTATGATCAGCACAGGTGCACTAGTGAGTCTTCGTTTCAGTTCCTCAAATGCTTCTTCACATTTATCATCCCACACGAACTTGACATTCTTCCTTGTGAGTTTTGTTAATGGAGAAGCAATCTTTGAAAAATTCTCTACGAAGCGTCGATAGTATCCAGCTAGTCCGAGGAAACTTCGAATCTTTGACACGTTCTTTGGTCGTTCCCAATTTAGCACTGCTTCAATTTTGGAGGGGTCCACTGAGATGCCTTCTTCAGAGACAACGTGTCCAAGGAACTTGACCTTTGTCATCCAGAAATCACATTTTTCTCTTTTTGCATAAAGACCATGTTCTCTCAACGTTTGTAGAGCGATCCTCAAATGCTCAGCATGTTCTTCTTCGTTTTTAGAATAGATCAAGATATCATCTATGAAAACAATGATAAATTGATCTAAGTACGGTCGAAAGACACGGTTCATCAAGTCCATGAAAGCCGCTGGTGCATTAGTCAACCCGAAAGGCAAGACAAGAAACTCAAAATGACCGTAGCGAGTCCGAAAAGCTGTCTTTGGAATGTCCTCTTCTCTTATCTTCAGTTGGTGATATCCGGATCGTAAGTCAATCTTTGAGAAATAGCAAGATCCTCCTAACTGATCGAACAACTCATCAATTCGGGGTAGAGGGTACTTGTTCTTGATAGTCAATCGATTAAGCTGGCGATAATCGACACAGAGCCTCAACGATCCGTCATGTTTCTTCACAAAAAGTACTGGAGCTCCCCAAGGTGATGTACTTGGTCGAATAAATCCTTTTTCCAGTAATTCGTCCAACTGCTTCCTCAATTCCACTTTCTCAGCAGGTGCCATTCGATACGGGGCAATAGAAACAGGCGCTGCTCCTTGAGTTAAGTCGATGACAAACTCAATTTCTCTATCAGGCGGAAGTCCGGGCAATTCATCTGGAAAAACATCTGAAAATTCGTCCACCACAGGAGTGTGAGAGGATAGGTCACTCTTCTTTAGTTCTCCATCTGAAGCAAAGATCGTCCCAAGATTGGTGAAATTCCTTCGTCCTCCAATACAAGCCTTTAGCACCGGGGCTGGCGTCACTGTTCCTGTTTTTGCCTGAAATTCGATGACTTGTCCATTCTTGGTGAATAAAGAGACACGTTTCCTATGACAATCTACTATTGCCTGGTATTTAGTTAGCCAATCCATTCCTAAGATTACATCAAACTCTGTCATAGTTATTACATATAGGTCAGCCGATAGTTTATGTTCTCCTATAACAATACACACTGATTTACAAATTATGGATACTTCAGCTATCCCGCCCATTGGTGTACTAAGGGTTAATGATGAACTACATGTCTCAGTTTCTAATTGTAGTACGGAAGCAAATAACATAGATATAAATGAATGAGTGGCACCAGTGTCAAATAATACATGAGCCCAAGAATGAGACACGTGAATCATACCGTCTACAACTGAGTGATCAGCCTGTTTTCCTTGTCCAGTTGTAGCCGTAATTGCATAAGCTTGTGCTGGTGCTTTTCCTTTATCACTTTTTCCTCGGTTTCCTTGGCTACTACTAGCCTTATTATTATTTCTCCCAGAAAAATATGGCCTTTGATTCACTGAGCCTTGTGGAGTCGGTTGGAAGTTCTGATTAGCATAAAAATTGGAACCCTGTGGCCGCTGTTGATAGTTGTACTGAGGCTGGAACCCTCGAGGTTGAGTTACTGAGACTTGGGAAGCTGGAGTGTTTTGCTGAGGCGCTCCACGATTTTGACTCCCTCCCCAAACAGTGGAGCCAAAATGACTTCCTTGTGGCCTTGGTGCAAAGGATGATTGTGTAGGGCGGTTAGGGCAATTTCTCCTCAGATGTCCCACTTGTCCACAGTTATGACAAGCATACGGTTGGAAACGACCACTGCCAGAAGATCCACCACCAATAGTCACTCCACTATGCTGAATGACTTGCCCTTGTGACTTCTCTTTCTTACTTATTTTCCTTTGACGCCCACCAGAACCCTTATACTCTCCATAGGAGTTATTTAGTTCTGTCTCTGCCCGCTGTGCCGCAGCTACAAGATCAAGAAAATCTGTTGATGGAACAGCAGCTATCATTTGTCTGATTTTCGGCCTCAGGTTATTTCTAAATTTTTCGCATCTCGCCATTGGATCCGATACAGCCCCGGGATTGTAGCGAGACAATTCTATAAATCGAGCATGGTATTCAGCAACTGTTGTATCTCCCTGCACCAGGTTTTCAAATTCTCGCATCATTGCTTGCCTATGGCTCTGAGGAATATAGGTGTTGCGAAAAATGGTTTCGAACTGCTCCCATGTAAGATTCGGCACGTCATAGTCGTCTTTCTGAAGATCCCACCATTCTTCGGCTTTACCCTCAAATATATATGTTGAAAAGCTAACCCAATACTCCCGTGGAATCCTCAAGGTGTCCAACTTCTTTTTGACTGCCTTTAGCCATTGTTCTGCTATGACCGGGTTAGGTTCTCCACTAAATGTGGGTGGTTTCTGCTTCATAAACTCCTTCAACAGAGTTAGATGTCGTTGTTCGGGATCACGAACCTCCACAGGTCTTTGCACATTTTGTAATGCTTGAAGAATTTGTCCTAAATTATTTACTTCTGGTGCAGCTGGCGGGGATTGTGTTGCATGTCGTAGTTGCTCATCTTCTTGAGCTTGTTCCATCGGTTCCGGTTGCTCAACTTCTTGAGCATGTTCAACCGGTTGTGACAGCTCAGACGATTGCATTTGACGTCTTGGTGGCATAGTTTCTACTGGCTGCGAAAATTTAACTAGGATCAGTACCAAATGATGATGACATTAACACCTAACTTTAAAACCATTCCCAAAGATTAATTTTTAAGGTGGTGCTATACCCCCTAGGTTAATCGAACCTAGGCTCTGATACCAAAAATTCTGTAACACCCCTATGTGGGGGTTAACAGTTTTAAATAAATAAAAATAATTTTAAATTTTATATTATTTAAATCAATTAAACAATGCCCATGGGTCTTTAAACAACAAGAAAAATAAAAATAAACGTTTTAAATACAAACCACAGTTTTTAGTGTAGCACCAAATATATATAATTACAGTCATCATCACCATAGTACAATTCCCAAATAACTTAACACAGCCATAAAAAAAAATAATACAACTCTTACATGTTGTAGATAAGTTGTAATTAAACAGGGTCTTCTAACACGAAAACAGCAGGATTGTTTTCGTTTATTCCTCTTCAAATATGTTGCACTGAGTTCCACCTGAGATATGAAGATATGATAGGGATGAGCATCGACATGCCCAGTAGGGAAATCATGACTCACCTTATGGTTTATCCATTACCACATTAAAAACTGCATGGTTAGTAGGTTACATCATATTCCAGATTATGAGGTTTATTATGATCACATCTTATGGATACCGTAGTTAATCATTACCAAGTGTCATAATTACACATTTATACAAATATTACCAATCATCATTGTTCCTAGGTATCCATGTTAAATTGAGTATCACTCAACTCATCGAAACCCAAATGGGCGCACTTGATCACCCCATAAACATTCCAAGGGTGTTCCGGTGAGGGGACATCAAGCCCCGAGTCCTCACCAAATCAATTCCTGTACAGTGTGTTTTGGGACTTTCAACCCAAGGAAGCGTCATCACCTTCCCCCTATTTTACCTTTTTGGGTATTCATGCCCAAGGACGTAACCGCCGCCCTCTTCATGTCTCACCATTTCTCTATATTAAATCATTATTAATAGAGTCAGTTTTCCTAACCATGTTCTCAATTTATAACATGTGTCAATTCATTATGTTCCTCGCCGTACAATACAAGACGAGTCCATGTCATAGTTTCATATGTGATACTCATATAATATCAGTTCAACATAGATATATATATATTGCGGCAAAACAATCAATTTTAATTCTATAAAAACCTCACAAAAATGAGTAATAGAATCCCTACCTTTCAAGCTTATCAACAATCTTTTAATCCTGGAATCAATTAACGTTAGCTCCACACATCCTTGACCCTAAGGCATGCATAAGGACAATTAAAACTAAAGCACAACGTATAATCACATTCATAAGTGAGTTATGTGTAAACCCGTCTACTAGTGCCATTAAAGTATTTTTATGCATTAAACATGGAGAAAATGCATACTAAAAACTAAGTTTAGATTAAAGAAAACCTACCTCAAAACTTCTTTGAAAAGCACCAAAGTTTGGGTTATCAATCAAGCTTGAATTAACTTTAAAACCGCCTCGATCATCGTTGGGAATTATAATTGTCTTGGCCACAAAGAGAGCTTTGTGCTCTATGTCTTTAGTTAGAAATTTGAAGTGAGAAGGGAGAGAATGAGAACTAGAGAAGAAGGTGGTGATAGTTAAATAAAAAGATATCAAAATGCTTAAGAGGAATGAGATGTTTACGGGGAAAAGTTGTAAGAAGAAACAAAAGAGTCTTAAAGGAAAATATCATCTTGTCTCCCATGAAGACTTTTAGCAAATAATGCCAACATAATTGAGGGGATAATTGGAGTGAATTATAGAAGAAGATAAGGAAATAATTAATTAGGTGGTTGAGAAATATCTCCATGTCTTCTATGAATTGACGGAAAATAATTCAATGTCCCCTTCGGATACCTTTAGCAAAATGAGAAGAAGTCTATATAATTGAGCAATAATTTAGGGAGACAAGATTAGTAGAAGTAAGTGTTGGTAAGTTTTGAATGTTTCTTAGGAAGACTTGGTAAGAAAATACTAAAATGGTATTTTTTTTTTTAAATGATCATAAACAACTTAGTAATTTTAAATAGTCACATTTTATTCATTAAATTTTACAAAATTATGCCCGTTAAAAATACGGGTGTTACAGAATTTTATGAATTGGTTTGCATATTTGAAAAGTAGCATCCTAGGCTTTCTAACGAGCTATCATAAACCTAAATCGGAGTTGTATTTTATTTTCTAAGAATTATTCAATTTTTGTATTGGAAACTAGTAAATCTACCAGTTTGTTATGGTATACCAGCTGCTAACCTGAACCAAGAACCCATCTTTGCTCACCACCTAATTCTTTAATGTCTTGCAACCTTTCCAATATTATCCTAAGTGATTGATGAATCTTATTAGGGACTAAAACATATAGATTACTTGTTCACATTTTATATTGTGTTAAGACAAAAATTGTTTACTGTGGTATTCAAAAGAGATTTATATAAAAGCTTTAATGGCATACTAGTAAGATAGGTTTACACATGATTTATTTATGAATGTAGTTGTATGTTGTGCTTTAGTTTTAATTGTCCTTATGCACGCCTTAGGATCAAGGGAGTATGGAGCTAACGTTAATTGATTCCAGGATTAAGAGACTGTTGATAAGCTTAAAAGGTAGGGATTCTATTACTCATCTTTTGTGAGGTTTTTATAGAATTAAAATTGATTGTTTTGCCGCAATATATATATATCTATGTTGAACTGATATTATATGAGTATCACATATGAAACTATGACATGGACTCGTCTTGTATTGTACGGCGAGGAACATAATGAATTGACACATGTTATAAATTGAGAAGCATGGTTAGGAAAACTAACTCTATTGATAATGATTTAATATAGAGAAATTGTGAGACATGAAAAGGGCGACGGTTACGTCCTTGGGCATGAATACCCTAAAAGGTAAAATAGGGGGAAGGTGATGACGCTTCCTTGGGTTGAAAGTCTCAGAACACACTGTACAGGAATTGATTTGGTGAGGACTCGGGGCTTGATGTCCCCTCACCGGAACACCCTTGGAATGTTTATAGGGTGATCAAGTGCGCCCATTTGGGTCTCGATGAGTTGAGTGATACTCAATTTAACATGGATACCTAGGAACAATGATGATTGGTAATATTTGTATAAATGTGTAATTATGACACTTGGTAATGATTAACTACGGTATCCATAAGATGTGATCATAATAAACCTCATAATCTGGAATATGATGTGACTTACTGACCATGCAGATTTTAATGTGGTAATGATAAAAACCTAAAGGTGAGTAATGGCTTTCTCTACTGAGCATAGTGTTGCTCATACCCTTATGTTTATATCTTTTCAGGACTCACTAAGTGTAAGGTGGCTACGAGAAATATAGTTGAGGAAGTGATGTAGCTATATTACATTGGGACTGCTTCAATCGTTGAGAATGTTCTTCATGATAATGTAAGCATCAATTGTTACTTTCTGTGACTGTATTACAATGTGTTGAGGGTTAAAATGATGATGACAACAGTTTATATTATTAAATTTAAGGTGCTACATTTAAAACTGTGGTTTATTTATCGTTTATATTTTTATTTTTGAGTTGAGAGTTTTCATTTAAGTCCCGGGCAAATTTTATTTTTAAGGTTTTATTTTTATTATTTATTTTTATTTTATCTCATTAAAAACTGTTAACCCCCATATAGGGGCGTTACAAAAATTAATCATTAAAAAAAGATGAGGATGCATGTGATGACCAAGGGACATTCATTAATAAAATTTCATATATAATTGGGTTTAATTAATGAATTTACCCTTATAAATTATACTTTTTGTAAAAATTATGATAATGAACAAATAAGAAGTATTAATAGAAAATGTCATTATGGACCTGATGCAATATTGGATAGTGCCAAATGCATATTTTTAAAGCATAAATGCTTGAAAATTTATGAAAAATATTTATAAAACAAATTTTAAATCACAATTAATTATAATATTGTGATGTAAATGAATGGGTGATTACGGTAGAAATAAGGTGGAAAAACATGCCAAATCATAAAAAAGTGAAAAAACGATACGACGCGATGTAAGTACACTGCTAAGGTAAAAACATAGGTATAAGAAATGTTGTTTTTGGGTTCCAAAGGTTAACCAAAGAATAGGAAGGATATTTAATACAATTCAAGAATATGTTTTTCAACGATTTCACCTCAACGGTATAAAAAAAAAGTACTGTGTGGTGAAAAATTACACTATGTAAAGTAGTGGGGGCCACTAAGTAGACACGCAATGGATTCTTATTGGGCCACCATACCATGAAAGGTGGCCTAATCACAATTAGCCGCTAATTCCCATAATTATAACCCAGTGGGTGACTCATCCATTCAAAAAAAAAAAAAAAAAGGGGGGGGGGGGGGGTGGGGGGGGGAGTATGGATAAGTCTTTAATAAAAGATCTACGCATTAAAGTCATTTCATTTTTCTTCCCCATCAAGTTCGGCAGCCCTTGGTTATCCCTCTCAAAATTTTTGTTCAAACAAATCCTCTCATATAACCATTTTCAAGCAAATTCCAAGTAGGACCAAGTTTAGGCTCAAGGTTTCTTTAATTTCCAAGGTAAGAGTTTCTTTGGGGATTCAAGGGAGTTAATAAAGGTTTTCTCTTCCACAAAATAAGTTTAGGAGAATTGGCAAGGAAATCAAATGTTCAAGGTGCAAGATCACCTTTTTTTCTTTGTTAAAGTCTAAAAACCCAAATTTTAAAGTTTGTGATGGTTTTGCTTTGGATGTTCTGATTTTCCTTCAAGTATAGTTTGTAATGATTTTATGGCATATTTTGATGTGAATTTGGGATATAAATGTGAAAATTTATATTTGGTGAAAAATAGGGTAATTTTGTAAAGTTTGAGTGTTTAGTTTTATAATTGTGATTTGGGCATGAAAATGGTTTCCTGGGATGTGGTGTTTTATCTTAAATGTGAAGTGTACATAATGTCACTCTCTTTGTGATGTATATGGCAAAAATTTTTAACCTTATCACAAGGGTACATGAAGTTCACCAGTAGACTTGCTGTGCACCTTTATGCAATTGCCACCTAAATTTTTAATTTTAACAATTAACTCCCAAAGCTTGTCAACTTGTTTCAATTTGGCCCATATAAATGATTGGTGATAGAAATATTCATGTACACCGTACATTTTGCTAAACTTTCAAGTACTTTGACAAATTGCTTTTTGAACTTTCAATTTGATAATTATTCTTTTCTTTATGTTGCTATTTTAAGCAATATCATTAATCGGGATCAAATTGCAACAATTTGATAAATTTAGAGTGAATTTTCAAAATTTATTAAAGTTTCATAGATACGCCAAAGTTCTCAAAATTTGGGGGTGTGAAATGACAATAATCCTAAATTTTTTTGTTAAAAAATTATAAAAGATTTGGCCTTTTTTTTTAGAGGAAAAATAATGCCAAAATTTGGGTCTTTTTTTTTTTGGTCTTCATAATGCCAATAATTCCAAAGATTTTTGATCTTCTTTATTCTGACTATAATTTTGAGACAATTTCTTTGTCCAAAAAAAAAGAGAATAATTTCGAGACAATTTCTTTAAAAATAAGTAAAAACTTTGGACAAATCTTGTGGCAAAGCCCCACCTAAGAACGGTCAGGTCCTTGATCGCCACAGCCGTACTATCTTAGACGATTTCCACAGACTGCCAAGTTCACAAAATCCCAATGGTGAATCCGTAATTTCGACGTCCAACCAGGGGCAATACGGTAACAAAACCTGCGAGAGACGGGAAACAAACACACATATAGAGAGAGAAAGCGAGGAGAGAGTGAGAGAAAGCTCTTGTGCTTAGCTTTGCTTCTTGTTGTTCTTCTTGTTTCATGGCGGCTTCAGCTCGAGCTTTCGTTCTCTCTCGCTTCACCGACCTATCTCTCCGGCTTCGCCAACCTCTCCAACCACCGCCGCCGTTTTCGCGGCATCGCCTGACGAGAACTGCGTTTCCTTTCTTGCGGTGGCGTCGTTCCGCGAAGGCTAAGGTTTGTTGCCTTATCTCCGGCGTGGACGGCGGCGGAGTCTCCGACGAGTTCGTTTCGACGAGGAGGTCCGGCTTCGACCGCGGCTTTTCGGTAATTGCAAACATGCTCAAGCGGATAGAGCCCTTGGACACTACGGTTATCTCCAAGGGCGTTTCTGATTCCGCCAAGGACTCCATGAAGCAGACGATCTCGACTATGCTAGGTTTGCTCCCCTCGGATCAGTTCGCCGTGACGGTTAACGTTTCTAAAGGCCCTCTCGATCGCCTCCTAGTGTCTTCGATCATCACCGGGTAACAATTTCAGCTCAAGAATTTTGATTTCTACCGATTAATTCGATAAAGAAATGAATTTTTCAAATCATATTTCCAATTCTGTGTGGATTAGCTGTGATTTGATTCGATTGGTTTTGGAATTAGGTATACACTGTGGAACGCGGAGTATCGAATATCTTTGATGAGGAATTTTGACATTCCGATGGAGAATTCGGAGAAGTTGAATCGGTCGAAGCAGCAGGCTGTCTCCCAAGGGCAGGAGGTTGAGGATAAGGATAGGGAAAGAGGTTTTGGGACGAGTATCGAAGAGTTGGAGACAATAAGTCCTCAGGTTTTCGGGAACCTATCGCCTGAAGCTTTGAGCTATATTCAGCGGTTGCAATCGGAGTTATCTACTGTCAAGGAGGTGAGTAAGTTAATCAGAAAATTTGTTGTGCTTCACCGTTTTTCATTGTTGCTACTTAACTCTGGACTAGAAACAGGATTAAATTATGGAATTAGGCGAAGAAATTGTCCAACACAATTTGTAGAGTGTCTGTTTTGCTTGAAGCATGCCTAGGAGAAAGGTGGATAATTTTTATATCACACGAGTTTTGACCATATGGCCCTATATAATAGTGTTTGTTGATTGATGAGATAGCTATAAATGTTATTAGAGTTTTCAAATATGCTAGGCAAGACATTAAAATGGGTCGTTTTTAGGTTTTGAGGCTTCCAGTTTATTGAGTAAATGAAGGCATTTTCGGTACTTCCACCCTCCTATTTCTCTATAGGACTTTACATCAGCCATGTTTGCTTTTGCAATTTATGTTCTGTAACATTGTTTAATGCTTTGAATTGCGTTGCATAATTCCTTTTTGACTTGCTTACAAACGTGTTATGGATTCAAATGGCTGAATTGCAATGTTGCCAATCATTTATGTTCAGGAGTTGAATGAAAGTAGTTTCTAAACTTTGTTATTAAATATTCATCATTATACTTCAATTTTATTGGGTCAAATAGAAATTGATGTAATGTTTTGATGGGTAGCCGTGGAACAATTTGTGGTGTAAATAAAGTTTCCTTTCGTGTTAACAACTTTTGTCCAGCTATTTGAGGAGAAAACCTTTGCTTGGCTTCTTGGTTTCTTGTTTTTTCCACCCATGGCACTCATAGTTGTGTGGCTTGAGCTCTCAATCAGTTTTGTGGGAGGAGTTGTTAGATTAGCCTTTTCTAATTTGTTGGCATTAAATCATGTACCCGTTTAATGTGCTTTTGACATAACTTGCTGTGGAGAATATCAAATGCTTCTTTTTTTTTAAAGTTACAAGCTCCTTGGTATGTCTTGTCCAAACTGACGGGTGTACATTTTTTTCAGGAACTGAATGCTCGAAAGCAGGAAAATTTACAAATTGAATATAGCAGAGAACATAGGAATGATCTGTTGGATTATCTGCGGTCATTGGATTCTAATATGGTAATAGCCTAAAATCTTTTCTTTATATTGTGTTCTTTGGGTGGGTATTGAAATGTTAATACTTTAAACCTTGGATTCAATATTTCATCTCATACTAGCTGGCCTTGTGCCTGTGCTAAATTTGAGCTATATTGTACTCATTTGTTTGAACAGGTGACAGAATTGTCCAAGCCATCGTCATTAGAGGTAGAGGAAATAATTCACCAGCTTGTTCAAAAAACATCGCAAAGATTCTTCAAAGATGACGGTGATTCAAATTTCATTGGAGAGTCGGTCGGAGGGAACAGAGAAAACCTGCCCGATGGCAATGATGAATCTTGCAACACCATAGGCACCTCACGTGATTACCTAGCGAAGCTACTTTTCTGGTTAGGATTATTTCATTCTGATTTGTAAATAGCTTGCTTCTCTTGTCTTTTCTTTTTCTCCCCCATTTCTTAATACAGTTCTTTCTCTTGATTAAGTTACGTGTAGGAAATGTTCTCATTAATAAAGAAACTTGCATATGATTAAGAAATGTTCATATAATATATAAAAAAAAAAAAGAAAGCGCACGGTTCACGTTCACACGTGTGGACAGTGGTCGCTTCCTTGGTTATTGTTACCAATTGGGCACTAAGTCTAGTCTTCCTATTGGCAGGTGTATGCTATTGGGTCATCATTTAAGGGGCTTGGAAAACAGATTACACTTGACTTGCGTTGTTGGACTGTTGTAAAGAGAGAGTGGGAAACTTGTATATTTTACACCCTTTTCTCCTTTTTCTTCTTCTTTTTTGTTTCCATGCCCATATTTATTTGTATTGCTATATATTTGTTTTTAATCTAAAGCGAAACCGTTACATGATCCTAATATGACCTTTTGGATGCCATTCGCCAAGCATGCCGAAGCCTAAATCTTATGGGTGTTGCAGTTGTAGTTTCATAGTTTAATGTTAAATCTCTGTTGTAGCATATTTTGAGGTTAAAATATGAGAAATCTATGTTGTTGACGTACAGTATTGTGAAAGAATTTACAGCACGCCATGGTTGATGCCTGATGGAATGGCTATTGGAATGGACTGATAATTCATGTTTGATGGAGCAAAAGGAAACAATCCTACCAAAATGTCTGAATACATATTTTGAAAATAGACTAATGAAATAATCATTTTGTTTCAAATGTGATGTCAAGTAAAACATTTTTGCCTAAGATTACCCTTCTTAATATTTTATTACTTGAACTACTTTTCCCATCGTTCCAACACGAAGTTTTGTTATAAAAGATTAAACGTAGAAGCATTTTTGTAAGAATTATAATTATCCTATTTTATTCAAACAACTAGATCAATCGTGACAATTGTAATCGTGGTGTTAATTCTATTGTTCAACTAAACCTTAAAAGTGGAGCAAATCATTCATTTTTGTTAAAATTGTATTTCTATTTTTATTTACATCACAACTTTATTTTACTAAACTAAACATCACTTCATTGTTGATAAAAATAGATGACAGTTAGTAGCTTAATAAGACTTTAAGCTGCATCTCAAATTTTGGGTATAGCTGTAAAAAAGAAATGAAAACAAAGTCAGCTCTTCTAGTCGAGTGGCGTGTAAATCGTAACAATTTCATTGATGATTCTCAGAGATCTACATTTGCGCAAATATTCAGAAACCAATCCTACAATAGGTGGAATTCAAGCAAACTATTCCGTCTTGAATTCAGAGGGTTTCTTCCCACAAACAAATAAATCATACACTATCAAAAACAAATTCCGTGTAGTAGCGGTGATCTCTCGATATGTACAAAAAATGAATTGAATTAAAAAGAAAAAAAAAGAGCAGAAATTGTTCGTTGTTCTTGTTGTTTTAATTAAAAAGAAAAAAAAAGAGAAGAAATTGTTCATTGTTCTTGCTGTTTTAGGGGTTGATGCTGGGTTTTGTAAAGATCATAAGGGGCCCACAGAAGATCAACCGGGCAAGGCACTTGAGAGTCGAGCCTCACCCATGGCTTCCCTTTGCCACTCCAATGCAACAAGCTCGCAGGACCAGGATGCAAACTTCTACAAGTGTTCAACACATTGTCTCCACCAAGCCCATGTTGGTTCCACCTATGCTCAATGGCCTCAACATCTCCACCAAACACCAACAAGAACGGAGGCAGAGAACCCAGCTCGTAAATCCTCCTCTCCTTCTGAATCCTCATCCATTTCTCAATCACTTTCGTGTAATCTCCTTCTCTCCATCTCTCCAAATCCATCACCATCACACCCGTATTGAAATAGCAAGGCTTGATATTGTTGCTAATCTTGTCTTCGAAAACCTTGCGAAGCTCCTTGTCCGACCAGAATTCGTCGGTGAAGTACTTGTTAAAGTCTGCGTGACAATACTCGGGAGCTCCAATCACTCTTGAACCACTCAGAGAAACACTCCATAGCTTCTGTATGTCGTCGACCAATATGGTATCGGAGTCTAAATAGATAACTCTCGCAACGCAGGGCTCGAGCAAATCGGCTAAGTAGCTCCTTGCGTAGTTTAACGGGTTGTCAAGAGCTTGACGAATTGAAGAAGATATTAGATTGTGGACTATGCTTTCCTTCAAAATGTAGACTTTGAAACTCATTGAAGGGAAGGTGGCTTGAAGAGTCCGAGTAAGGCTTTCTGTGCTGGGTAGTATCGAATCGGAATTGGCATCGGAGGCGACGAAGTGAAAGAAGAGATTTTCTGGGCAAGAAGTGTGCATGAGGATTGAGTGGACTGAAGCAATGGTGCCTCTCAAGTACTCTGAATCAATTGTCATTGCAATGTGAACAGCTGAAGGGTTACAAGCCAACGACACGTCGCTTTTGCCCAAAACTGGACAATGGAATCCGTTTCTGTATTCTGGGGCCTCAGAAAATTGCATTGAGCTCTCAACAACATTATTGGGTATTTCATAACCTCTATATATGACTTTGTTGGGAAACGATCGAGCTTCAATATTGGCAGGAAAAAGAAGCAAATCAGGAACTAGGAAGAGCAAAAGTAGAACCAAGAGTGATATTCTCGAAATAAACATCTCTGCGAAAAATCAGTTCTGGAGATGATGATGTTAGATTGAGTTTGCGAAACTGAGATGCAAAGAAGAGAATTTTTGAGGTGGATTTGTATTGGGACTTAGAGAGGAATAAGAAAAGACATAAATGTTGAAATAGTTGGAAAGAAAGACTAGACAGAGAACGCCAACGCGTCGTTGTGCGTGTCTTCGACAGAACGCGTTTTTTTTTGTTCTTATGTTATGGCGGTGGCAGGCTGCTTCGCAAAGTTGACTGTTGGTCTTCTCGAACTTTCCTAGTGCTTTCTTCGGTATATGTTATATAATATATTATATTGGAATTGTAGTATTTGATTATTGGTAGGTGAGGAAAAAGCTTCATGGGAACAAAAAAGGGTTGACGATTCAATTAACTTTATGCTTAGTTTGAAAATGGAAAGACCATGTGACCACGTGCTTTGAACCCGTATAAATAGTGAACTATTGTGCATCGTGGTTAATCCACCGTCATGTGACCACATGCTATGTACATATATAATTAATATCTTCTTTTTTTTTTGAAAGAATATAACTAACATCTCTAATGCAAGCAAAACGTTTGTACATATTTGTTTCATTCGAAACAAGGTTACATTTATATATATAGATTATTTACCGATTTATATTTTATATTTTAAATTTATTCAAATACTAACTTGTTTTATGGTGTTTTTATTTTGATTTTTTTGAAAAAAACATAGACAACGAAAACATTTTGAAAAATGTATTGCGATTGTTTTTAAAATTTTGTTTGGTTGTATATGATAGTGCGTTTTAAAAAAAAACATTTTTAAAGCCCACCCGTTATTTTGATATAAATACCACTGAGGGCAAGGGGGGAGGGGAGATTGCTAGGTTGGTAAAAAAAAAATAAAAACAATTTTTTTTGTTTTAAAAAACATAAAATTTTGGGTATTTTAAAAACAATTGTTCTTTTCATTTCCCACAATTTTAACTAAACAGTATTTTAAAAATATTTTTATTTTTTGTGTTTTAGAAAACGGTAGAAAACATTTCAAAAATAATACCAAATGCCTATTTTTGATTTTTCATCTTATCAAGTTTATGCCTTTAAATTAGATTTAGTACACAACATTTTTCCAAACAACCTTAAATTATGACTTTGAAAATTGCCCAAAATTGCCTTAGAAAAATAACAAAATTTAAAAAAATTAAAAAAATAAAGCGAAGGATTTACATATGACGTTTAAGTTTTAACTTAATTATTTTTTAAACTAAGTAAACCATTAGTTAAACGAGAATGGGAGCTTGACTTCAACATAGAAGCTAAAAGAAATTGTTTGATACATTAGGTGGGGGGTGGGGGGGGGGAGAAGGTGGGGTTGAAGAAAGAAAGAAATTGCCTGATGTTGGCGCCTTAGAGGTAAAAAAAAAAAATATAAATCAAGTGTCAAACACTTTCTTGTTTTCCAAGGCTAAGCCTGCGCATACGTTTTCCCATCATTAGGTGAATTTAACCAAATTCCCCCAAATCTTTTTCGTACGACAAGACTGCTATTTAATTGTTAAATTAAGTGTCTTTTCTGTCTGGAAATAATGAACTGCAGACAGTTACGACACGCCACATGCTCATTAAGGCTGAAATGGCACGCACGGACTTTGGTTGCTTTTAGCTTCATTAAAGGCCACTGCATCCTGGCCCAGTTAGACTGAGATTGGGGCCCACATATTGCCTACAAGTACCGTCTGTGGAAACACTAACACGGGGAAATACATATCATTACCGATAAATTATCAAATAATACAAACATTAACCGACTGCTACCGAAACTTCAATACTAACCCATGTGCCACTGCCAGGCGGTCTGGAAACACGTCAAAACTTAACCCTGTTTCAATTTGCAGAATTTAGTCTGATCGGACCAAAGTTCTTATGAAGGCCCGGTGGAAAAATAAAAATTAGAGATTAAATAAATACCTCTCTACAAAAATATCATACAGAATCAGATCCTTGTATACAAAAACAATAGCTTATAGGCCATCCATATGAAGCAACCCTCGTTGGGTTTTTCATGGATCTGGCTTCTAAATATGTGAGAGAAAAGGCATGAGTTATGTCATCTCCATAAACTTAAATACTATAAAAATGTGAAATGAACAGAGAGACGCAAGTTTTGCTCCGTGATTTACTTACGGTGACGCATCTCGTGTCAGTCAGTCTGTCTGTCTGTCTATGCCTTGAGAAACTGCGGTCTCGGAAATAGGCATGTTAAGTCACAGTGAGTGCGACATGAACTTGTGAAACCGCTGTACTCTCTGATGAAAACGTGAAGAAATAGCTCCCAATGATGTTGATCTCTTCCTCGGCCGGAAGAAGAAATCTTCTGTGTCCATTATGTAGGACATCTGCCACATGATAATGGCCCATGAACAAATGAAAAAAAATAATGTTCATGCATGATTTGTGTTGCAGAATCTTGTTAGAATCACAACGTCAATGTTTTCACGTAAACAAAGGAGCTTCAACCGTTAACAAATAATAATAACAATAAAAAAAGAAAAACTAACAAGTTCTGTATTATGGGGACATTTTTTTTCAAGCTTCATTTTTGAGCCTTTCCGGATAAGGAATTAAAGGATTACTTCTTTTGCTGTATCGTTGATTTTCATTCCTTTACCGTAAAAGGATGTCCCATTCTCTTCTTTGCTGGTGAAAACTCTTTTGGGTTAATAAAGTAATGTTTCTTATCGAGAGAGAAAAGAGACCTACCTTGGATGAACTGCAAGTAATCTTACACTCCAAACCATTAACTAATTGGACACCTTCCAAGGCAGCGGAGACTGCAGAAGATTCATCTAAAGATGCAAATCTGCGCTTGTTTCTGCAGAAATTATATAGAGCAACAAGTATAAAAAATAAGCAACAATTCACAAAACCTTTTCCCTTAAAATTGCAATCTCATAATAGGAAAAAATATAATACGACACTAAACATGGTTATATGCCTAACATGTATCCAAAACTATATATATCCCTTCAGTAATGGTAAAACTTCATGTCTAGTGTATCCAAAACAACTATATTCTGTCAGTAAAGCTAAAACTCTAAGCATATATATGGTGTTGCCGACGCAGAAGCATATGTTTCAAAATGAAACAAAGAACAAACAAGAACTCAAAAAATAATTAAAAAAACCAAATAAGTCTGAAATTTTATTGATAAGAGATGATTGTGATAATTTGATTACACTCATATTTATAGGACTTTTTAGGTCAAGAATAGAAACTAAAAAGAATGGGATACTAAATGAAATTAAAGATAATACTAAGAAGTATTAAACTGATGATACTAGGATCGCCTGCGCGGGAGGGAGGCAGGGGTGGCCCTGACGGGAGAAGAGAAAGAAGGGAAGAAAAGAAGAGGAGAGAGAACGAAAATGGGGAAAATTAGAAAAATTGATTTTTTGTTTTTTGGTTTTTGTATTCTTTTTTTTTTTTTTGCTGATTTTGAATTATTTTGGAATAAAAATCAAATTAATGTTTGTGATTTGGTGTTTTTAGATCAATGGTTGTGATTTACCTTTCATTTTTTAATGTATCCATTATTTTGAAGGATAATTTAGTAATTTTGATTACAAAAATAATATCCAAGCATTTTAGTGGACAAACTTAACAGTTTGACCGTTAAATGGTCCTTGGCAAATAAAATGAAAGGTTGGGACCAAAAAATAAAAAATAAAAATTGGGGACCAAAATCTTGCTTTTGTGAATGGTTGGGACCAATATAGCAATTTACCCTAATATTTAAGATGCACAAATCAGTCACATTCGATAGATTTATTTTTGCACAATTGCATCGGAGGGAATAGATATTTCAAAATGAGGAAAAATCTAATAGTTCAAAATCAAGTGCGTGTGGATTGAGAACCATCTAGTAGAGAAAATAAGTCTTAAAATGCACAACGTAAAAAAATAACATAAACCCGCAATGATGCCTGCCCTTTAGTAAATGACATCAAAATAATAGCATAGGCTGAAATATAAAGTTATTACCTCTTTAGGGTAATTCCATGTGGCTCCTTTTTTCCAGGAAAGACTGACAGAAGATCGTTGTTCAGATAATCAGAAAAATTGGGATCCATTGAAACTGCAAAGATCTCAGGTTTCTCAGTCGCATTGTGCATCAACTGTATGGATAACCGGGAGGGGGCAGACTAGAAAGTGAAGGTAGAGAAAAACACAAAAAAAGGCATTAAGTCAAAATCATAAACAGTGAAAACTCCCTGTAGGGTGGGAAGGAGGAAGATAGTTTCTCAGCAAGAGAAAGAGTGGAAAAAAGTTCAAAGAACTTACACAGTCCAATCTATAAATATTCTCCTCATGCAGAAGGACATGTGCGTTTTCATAATATACTACGTCTCCCATACCAGGTTTCCGGGATTTTTCACTCTCATATAATTGAAGAAGCTTATTGTCCATTTCATCAGTTGCCACTGTTTGAAGCTGTAGCAAAGAATTATCATTTACACAGAATTCTGGCAAAAGAACATTAAAGAAGAGAGAAATTAAAGTTTGCTTACCTGTTTGACCAATTTATAAATCACTTTGTCCAATGTAAATAACACATATGATTGGTTTCCTATGATAGCTCGACATTCATCCTCAAACTTTGCATTATCAGAAGACCCATCAAGCAAATTGTAGAGCGCACTCACGAATCTCGCATAAATGTGAACAACATATCTAAATAAAATTGTATCAACCAGTTATAATTTATAGAGTAGGAGAGCAGTAGTAAATTACCTGCCAAATGGATCAGGAGAACCTGCATCCTTTCTCCATTTCATTTCTCCACCACCTGTTGAATGCACTTTTGCTGACAGAGTCCTTTCATATAGAATCTAACAAGTTCAAAAGTTATGCATTGAGATCAAGGAATAAGTGAACATGTACAAAACCAACGCAAAAAAAGACAGGAATATTTTTCTTTACTTGGTGAAGCCTAAAAAGCACATAAAAATCATCATTTCCATAGAAGACCCGGTGTCCTTTCTTTTGCTCAACTAAAGTAGCTGGCACATGTTTTGCAAGAGGCTTCACGGATGAAAGAAAACGCTCTGGTAATGGCACTAAGTGTGCATCACTTGTCCCCTCAGCCTCACCTTCGCTCTCGGCCTTACCATCAACCTCCTCTTCTCCATGCCCTTCCCTGGAGCACTCATCACCTGCAGACTCGCTGCCTGAAACATCTTCACCAGCTTCGGAAACATTTTCACTGTTTTCATCGTCAGCGTCTGAATCATTTTCCACTCCAGCTTGTTGACCACACAACTCTTCTCCACTTCCAGATTGATACTGCCTACTTTCAACAGGAGGTTTTGCCTTGGCCATACCCTGTACCCGAGCATCTCCAGAGATAACAAAGTTATCCTCCTCAAAGTCACCATTGGGTGATAACTCGCCCTCTTCCTTTTCAATCTTGGAGGCCTCTACAGATCCTTCATGAGAACTGCTTAGTTTAGTACCTTCTCTAAGAACCCCATTTGTCAACGATGCATTTCTTGCAACATCACCTTCCTAAAGAATGCAAGAAACATGCAAAACAAGTTAATAAAAACACCGTCCATAAGAAACACAAAAGGGCAGAAAGGAGGAAATGAGTGCTTCGTAGATCCATTAGTATATCTACTCTATCAAAGGCAATAAAGAACTTAATGCTTGCAACATTCCAAACTCGTACCTCTGCTGAAGGTATGATATTAACATTGTCATCAGGTGTAGATAGATTTGCGCCACAACCTTGAAATGAAAAACAATGAAAAATGCACAAAGAGCAAGGAAATAGTCTCAGCAACAATTAGAAAGAAAAACGAGAGAAAATTATTGTGCAATTTACCAATTGAGAGAATGAGAGAACCTGGCGCTGCTTCCAGGCTGGTTCTGTCATGACTAGTTTCCACTCCATTTGTTGATGATGCATTCAAATTAGAAACTCGGTCAATGGAGGTGACATGTTTATTGGACCCGCAAGTTTTATCAGTCATATCTTCATTTTTATTGTTTTGCTCAAGTTGCTGAGTATCACAAATTGGTTCGTCTCTGCAGACGCGACCCACATCAACAGAACTATTTTCTTTAGTTGAGGTATCTCCGGTTGCTAAACCGGTCCTACAAGTACTCGGTGATTCTGGTAAAGTACTGCCATCTTCACCATGCAGAGATTTTTGTTTTGCAGAACTAACAACAGCAGCTTCACCAACCGGACTGTCATCACTCTCTTCTATGCTTGATGCACTACAATTTGTAGCACCATTCCTAACTTCTTTAACATCTTCAGTGACCTTTGAACAGTGAAGTTGAGAAGGAACGCCCAAAATTGGTTCCAAGAAGGAAGTATAGAATTTCATGACTTTATTTAACTGTTCTTTCGTTGAGCAGATTTCTTCACATGAATATTCGACAAGTTTGTACATCTCTTCGTGAATGCTAAGATCTGAGTATTCGTACTCCAGATGTGGGCTGATGAATTGTCTATTTCCAGCAACAAGTGCGAGAAGAAAATCATCCTCTTTCTGTTTTTGCTCTTTAATTTCCTTGATCTCGCCCACTAAAGCTGCATTTTTTTTTTATAAAGACAATAAATAGGATAGCTGATGCAACAATAGCCACCACTGTTAATTTAAAACTTACAATACCATCCGAAAAACAAAGTTGAACTTACATTTACTGCTCAAATTCTTTGAATCTTGTTGCTTGAAATAGAAGCTTCGTTGATCAAGTGATTTATAGTGGTTTTTTGCATATATTTCAGCCCAAACCTTGTTAAAATCTGAACGACACTTTGTCCATTCCTCTTGCTTCTGCTTCAGGCGTGTTAATATGACAGGCAATGCCAGAGCTGGATTTTTACGTAATATGTCCATCACATCAAGACCATGGTCACCATATAAACGTTCAATGCACCTTAAATTTAAAGCTGCAAACATAGAAAGTAGAGAAGGCCAAATCAGTCGGAGAACAAACAAGTAAAAATCTTAGATGTGAATCAGTAGAAAGTTGAGAAGGACGGGAAATGTTCTAGCTTCAAGGTGAGCTGAAAGAAACAAACCAGTAAAGTGGTCTTCAATATGAATTGGAGTTTCCATGTTGACTGCATTTAAGCTGTTCAACAATTCTTCTGCTCGCTTGGCAGTGGAGGTCACAGACTCTAACAACATGTCCAGTTCAAACCTAAAACACGACGTGGTCAGAGATGGAACAAAGACAGCTGTAAAGTTTTTTTATTAAAGCCCAGAGGCCTAACGGGAGTCCAAGGAACAAATGGAACACACTTTAGCATTGTAAACAATCCATAATGTATTATCAAGGAATATATCAAATAAGAGAAGAACTATGTTGGATGCTAATACTTCCTTAAGGAACTTAGATAATTGCACAAGCATACACAAAACACTGCCATTTTTAAGTGGACAATAATTAACAAAGATATACACCATTGTAAAAGACCATGTCATTGAGGAGAACAGCAAAACTATTCCTTGATTTTTACCTATCATCTTCACATCTGAACAAACTTTCCTCGTACTGATTTCTGCGCATATGTTTAAAGGAATAGTCCTCACTTCCTGAAGTCACAGATACCCAGTGGTCATTCAAAACTTGAGCACCAAGCCCTGATCTCTGGCTTGCTGAAGGTATTGGATACTGAAAAGTTACAAGTGCCAACAAGTTACACTTCATTACAAGTCCCAACAAGTTACACTTCATTACAAGTCCAAGATCTGCATACTACAACATGTAAAGAACTGCATTTAAAGTTGCATACATCATCTGGCAGAAGGCGATAACTTGGAGTACACCGTTTGCAACTAGAGAGGTCAAGCTCCTGAATGGATTTTCCCATATACTTTTCCCTGTATCTCTCCTTTTCTTTGCTTCCCTCAACATCGTGCTTTTGCTCTTTTTCTTTATCCTCTACCTTCACTGGTCTGGTTGAGTGACTATCACTGGAAATTGATTCTGCATCAAGAAATTAGTGCCATCTGAGTTCACAAATTACAAAAGAAAACTTAAGATTCCCATAGGAATCATGTGGCATCTAAATTGTCAGTGCATAAAAATGAATTGCTCCACATAATAAACTATAAAGACATTTAAAAAAAAAAAAACTGCAGGTAATATAAATATATATATATACATACTTTTACTCATAACACCCGCAAGGAATCCATCTGCAAAAAATAGACCAGTAAGAAACAACCTAAGAGATACGAACCAAAAGAGAGGGAAAAAAAAATACAACTAGTGTTATGAAGTTACCAATATTCTCACAACGTTCTAAGAAATCAGTAAACTCCAACATAAGGTCTGGAAACTTTCCCAATAAATCAGTTACCTGTAGCAGCGGAGTCAAAGACCAAAAAAAAAGTAAATATTCAAACTCGTTCCTCAAAAATGCAATCAACCAGAACATTTTTCTGTGTCTGCATTGGAGTTCTTTTGCTAAATCAGGCGGTGGTCATTTTTCTTTGTTTGATGATGGTAGCATGGATGTGAAGGAAGATAATGGATGATCTACAAATTAGAATAATTGCGAGAGATGGTGTAACACGTACCAGATTTTTTAAATCATTCCTTTTAATTATTCCATTGCTATAAATATGAAGACACTTCAAGAATGCTTGGTAGTCATCCTGACTGCATAACCTCTCTTTAACTTTCTCACAAAAAATGAATCCCTGGCTGTATATGCCTGACATGGAAATAAAGGGAACGAAAAAATAACTTATCTCCACCAAAAAGAGGGCAAGGAAAAAAAGAGAGCAAAACTGTTGGTCAGTGAAACAATTGAATATTCCATGGTATTTTTTCCACATTTCACTCTATTGTCACTAGAGAGTCCTAGACATTCAAGATTTGACGTGAAATTTTAAATTAGCTCATAAAAAATTGGGATCTGACTCCCTTAGATCAAATATCATGAGATAGCATACACTTCAAAAACGTTGTGTTATTGATTTTATGAAAATAACATCGATCCTAATTTGTACGTTTCTTTGGCTAGTTGTATCAATTTAGATCAGCTTGTATAAAAAGGGATATGAACAAACTCACTCTTCAAGGTGTCTTTCTCATCATTATTACCATTCCCTCCAAGTCCTTCAAACTTTCTCGCAGATTTCTTTTTGTCAGAAATTCGTTGGAAGTTGAAGTCCCTATTACTATTGTTCTCATGTTCTCTATCATCATGATCACGATTTCTCCTCTCCTTACTCTCCTTTTCAGCACGCTTTCTTTGCTCCTTACTCATTTTCATGGCTTTGTCATCGTCCAGGTCAGGACGATCAACACTACGATCACGCTCTGCACTGCAAGCAATAATCCTATCTCGCCGACGTTGCTGTTGAGAATAAAATTCATTTTTCCACCATCAAGAATCCATTAACTTTCAACCCAGAGAAAAAAAAGGATGGGGGGAGTGTGGGGGGAAGAAACATCTTTCAACATAAGGTAATAACCTTGTCCACATGAATTTTGGGTGTAACAGAGCTCCGCTCATTGAAGCGCGGAAGTGAATTTCGGCCATAAGGAATGTGTTGTGTTGAAGGTGTTGCACTAGAATCAGGTAAAAATCTTGTGAATTCATCAAGCAAATCTGGATGTTTATGAAATAAAGTTGCAACCTGAAAAAGATAAATTGACCACTTTGAATCAATCCAAAATAATGACAGGAAGAACCCAAAAAAAAGGGCTATCTATTATATTATGTAAGCAAAATAACAAAAAGTAAATTTTCTAACCTCATCGTAGACCGCCTTTATGTCCTTGTGTTCCTTTCTATACATATTCAATATGTCCAGAAATGACTTATACACATGTTCATCATTTTGAAATCGTTTCTGCAAGATATTTATCCATCTATTAAACAACAAGGAACAACACCGAAACTTGGAATTTCGTTTTTCTTTTTTCTTTTTTTAATTCAAATCTCAACTAGTAGAGCATAATAACCTTTATCTTGTTCACAAAACTAATAGCTTCCTCGAATTCTACTATCTTTTTCGGTGGAGGCTCATCCTCATCAATGGTTATCTCATAACCTTTAGGCAAGAAGGTGTTAAATCCCAAAATTAGATTGGTATGGCCTTTGAATAACTCCTTCACTCTTGCAATAACACCTGCAGTATCAGTTCTGGAATAGACAAAAACACAGCCATGGATCAATTGGCAGCTAAATGCAACAAAAAACCATTCATCATGAAATAGAGCTCGACATGTACGGAGAAGCAGACCTCTCGGCCTTGAAATCTTTCATGACCTCAAGAAACATGTCATATTTCTCCTTTTGGTCTTTAAACATGTCCTTCACTTCTTTAAGATAGGTCAAGGCATCACTAGTTGTTAGTTTCTGAGAACCACCTCCTCCTCCTCCCCCATCTCCACCTGGCCCCAGGACTGAGGACTGCCCGTGGCTTTGCACCCCAAAATTGATAACAAACTCATTCAACATCAAACAAATAAAACTAAAAATTAACAGAATATCACTATTAATGCCACAGTTAATCTATACACACAAACTTTCCCGATTAACACATATGCTTTCAGATTCCAGATACAACATATAATTAATCTCGGATTCCACTTTTCACCCCCTAAATAAACAAGAAAAGATCCAAAGTTTCATCTATTTCAACCAACATTTTAGGTTGCACTTTTGGTATAACTCATCCGCTTAAAAATCCAAACAAAAGGTAAAATTCCTAGGAGATCAGCCTCTAAACGCGAAAGAGAACACGATCAACAACATAATCAAACCAAACAAAATCAACAAAACATGCAATTTTCAAAGATGTGAACAGAGAGACTTACGAGAAAGGGCGTTTCAATTGAGTGCTGACGAACACGCCCTCCCTCATTCTCTTCATAATTTCTGCAACGAAGAGAAAAAAGAGCGAGATTTGTCGTTTGAAAAACGAAATCGACTTACTATCTAAGCTTCGGGATTTTCTCGGGATAATAAGCAGAACAATAGGGAGCAGATCTCCGGGAAGGTCCAGAGAGAAACGGAAAC
The DNA here is from genome assembly GCA_025403435.1 of Artocarpus heterophyllus. Lineage (NCBI taxonomy): Eukaryota > Viridiplantae > Streptophyta > Magnoliopsida > Rosales > Moraceae > Artocarpus > Artocarpus heterophyllus. The sequence continues at coordinate 1,807,173 of CM046347.1, read as the reverse complement.
GAGTGAAAAAAAGAGGCTTGATCGCCCACAGAGGGGGAACGGAAAGAAAGAAAGAAAAGAAGGAAAAAAAAAAAGAAAAAAAAAAGGAAAGCAGAATAGTTTTCGATCTCTTTGGCCAAGTACGTAAATAAAAGAGATTTAAGCAAAATTTGAAATGGAAAATAGAAAATTGGTTTATTCGGAAAGGAAATTTACACATTACTATTGTTGTTATTATTATACAGTATACGTGGAAGTGTGAGAGTCAAAATATAAAAATTCGAAAAAATGGGTGTTTGGAATCGCCTGAGTAATTATACAATGTGATTTTTTTAAGAAGTAAATTAAAATTTATTTTTATTTTATAAATATTATTTATTTATTTTTTTAAATTATATTTATTGAGAATCTAAAAATACTTTTTAAATAGACTTTATTATGTAGTTATTTTTTTAACAAATCTCTTTATTTTTCTCCTAGTTTCTCCTAATTGAGTCGTTGGAAAAAAAATGATATTAGAGATATATAAATAAATTTCGTTAATTACAATATAACTTAAACAATTAAAAAAATCATATATGTCATTAAATTACTTATAATAGAATTTAAAAAAAATAATACAAGAAGCAATAAAAATTAAATATCATTAACTTAATGTAATATTGTTTGTATTACTAATCCATCACATTAGCACACCCTAAATAGAAAGTATTATTATCACTTGAAGTCTTAAAAAATGAATATCATTAAATTTCATTATCATATATGTCATTAACTTAATGATATATTAATTATATACATTATAAAACACATAAAAAGACTTAATAAATACTATTTCATCAATTTAATTACTTATAACTAAAAAATGGAAATATCATTATCACTTGAAGTCTTAAAAATGAATGTTATTACGTATCATTAACTTAATGATACAATAATTATATAACTTGTAAGACGTAGAAAAAGATTTAATAAATACTATATCATTAATTTAATTACAACATTCTAATTCTAATTTGTCAATAAAATTGTAATTCTATAAAAAAAATTCTATATTTTAGCTAAGGGAGTTTTAAAATCATTATTTTGGATACCAGTTTGAATTTAAACAACAAACAGCCTAATTTCAGGAATTTTTTTAAATATAATGATATTATAATCCGTTTGAAATCTTAAATACGTATATTTTAATTATTCTAAAAAAATAAATTAAAGCTAATAATATCATTATTTAGGTCATCAATGTCTTTATATATACATATTAAGACATATAAAAAATATTTATAAACTAAAGATATATTTTAACTGTACAAATAAAAGAGGCATGTGTCTCATTAACCCCTCCTTCTTGCAGTTCAGTTTTGTTTTGGGCCTAACCTTCGATGGGTTTGTTTGATCGAATGAAACGTTCTCTTCCAGTCCACTATTTTTTTTTTCATTGAATAATTTTTTACTTTTTAATATAGTTCCTTTTATAATAATTAAATTACCCACTAATGACATATTCAAAAAGAAATTACCCACTAGTGTCTAAAATTAAAGTAAACTCACCTACTAATCCTGTGTAAAGAAGAAGAGAAGCTATATCCTTGGTATGGTTCCGCTAGGACTCCTAGATATGTCTCACTTTTATTATTGGGACAACATTTGTACATTTGTCGATCGCTATAGTTATAGACAAGTACATATCTAGAGTATTTGTACTCTTCAAACTTGCCACTAACCATTCAAAAATAAGTATTGGATTGATTTTGCCAGGAAAAGAATCTTGCTGTGGACAATTTTAGTTGTGAAACTTTTAAATTAGATCGGAAGTCTTCCAATAAGACTTTTATGTTGTCACATACTATCCCATGCTATAATTTTTATGTTGTCGCTTTGGTATTTTATTACTACCCTCTATCGTTTTGTTATGTGCTTAGTGAGCAATGTTGTTGGTACTAAAGGTTTTAATGCACAGATGAGACTAATGAGAGGTAGCTGAAGTCTATTCCTCTTAAGTTCTAGGTTTTGGGGCTACTGCCACCATTGTTGGGTGTGTTCTCTTTCATTTTAGTTCTATGAAACCAGTGTTACAGGGCCTCCTACACCATTTGGTGTTAGAGCATGAGGTCTCTCCTCGGGTGCAATGGCGGGTGATGGAAAATCCCAGCAAAGCAGCGATGACCGCGAACTCAAATCCTTATAAATGTCTGTGATCTCTCTGGAGCGAAAAGTGGAGTCTCTCTCCGACAACCTCCAAAAGGTGCCTCACCGTGCTCTCCATTCCACCATCCTTAGACGTGACCCAACTGGCAACCACCACCACCACTACTCGAACTGAAGCTGCCCCTCCTTCGTGCCCTCGACTCACTCTTCAGGCCACTTCAACCCATAGACGTGCCAGAGCTCTTGTTGACGATGACGAGGACCCAACAATCTTCACCGTCGTCGACTCCAATTCAGAGGACAATATCACTCAGTGGGTGAACGATTTATCTCCTCCCCACTTGGTAATGTTCCTCGTCCCTATGAATCTAGTTACAAACTTAAGTTTGATTTGCCCTCTTTTGATGGACATTTGGATAGTGAATCTTTTCTTGATTGGATTCACGATGTGAAAAATTATTTTGACTACATGAATGGGCCAAAAAACATCCAAGTTTGTTTGGTGGCATACAAATTAAAGGGAGGGGCCTCCATGTGATGGGAGTTACTCCAGACAAACAGTTGGTGTGAGGGAAAACAACCAGTCTGCACTTGGCCAAGAGTGAGGCAATTGATATGTAACCATCTCCTTCCCGCGAACCTTGAACAGATTCTTTATCAACAATACCAGAATTGCCGTTAGCATGATCGTTCCGTCAATGCTTATACGGAAGAGTTCTACCGGTTGAATGCCCGCAACATTTGAATGAGTCTAAGAATCAAGTAGTTGCTTAATACATTAATGGGTTGAGCACGGCTATACAAGCCATTGGGCCCTCAAGAATATATGGCGTCTCACCACTGCCATGGAACTTACTAACAAAGCTAAGGCTCATTTACAGAAGATTATTTGATCTACACTTGCTTCTAGGCCAGGTGTAGGGGAGGCCTCTGTGGAAAGGCCCTAACGGTGGACTACTACCACCAACTGAGCTGCCCTAGTTGTGCCAAGATCTACCAAGCTACAAGTCCTAGCCAATCTTTAGCCCCTACCCCTGCAAAGCCGAATCCTTATGCAAGACCACTGCCCAAAAAGTGTTTCCGATGCAATCTTCTGGGCCACTATTCCAATGAATGTCCCCAATGGCCCTTTGCAAGTACAGTCACTTTGGTTAATGAGCCCCAAAGTCTGGGGTTCGAAAATGCGGATGATGTGTTTGATGGTATCAAAATTGTCAAAGGAGATGAAGGGGAGGCCAAAATATGTATTGTGTAAAGCCTATTAATCACAACCAAGGATCTGGTTCTCAATTAATGACACTCCCTTCTTCACACCAATTGCACCATTAAAGACAAGGTTTGCACGTCATTATTGATAGTGGTAACTGTGAAAACATTGTCTCTTGGGCCCTTGTCAAATCTTTAGGACCTAAGACCGAACTACATCCGTGTCCTTACAAGGTAAGGTGGACTAAACAAGGTCTCGAGTCAATGGTAACTGAGGTTTGTCGAGTGCCTTTTTCCATAGGCCATACTTACAAGGATCAGATTCTATGTGATGTGATTGAAATGGATGCATGCCATCTCTTGTTAGGGTGTCCTTGACAATATGATGTCACGACTGCCCATGATGATAAGACAAGCTACTATAGCTTTGTGTGGCATGCTCGCAAGATTGTCCTCATGCCATTCATCAAGAGCACCGAGAAACAAGCGGAGAAGCTCCCTTTGACCTAAAAACTTCCCCCGGTCCTCCTCACAGTGCCTAAAATAGAGTTCATTGGCCATATGAAGGATAACAGCTTTGTTCTTAGCCTAATCCTCAAAACTGCACCCAAGACCCCACCAACAGAAGTGTTAGACCTTATACAGCCCCTTTTCACTGAGTTTGAAGATCTAATTCCCCCTGAGTTACCAAATGATCTTCCCTTAATGCACTCCATCCAACACTAAATTAAGTTCACACCGAGGGCTAGCTTCCTCCTTATTGAACGAGTCTACGAGAACATGAGATTCTTCAAGAAATGGTAGATGAATTATAGGAGAAGAAGCTAATCCGAGTTAGCATGAGTCTATGTGTGGTGCCCACGTTTTTAGTACTAAAGAAAGGCCGCTCATGGAGGATATGTATTGATAGTCGAAATGTGAACAAGATAACTGCCAAATACCGCTTTCTTATACACCGGTTGGAGGATATATTGGACCGGCTGGTGGGTTCGATGGTGTTCACCAAATTGGACTTACGTAAAGAGTACATTAGATTCGAATTAGGCCATGAGACAAGTGGAAGACTAGTTTTAAGACCAAGGACGGCCTCTTCGAATGGTTGGTGATGTCATTTTGGCCTTTGCAATGCACTAAGTACTTTTATGCGCTTGATGAATGAAGTGCCCAAGCCTTTTATCTGCAAATTTGTGGTGATCTATTTTGATGATATATTGGTCTTTAGCAAGTCCAAGGAGGATCATCTACAACACATTCGAACCGTCTTCCAAGTTTTGAGTGACAATAAACTCTACTTGAACTTGAAAAAGTGTGAGTTTGTTTCTCACAAGCTTGCATCCTTAAGGTATGTTATTAGCAAAGACGGTGTCGTAGTTGATGAACAAAAGGTGGCAGCTATATGAGAATGGCTGACTCCAAAAACTGTGCATGATGTTCGAAGCTTTCATGCTCTTATTACTTTCTATAGGCATTTTATTAATGGCTTTAGTTCACTTATGGCACTGATTACCTATTGCATAAAGAAATGAGGGTTCTAATGGGGTAATGAGCAATAAAATAGTTTCTAGTGTGTGAAGGAAGCCCTTAGCACCGCCCCGGTCCTAGCACTTCCCAACTTTGACAAGTACTTTGAAGTGGAGACCGATGCCTTTATGTTAGGGGTGGGTTTAGTCCTTACTCAAGATGGTTGACTGGTTGAGTTCTAATGTTAGACATGTATGCCCTAAGGAGTAAAAATGTAATATATTTTTGTAGACATTTTTATCAATAAAGACTTTATTTATTATTCATATACCAAATTGTTGTCCTCTTTACGTTCATATTTGTTGACTATATGATAAGTAAACAAAAGTCTAAAAATGCTAGTCTAAGCCTTTAGAATCAGGCATATGGTGGACAAATTATGTAGAAGACATGATTCTAAAGGTGACGGTTTAAATCATAAGATCCGCAATTAAGGGAATCAAGTTGGGCACTTTATTCACGCAAAGATTGTTATGTTGTCTATATCCTTAACGGGATGTGGTTTGTCTTGGCCATCGAAGGTGGACTCCGTAAATAGAAACATTGGTGTATTGTCATAGGTGACAATGTATTGGATCGGGACATAAAGAATAATTGATTTGGATTAATAATTCTGTCTCGGCAAATCAATTCACTTTAGACAATCATATGTATTGTATCTTAATCCTAAGATGCATAATGGGCCCGTTGTCTTGGCTTATGTCTTTTGATGTATCAAAGGATGACATTCACATTTTATGTTGGTACACATACCAGTATGTTAAAGACATAACTCTTGATAACGTAGACTAGTTATTCATAGATACGGAATCTATAGTTCCTCTTTAGGAGTCGATAATATCCTCTTATGTACGTTATCCTGTAATTGGAAGACTAGAGCGCTCAACCATTTAGATACATAGGTGTAAGTCAATGGTATGCTCTCTATAGATGGTAAGTTTTTCGATGGTGAAATAATAGAACGTAAGAGAAAAATAATCAGGAAGGTAAGACAGAATTTATCCTTAAGCCAATTATGGATATCCTATGGGGATGCGATACATTATGATATGTCATGGATATAATTTTATATGGTTCGAGAGTGCAGCTCTAAGCTTTTAGTATAGTAGCATTAGAGTTGATAATTGTGAAACATATATCTGGGATATTAAGTTTTAAAATTATCGAGAGCTTGAACTATATAAGTCCATCAAGTTCTTTTTGCTAGCTCATAATACATCCTGTAACGATATAGCGTGCTTTTCTAATAAATTAGTGACTTATGTTAAATTATTAGATTGGCTGAAATTTGATAGGATCAAATAATTCATGTTTGTTTATCGGTTGAATTAATTTTGTAAATTAATTTAAAAAAAACTTGTTGAAGTATTCGAAATATTTATTTTCTTAGAGATTATCTAGATATGGTTGGTTTAATTAGATAATTTCTTTATTAGGTTATTTAAATTAAAACTGAGGCTTTATCTAAAGAATCTCGCATGGGAAATAAAAGATTCGCGAGGATTATTTATTGTAAGTTCGGCGGGCCAAACTAACATGGGGTAAGTTCGGTAGGCCAATCTGTTAGTTTGGCCTACTGATCTAATGATTTTTTGATCATGCGTTTTAGAAGCGATTTTATCATATATTGATCCAGATTTAAATTTTTGAGGCCTCATTTGATAATAACTAACCATGGGGATGACCTCCATGAATAGAGAGTGAGTATTCTATGTTATTTAGATCAGTGGAGAAATTAAGAGTGAGCACTTTAGTCTGTGAATCTCTGAAACTCTCTAAAGAGCTATTGTTCACAAATCACGAATCTTAGTTCTGGGTTTTCTCAAGTGCTTGGAAAGAAAGTCACCAGGGAAGAGCTGTACGACGTGCACTTATATGCACTTCGATCGTGGATAGAGGATGGCAAAGAAGACCAGTTGGTTGAGGCTCTTTTAGAACGTTCTTCTCCTCACAGATTGCAGGAACTCTTTGACGTTCAAAGGTTAGTAAGATCTGATTGATTTATGCATATAGCTTGTCAAACTTGTGTTTTGACAAAGACTCTGATTAAAAATTTTAAAATTTTTGTTGCGTATTATTTTTCCAACGTCTTATGCCAAGCTCAATGAGGCCCAACAAAAATGGTCGACCTATGAGCAAGAACTTTATGCGGTTATAAGTGTTCTCGAGCATTGAGAGCATTATCTCTTGCACTGAGAGTTTATGTTACATTGTGATCATCACGTTAAAATTCCTCAACTCTCAAAAAAAACATAAGCCAGATGCATGCTCGTTGGATTTTGTACTTACAAGAGTTTACCTTCGTGTTTTGGCATCGAACTAGAGTGCAAAACAAGGTTGCAGAAGGTGGCACCTTCTTACCATTCTCTAAACTGAGATCATTGGTTTTGAAGAGCTCTGCGACCTCTACCCTATCAATGAGGATTTCAAGGATATTTGGGCAAAGTGTATGGCTAATGAGCCAAGTGAATAGTTCACTGTATAGCAGGGAAACTTTATTTTGGGAAACACAACATTGCATCCCTTGCATATCACTTCGGGAGCACATTGTGAGGGGCCTACATGCAAGTGGTTTATCCGCTGACCTTGGGCGTGATAAGATCTATGCCTTAGTAGTTGATCGGTTTTATTGGTCATAATTAAACAGAGATGTCACATGCCATGTGCTGTGTTGCCCCACTTGTCAACGGGCGAACAAAGGGACTCAAAACACCAGTCTCTACACTCCACTGACTTTGTACTTAGACTACCGAAGTACCAACAAGACTTCGATTCACTTCTAATGGTGGTGAATTGGTCCTCTAAAATGGCGCACTTTGTTCCTTATAAAAAGACGGTCGATGCCTCCCATGTTGCTCCCTTTTTTTTTCTAGGAAATTGTTCGCTTGTATGGAGTACCTCAGTTTTTCACTTCAAACCAAGATGTTAAGTTCATTAGTCACTTTTGGCAGGTCATGTGGAATAAGTTTGATGCTAGCCTTAATAGCCTACCATCCTCAAACAGATGGCCAAATCGAAGTGGTGATTCAGAATCTCGGTGCCATGCTTTGATGCCTTGCGAGTAATCATCCTAAACATTAGGATCTGATGCTGCCCCAAGCTGAGTTCACTCATAACAGCATGCAAAACCGGTCTACTGGCTTGTCTCTGTTTGCTGTGGTCTACACTAAGTTTCCCAATCATACTCTTGACCTCATTGTTATTCCCAAACCAAAGAGTTTCTCTGTTGCTGCTTTTGTTGACTAGATTTACCAAGCCCATCTTGATGTCAAGAGGCATTTGGAGGAGTCTAATCAAAGATACAAAACTCATGTAGACAAATGATGGTGATTCAAGACTTTCGAAGTTGGAGACTTGGTCATGGTACACATCAACAAGAATCGGCTCTCTCACAGCGGCTCCACTAAACTTCAGCCCCAGAAACATGGCCCAATTCGCATCATTTGCAAGATTGATGATAATGCTTATGTGCTTGATCTTCCTCCCTCTTTGGCCATTTCTTCCACTTTTAACATTGTTGATATCCATGCTTACCATCCACCAGATGAGGCTGCTTCACACTTTGACGATTCAAGGTTAAATCCTGTTCAAGAAGGGGCAACTGATGCATGGGGCTCTAGTTCTTGAGTAGTTTTGCTATTGTTGATTATTGCTACTGCTTTTGTTTTGTTTCTGAAACTTTGTCGTTTACTTTGGTTTGGTTTAGTTATGTTGTCGTTTTGGTACTTTATTACTACTCTCTGTCTTTTTGTTATATGCTTAGTGAGCAATGTCATACGTACCTAAGGGTTTTAATGCCCAGATGAGACCAATGAGAGGCAGCTAAAGTTTATAACTCATGAGTTCTGAGTTTTGGGGCTGCGGCCACCATTGTTGGGTGTGTTCTTTTTCATTTGGTTCTATGAAACCAACGTTACAAGAGCTCCTACGCCACTATGATTATTCTCAGGCGATATAGGACTGCACAACCCACCCTTTCTCGATCGTTTTTGCCTCAAGGGAATTATGGTAATCACAAGTACCCACCTTTAAGGCCCATTGCCCTCATTGGCCACAGTTCCTGTTGGGTCAAGGCTACGATACCATATATGCAACAACTAGCACCTCCACTTGACATGATATTATTGGCTTTGGACGCAACCCCACACGATTTTGCTTTCAAGCTTTACCCAAAATATCTCACATGATTAGAAGGTGATGTCATTACTTATAAATCATAACCTATGACTATTCTCAAGCGCCGTAGGATTGCACAACCCATCATTTCTTGACCTTTTTCATTTTAAGGGAATTATGGTTGTCATGTTTGGGTAGCGCACACGAGCGCAATCCTCACATATGGTACACTCACGCCTTTGTTACACTATTGCATAGCACAAGTTGTACATGATTTTTTTGGACACAAACCTAATCATATATGGCTTTGTTTGGTTAGTTTCAAATGCTACAGCGTAAAACTTTCATATGTTACAATGTAAAGCAAAAATATATTGTAGTATAAAGCTTTCACATGTTACAATATTTTGGATCCAACTATATAGTTTTAATTACATTCTCAAACACATTCTATAGCGTCGACTTCTTTTTTCTTAAGTTGGAGAATGCGTTTCATGTCCTTTGTTGGAACTATGTCATGATCTCGCTTTTATTTTTTTTTAATCTTAGAAACTTTTTTTTCTTGAGTATTCCGGTCGGCTGCCTCTGGTAGCATAATAATTCAGTGTGGATATAATATGGTAGTTGTTGAAATTCAGTAACAAAACAGAAGACATCTGTTATTATGAACAAACGCTGTAGCATGGCAGGTTACCATTAGTCCTACAGTAAGCTACCACCAACATAGAAACTGCCGTTGGGCTACCACTAACAAGAAACTTAAAAAAAAGAAAGGAAAGAAAGAAAGAAAGAAAGTAAGTAAGAAAGAAATATTTATGACTATTGTAACACATAGTCATACATACATTTATTTTGAAATCTTTGTTCTAGAACACAATGCATCTACTAAAAAAAAAAGGACCAGTATTATTACACACAATAAAAACTCTTAAGTTCTATCAATATGGTATATAATATATATACCAAGGTGCTATACCTCCCCTAAACTTTAAAGGGTTGAGAGTATACGGAATCGTTAGGCGTTTAACTGCACTTCATAGTTCTTTTTTTTTTTTTTTTGGGGTAAAGAACGCTTCATAGTTCCTGTGGCAAGAGAAAAACAGCTAACAAATCAGAAGAAACACCTAGGCATATGCACGTACGAGAAAATACATGCTCAGTTAGTCGACTGTATGACTCGTGGTGGTTGGCGTTCTTTGGAGGCTAACCAGAGAATAATAAACCCCTTGAGGCCCTTTAGCCAACAGATAGGAGTGAGTTCCTCTCTCCACCACTTTCCCCTTGTCCAACACCGCAATCATGTCACAGTTTTGTATGGTGCTCAACCTATGTGCCACCACCACACTTGTCCTTCCCACCATCACACGCTCCAGCGCGTCTTGCACGACCTTCTCCGATTGACTATCAAGTGCACTAGTTGCCTCGTCCAATAGGAGAATTGCGGGGTTTTTCAGGATGGCACGGGCTATTGCAATTCTTTGCTTTTGACCCCCCGAAAGCTGCACCCCTCTATCCCCACACCATGTCTCGTACCCGTCCTTCAAACCCGCGATGAAATCATAAGCATTGGCTGCTTTGGCAGCCTCAATGATTTCCGCCTCACTAATTTTACCAGATGCTCCATATGTTATGTTCTCATTGATTGTGCCGGCAAATAGTGTGGGCTCTTGGCTTACTAGCGCTATGTGATTGCGCAATGACCTAAGGTGGTATAACCTTATATCTCGACCGTCAATTTTCAGCACTCCTTTGAGTGGATCATAGAATCTCTCAATTAACCCAATGATGGTTGATTTTCCGGATCCACTTTGTCCTACTAGAGCTGTTGATTTTCCAGCCTCAATTTTTATCGAGAAGCCTTCGAAGATCATCACGTCAGGCCTAGTGGGGTACGCAAAATGCACATCACGTAGTTCGACATGGCCCGTTATCCTTTCAGGCTGGTAGCCTTCAGGGTCCTCAGGCTCAATTCGGGTGTACCGGTCCAACACCGCAAAAAGGGACCCAACTGCACGCGCGCCTTTTGCAAGGTCCGTGGTCATGCTTCCAGCATCGGCTATGACACGGCCTGTGCTCACCAAGATCATGAAGGTCTCAAACATGGCTTTGGATGAAATGTAGGCATTGGCAATAAGCTTCCCTCCATACCAAAAGTCAAAAGCCCAGGTACAAGTAGTGAGGCTCTGAGAGCAAGCGAGCCCAATGCCAGCATACCAAGACTGACGGATGCTCTCTTTGCGTGGGCCTTCTTGGGCCTTTTCAAGCATTTTGAGGATTCTGTCTTGGGAAGAGAAGGCAGTGATGGTTCGAACGTTGGAAACTGCTTCTGCGGCTAGCTTGCTGCTCCCCTCTTGAGCTTTACTGGCCTGATTGGACATGCTTTTGAGAAGGACTCGACGGGTGTAGAAGCAAACTATGATGAGTGGTTGGACAGCGATCATGACCAAAGCAAGCCTCCATGCAATTACAAGTCCCATTGTGAAGGCCACAGTTACAGCCGAGAATGTTTGCACTAGTAGAGCCATCCTATCGCCAACTAAGGATCTCACCTACACAAAACCAAAAACCATTCAAAAATCAGACCTCTTTTATTTTATTTTAATGGAAGCAATTGTTTTGAGCACAAATGGACAGTTTTCAGCTCGGTCTTGGTTCAAATGCGTCAAATTGAACCATCGTGTGCATTTCACTAAAGCAGTATATATATATTGGGGAAAAAAAAATCGTACTTGCGTAATGTTTTACCAAGTCATAAAAAATTCCAAGGAAAGGTCCTTGTAACTTTTCCTTTAATATAAAAAAAAAAATAGCCGAGGACTAAATTAAAGCAAGATTCTCGCTCCAATGATTGGCTATAATGCTCCAATCATTGGCTTTCTTCTTTTGTTAAACTAATTATTATATTTGCTTCAGTAATATTACTATATCAGCTAGTAGCATTTAATTATGAATTAACAATAACAAATGGGTTAATAACAAATATATTAAAGACAAGACAATGAAAACAATTGCTTACCACGTTAGCATCTTTAGCAAGTCTAGAACAGACTGCACCAGTAGAATTCTCGTCCTGATCGAACCACCCAACTTCAAACGTCAATATCTTCGAAAGCATCCTCTCCCTAACCCTCTTCGTCAAGTACTCTCCCATGTACGCGAAGTTGTAATGCTGGCAAATGTTGATCCCCAAGGAGAAAATCGCCAGCCCAAGAAAACACAACGCGTAAATCCGAGTCTTCTCCTTAATCTCGTCATGGTCTGTCAAGAAATACACCGATATCATTGACCCCATGGCGAACGCGTAAACCGGCTGGACCGCGCCGAACAATGTCGCCCCCAAGCACCCCAACAAAGCTTGCTTCCACTCAGGCAAGTTCAGGGCCAGCAACCTCCTAAACGACGGCACGGGGAGTTTCTTCTCCTCTTGGACGAAGACGTCGTCTCCGGCCGTCGAGTAGGCTCGTGCCGAGTTGGCCGAGCTAGAGCGGCTCAAGGTGGACAGTCTCCGGCTGCTCGTGTTGTTCGGATCCATGCTCGATATGGAGGACGAACCGACGTGGTTTGATGATTGTTCCTCAGGGGAATCCTGTTTCTCCGTTTGTTGGAGGCGGACGAGGGAGGTGTAGAGGCCGTCGTCGCAGAGAATGAGCTCGTCGTGCGAGCCGGTCTCCATGACGTGGCCGTTCTGGAGGACAGCAATGACGTCGGCGTTTCGGACGGTGGAGAGGCGGTGGGCGATGACGATGGTGGTCCGGCCTACGGCGGCTTTGTCTAGGGCTTCTTGGACCACTCGTTCCGACTCGGAGTCGAGCGCGCTCGTTGCCTCGTCGAGGAGGAGGATTCGAGGTTTCTTAATGATTGCTCTTGCAATGGCTATTCTCTGCTTCTGTCCTCCCGACATTTGAACTCCTCTTTCACCAACCTGCAATAGCAAATTATTTCACCTATTATTTTATCATGACTATGTCTAATATTTTGGGTAGTTTTTGCTTGTAAGAAGTTCTATTAGAACTCACATGAGAAGAAAAATTAGCATAAACAACAAGTTAAAAAGCATAGATTTCATGTAAATATAAAAGTATATTGATGGCTATACAAAATATTTTTGGACATTTTATCAAAGAAACGACTTCAATTGTGTTAAAAAAATCACGCTTTTTGTATCGTGTAAAGTTGAAAGGACTTTTAAGGCCTAAATAAAATAACAAGACTTCTTTTTTGAACCAAACAATAACTAACTCACCCTTTTCACTCCGTAATAATAAACTGACTTAAAAAACAATATGCATGGAAAATAGTGTATTTGAAAATACGTGTCAACTTCATAGCTCCAATTGTTATATTTAATATAAAACTTTCACATGCTGTAATATAAAAAAAAGTATATTATATTATGAAACTCTTATATATCATAATATCTAAAGAAAAATATATTATATTATAAAACTCTTATACACTGTAATACTTAAGTATCAAATATTTTCAATTAGGTGCCTATAGCATATAGCTGTTTGAAATGGTCAAGTAGTAGTTAGTTTGACGAGTACTCAAAATGAAAAAGAAAATGGGAGTTTTGAAAGCTTATGGTTGGCTAGAAAGTGACAAGCGTAACTTGCTTTTCCCATAACAGAATTCCTTCCCAACTGGAATGACAGCTGTTGGCTAGAGCCTTAATCCTAGGCTGAAGATGCACGCTTCTTACGTGCATTATTGAGTTGAAAAACTAATCAACTCATTCTTTTTCCAACCATATATTCTGTCTATAAATTGTCATTAATATTGTTGAAGCAAAAACGATTATTTGTTTTACATTTTGATACCACAAATCAAATCAGATTACATAAGATTATAATCTATTAAAAAGAGAATTTTTCAAAGAAACATGAATTAAATAGTTAATATATAACATGCAATATGCATTGTTTTCCAAGAAAACATGGTGATGTACCTGTTCATATTGTCAATTAACTTGATAAAAGTTAGTGAATTATTGGACGTGCAAATAGTATTCAATATTTGTTCCCCCCCACCCACTCCATCTAAGAGCATTGAATAAGAAAATATTGTTAATGCATCAAGAGTGTTGCTCCATTGAACATGTCAGCTAAAAGACAAAAAAAGTTTTCAGTATGACGTTTGATTTGACTGCTAGTGGTGATACACGTGGCATATTTGCTCCATAAAAGAAAACAATTAGAACTTTGGTAAAAAGAAATAGAAGCTCTAGGTACGTGGGGGACCAAATCATTAGTTGGATTAATAAGATACAAAACAATAAAAAAACACTAAAAATAAAAAAAATAAAAAAAAAAACCAGAAAGCAAGAATCCTTGAGCACTACTACTTGTACGCCATTAAGTATTGCAAATCATATATTCTTGTATTACACATTTGTATATTATTTATTGGTAAAAAAGGAAAAAAAAAGGAAAAAATTCAAACAAAAGCAAAAAAAAAATTAAAAAATTAAAAATAAAAAGGCGGAATTTTGTAAAGTGGCAAGCAAGAAGTGAGAACTAACCTGTGTGTCATACCCCTGAGGCAACTTAGAGATGAAATCATGAGCATTAGAAGCCTTGGCAGCCTCAACCACTTGTTCCATATCGGCATCTTCTTTCCCAAACAGTATGTTCTCCTTAATGGAGGTGGCAAAAAGCGCAGGCTCTTGGCTTACCAAACCCATTTGTGACCTTAGCCATTTCAGCTGTAGCTTATCAATGGCGACCCCATCAAGGCGTATCTCCCCACCAAGTGGGTCATAAAATCTCTGCAGCAGTGATATCACTGTTGATTTCCCCGAGCCACTCCCGCCCACCAATGCCACTGTCCTTCCTGATGGAATCTTTAAGCAAAAGTCTCTGAAGATTATGCTTTCGGGCCTCGACGGATACGCAAATTCGACGTGCTCGAATTCGACTTCACCAGACACATTCTCCAACACTTGGCCTTCCGTGTTGTCCGAATCGATCTTCGGGACTCGTTTGATCAGCTCTAGTATGCGTTCCCCGCCCGAGCATGCTTCTGCGAAGTACTTCAAGTTGGACAAACCAGCACCCAAGGCTCTAGATATATATATATATATATATATTTTTCATCAAGGGAAACAGAATTAAATCCATCCCAATTATTTAATGACAAAAATATCAAAAAGTAAGGAAATTTGAGAAAGATCCAACAATTAAAACAAATCCCACTAACAACGCAATTTTTTGATACCTTAGTGACCTAAGAAAAAGAAAATATTAGTGATAAACAATGAAAGGGAAAAATTTATAATGCTGCCCCATGACTATAGTCCATTGACTATTTTAAGATATAACGTTATTCAAAAGGACTTAACTTTCTATAAATTAGTTGTTGGCTAAAAGATACTGTTTGGAATATTAAATTTAGACAAGAAAATCAGAGCCTATCTCATTGGTATTTAACGGAAAAAGAAAAAGGCAAAAGGCAAAAGGCAAAAAAATGCTTACAATCCACCAACGGCGATAGATGCTCCAACGGCAAAAACAGTCCCCCCTTGGGCCCCATGATACATAACCATTCTGCTACCATAATAAGCCATGAAGGACCAAATAGCAAAAACAAGGCCATTGCTTCCCACAGCCAAGCCCTTGGCCAAACCCTGCCTAAGTCCCAGCTTCACCGACCCTTGCAGAGCCGAAGAGAATTCGGTTATGGTTTTGTTTTCTCCCACAAAGGCGTAAACGGTTCGTATCGAAGATATAGCCTGCTCGGCTACGGTACCGGCCGTATTATACTCTTCCCGGATCTTCCTACCCAGGCTCATTAAGGTCCTTCCGTACATTAGGCCCGGAATTACCAAAAGTGACACAAATGGAAACCCCACGATTGCTAGTCTCCACAGCATTATAAACGCCGCTATGTAGCTGCCGATGAACATTGACGCGTTCATCAAGAAGTTTGGTAGCTGAAAATGACCAATTTTAAAACTATCACAGAATTGAAATAATAAAAAAAAAAAAAAAAGAAGCTTTTGTTGGGAATTATTGTAGAGAGCACCTTTTCGCTCAGAACATCTTGAATAACAAGGCTGTCGTTAGAGACGCTGGTTATGACCTCGGACGTGCTTGTCACGTGCAAATCAAAGTAGCCCACGTCTTGGCGTAGCACTGCTTTCAAGTACCTTGCTCTCATTCTCGCCGCTTGCCTTTCTCCTGTTCTTGTCCAACAATATCCCTCTTAAGGTACCCAAAAAAAAAAAAAAAATTAGTATTCAATTCCTCAAAATCTCTCCTACTGTAAACTTTCTCGCTAAACAAACAAGAGATTCCTGTTGAACCCACCAAAGAAACTGGCGACGAATGACCCACAAGCCAAGTACAGGAGCACCACTGCATTCTGTCAGGCCCACAAAAACAAAATTAAAAATAATATATATATTAAGATAATTTTGTCATTTTGCAATAGCTAGAATTTCTTGCTAAATATAGACAGAGATCATAATGAATTAACCTTATTGACGTTTTTGAAAAAAGCATCGTCGCCGGATGCGCCGCCGATATTGTTCATCAAACGGCTGGTGATCAACAAAACCAACGGCGTAGAAAAGCCATCACCAACGGCTCCGAGGAAGCCCAAGAGCATCAGAAAATAATCCACGCCATCTGCATGGACGAAAACGGCCCGTATAGACCAAATTCCACCACCTTTCTTCCTCCTGACAGTGACACCGCCGTTACTTTCCTGTCCCATTTTTTTTTTCTTTTCTTTTTCTCAGCGACTTTCTCAGGAACCAAACAGCAGCGGCCCCTGATTAAAATTATAAAGATTCCCACAGAGAGACCACGTTTCTCAGTGGTGTTTTTGGTGTCTGGTTGGCCTTATCTTTGCTTCCAAACAATGGCCGGACCCTTAATTACAGGCTAAGTTGGATAACTAGGGACAAGCAAATTCAGGACTTGCCTTGTAACTTGTATATATAGGCCCCATATAGGTGTACACAACAAAAAAAATTTAAATTAAAATAAAAACAAAAAAAAGAGCAAAAAATGACTGTTGATTTTATTGCGCTAATTTCTTTTTATTTGTGTTTAGCGTCACTAACGACGACAAATGGGATATGTGGGACCCACTTTTAGGACTATATATTCACTGCTTAAAAAGCATCTATATATCAATAATTTGTTTTGTGCAGGGAAAATCATGATATAATTAAGGTCAATCTTAACAGTTAATCACGATTTTGAGTTTGATACATAAGATCAGGCCTTAAATCAGGGCTGTGGGGCTCCGCAAATTTTGATAGTATAGAGCCTAAAATACGCTGTCTTTTAGTATGTGGCTCATGAATTTTTTTTTGTTTTTTTACCGATTAGAGTGTTCAATAATCTGATTGAAACTAAAATATTATAGCATTTGATAGCTTTATATTATAATAAATTCTTTACTTTCTATTGTAACATATGTTAACTTTACACTTTAGAAGTTAAAACTTATTAATTTTAATTAGGTTTACCAACTATAAATAAATCTGTCCTTTGTCATTTATCAATGTTCCAAAGAAGAAGAAGAAAAATCAAAAGCTGTTCGTTTAAATTTATTGCATCAGAGAAATGTTGGGTTCTTTTCTTTATGGTTTGTCAGCGGAATGATGTTTGTTTTTCTTTTAAAAAATAGTAATTTTTGTAATTTCTTTCCACATCTATACACTATCCTATGATTTTTGTTACGTTTTTTAATTTTGGGTGCTGGCAAAGATTTGTTTTTCTACAAGATTCTGCTAGATTTTACATATCATTTAAGTGTAGATATGATTTTGACATAGTTGATTTTAGATTATTAACACTTGCTAGATATCTCTTATAAAAAATTCCTATCAAAGTTGAATTTAAACATGGATGAAAATAACTTTATCTTGAAAAATGAGAATGTTTAAAGAATATTGTTAGGCATGTTTTAAAAAGTTTTTTTTTAAAAAAAACGTGCTAAAATATTTTTAAAACGCTAAAAAAATACCAAATAAAAGAAAGTTTATGATGCTTTATAATAGTCCATTTGAAAGATAGTATGAACTATAAAATATTGTAACAATTTAAATTTTATGAGAAAATATATTATAAGAAAGTTGAGGATGGCAATTTGGTTCGTGTATGTGTCAATCTAAATTTTTGTGTTAAGTTCGAGTCAACCCACTTGTCACCCGTTTATTGAAAAGAATACTCAATTTCATGCTGTCACAATTAATATAAACAACATAAGTATTACTTTACTTACTAATCTATTTATTTATACTTTATTTTGTGAATTTAGGTCACAAATATTGTATTTTTATTTTATCTAAAATAACTTTGTTGATTTATTCTTCTTTTAAAAATAATTTGTCTATATTCTTTATTTTTAATAATAAATAAATAAATCAAGTCAATTCAAACCAATTATGTGTCAATCGTGTTATCAAATTGAGTTGATTTCGAATTATCTCACGTCCAACCTAAAATGGGACCCCTAAACAAAACCAATTCAAACTATTTTCTTGCTTCCATGGAAATGCACATGGCAGCCAGTGTGTGAACGTAAAACGACAACACCAAACTTGATCAGCAATCTTACATCCTATAAATAGTCCTCCATATGGCATTGATATCCTCACACTGTTCTGATTTAGATGGGATTCTACAGGTCCCGATAAGTAATTGAATAAACAAAAAAACATGACTAGTTCTGTCCTTATCAGTCCTAACACAAAATCCTATATTAAAGGAAAAAATCTAATATATAATATTAGAAAATATTTTACAATCTCTTAAGGAAAAAAAAAAAAGAGAAACGTTTTGCACAAGTGAAAGTAAAATAATATTACCTTAATAAAAAATTCCAATAAAAAAGTAATTTAATAAAAAAAAAGGTGAAGGTAGACGCACAAGGGAGAATTGGCTGCTGAGGATGACGTCTTCTCAAACCTCATCTTTAGTTTGTGGTTCATCCTTAACCAATAATGTATTTTTTTACGATTTTTTTTTGCTTAAATTTTTTAAGAATATCTTGTAAAGAATTAATTGTTAATCAATTGCATAAATTATTAGTTTTTATGTTGGACAAAGTAAAAATTTTTGCATTTAATTTGTTTCGTTGAATGCATCTATAATCCAGGCATAACCTTTTAATTTCACGATTCTTAAATGCCCCCTATTATCCCCAGTTTTGTCAGGGTTCTCGAGTGGAAAATTTGAAATTTGACATTAAAAACAGTCTGCTGCATGCATTGTAAATTGTGCAGCATGTGGATTGCGCCCACAAAAACAAAATACTTTATTATGAACATAATGTTATCGGTTTTGAGTTGCATTATTATATAAAATTTTTGTGTATATTTTTTATAAGTAGTTACTTTAAAAAATATCACAAAGTATAGCCACCGCTGTTTGGCTGATCCTCTTCTTCCCATTCGGGTTGGGTTGACCCAAGTAAGAAGGAATGGAACCCACTGGAGAGTCGTCTGCAGTTCACACTTGGGCAAAGACGACTGACTTTAGAAGCGGAACACGAACCGATTTCCGCTATTCCGGGTTCTTATTGAGCGTAGCGAAATCAAGGTTTATGATAAAGTCAGCGAAGTTTCTATGGTGTTCTACCTTTGCGTAGTCTCGGTCCACAGTGGAAGGCTCCGCACCTGAGCCTCGTTAGACTCAGCGGAAGTTTAAGGTGTAAGTGAAGAGATGAAGTCCGTTCCTTAGCCTAGTCTATATCTACAGCTGACGCAACTCCGTACCGACGCCTCACTACTACTTAATTAATTAACGGCTAAGCGATTTCATAACCTGAGCTTTCCTTAACCAGCTGACCTTACTTCGTAATCTTAGCCTCCCTTTCTTTCTTTATAGTTCGACTAAGTGACTTCTTAACCTTAACGTACTTTCTTTCTTACTTACTTTAGCATAGGCCTTCGCCACTTGGGCGCTTCGCCCCTATTTTCTTTTTTGAATTAGAAAGAACGGGGCCTTACTTATTCTGTTCAGGGGGGATGAAAGACAAAGAAAGGGATCCGGGTGGTGAGGGCTCAGGAAGTGAAGCAAACTCGACCAAAGGACAAGTCTGTTCCTGCTTCGTTTTCTGTTCCCGATTCAATCTTCACCTTTCCTGAATGAAGAAAGAGAGTGAAAGAGAAGAGATCAGTGCAATAGGTACAGAGGGGAGAGAAACTGTCTTCGTTCGGTTCGGCAGAAGAAAGCCGAGAAAACAAATAGGAAGAGCATTATGCAAGCTTATAATTAAGTAAATATATAAAAGCTATCACCACCTCGAGCAGTAAAACAAAGTCGTTACGGCTATGTTACTAATATGGACAGCTATGAATGGTATTCATTGACAGGAGTGACCGCTTTCTTTTTGAGTTGTATTATTATGTAAATTTTTATGTTGTATTTTTTTATAAGTAGTTATTTTAAAAAATATCACCTCAATTAATTATACAAAAATTACAATTATCAATAAAAATATAACAACTCAAAAATAAAAAAAAATTTGATGTCTCTAATATTCTTCTTTATTAACAGCACTAGAGCATTGCAAAGACACAATAGTGTTAAGCACTGTCGACTAATAAGAGATAGATCTTGTAGTACGAGACTTGTAGGTAAGATCTATCTTCATTAATAATGTTGTTTAATACCACTAATGCCTTGGGCATTTTCATTATTACTATTATTTTTAAATGAAAACACTTAAAAGTAATTGAATAAAGGGCTAAATGTTGACTAGTCAACGATGATCATCAACTATGATAAAGATAGGGTGTTATTCTGCCCAACAATCTCTCTCTTCTTTAAGTATGTATTATTTTCTAATATAATATTCGTATGAAAATCAAACACTTTTTCAAAAGTCCCTGAAGACATTCCAGTTGTAATTAAATCACCTTGATCTAACCTATCTGACTGTGGTTGTGAACGTTTGACTCTTTTCCTCGAAAGACTGTTTTCCTCGAAAGATCCTTGATTAGTTAAAAAAAAAAGAAGCCAATTTGTGATTAGTCCACTAATATCTCCTCTCCAACCCATTTAATATATAAACCACATGCTGGCATTGTATTTCTCAATATTAAAGCTATTGTTAGGGTTTCTTAAGCTAATCTATGTTGTTTTTCTTGATCTGCATGATTAGCAATGTGCCTAGCTCCGTTATGTGGCAACTGTTTGAAAGATTGTAGATATGTATATGTATGTATACTTATATCACTTTTTTTTTAAAAAAAAAAAGCTTTTCCTGCCAAAATATTTGGCAGTGACTTCCTTTTTGTATACCGGAAAAAAAAAATTTTTTTTCCTTCAGGGTATATATTTGAAAGTCTTTTGGAGACCAAATCTTGATCGTAAAGAGAAAAAAAAAAAAAAAAAGCAAAAAAAAGTTTGCATTTTTTACCATCAAGATTTTAGTCATCGAAAATTGAAAACTTGGTCGTAGTGGCACAAAAGTTTAGTGTCAAATGTAATTTTTTTTTTTTTTACCAACTAGTGTTTTAAAATAGTGTGGTTTGAACCAAAACTTTTAGTTAAAAACACAATAAGATCTTTAATCTGTAGTTAATTTTTTCTTGACATTATAATATATGGGAACTTTGCACTGTTGTAATCAAAAGTTTTACATTGAACTAAGATAGCTAAACATTAATTAAAGGTTTCTTGCTATCAAATAGTTGGTTGCAACTTCCAAACAAGATTTGGATAATAAAATATCCGTTTTAATGAGAGAAAAAAAAAAGCCTTCCAAACACTATTTTGCTCACAAAGAACTTTAATTTCTTTCTTTTAACTTTTGGTTTATAGGCATCTAAGTCGTGCTCATCCCAAAAAAATTACTCAAAACATGGATCTTTTCTTCCTTTACCAGGGATATCAACTCATTTAACTACACATGTATTCTGCACATGCATGCAACTACATATAATTAAGTAGTGCCTCTTCTTCTACAGCCCATTCATATTAATATTTCTATAAGCAATTAAGAATAAAGATCTCACATATATCTATATCTTTAACATATACAACAAATAGGAAAAAGTTTCTCACCATACTCCTCCCACATTAAAAAAAAACGCCGAAACATTTTTTTTTTAGTTTTTTTTATTCTTTCTTTTTCTTTTCTCCCATTTTATCTTCAAGTTTTTTTTATAAATATTTATTTTTTTATTATTTTCCTATTTTTATACATATTTATTTTTTCCTCCTATCTTTATTACTCTTTTTGTTAACATGCTTAATAGATACGCGAAACTCGTTTTTCAACTTATATATATATATATATATAAAGTAATCTTATTTAATCCCATAGGGTTATAATTTCGCTACTAACAAAACAGTGAGACCATGTCTAAAAAATATTCTACTAGGGTGTTTGGATAAGTAGTTTAAACCACCAGTTTGATTTGAGAACTGTAGCATGCGATAGCTTTACACTATAACTTTTTACTGACACAACATGTGAAAGCTTTTTAAATCAATGGTTTGAACTATTATTCTATACATCCAATACATATTAGGTCAAAGCTTATAATTTTATGGATAACATGGTTATAATTTTATATATATATATATATATCTATGTATGGATCACAAACAAACCAGATGGTGACACGTAGAGTAAGAAAAAGCCGTCGTAGTTGCTTTTTATGTCATGAGAAACTGATAAAGCAGTGCTTTATCCTCTTTTTTTTTTTTGCGAGAAAAGTGGCAGAAAAGCGCTTGTGGTGCGAGCTGGGGAAGAAATGGACTCCAAGAAATTCCCTTTTTGTGTGGTAGACATTCATGCGGTGGTTCCTCTTTGGCCTGACACAGCCAACGGTGGAGAGAAATTCGAGGAAGATAGTGGCGTACTTGCATAGGAGCACACAAAGATGAGAAAATAAAAAGCTGGACACTTTTGTTTTCAAATAAAGAAAATATAGTTGGATTATTATTGATTGGACTTCGACAGTTGTGCATATATCAATTTATGTTTCTACACCTTCGTATGGCTTCAAACTAACTCTTTTCAGAGTAATTTCACTTGCGTTTCCACCATGTCATTTATACATATATGACAATGTCACATGGTGAGAATTTTTTGCACCTCAAAAATTTCTTACAGAAAAGGAAAAACATTGTATATAGCCCAAGCTAGACCGTTCAGAGATAAATATATGTTGGTGAGTGATGATTATGAGTGTGTGTGTATATATATATATATGAATTTTGTATTATCCCCTTACATAATATGTAGGAGAAACATGTAACATAACCATCATTAAACATAACATTAGTATTTGATTGATGTAACACTAATTTTAATTATCTAAAGACAATATTACTCATCTTTAATGTTCATTGATATTGGATAAATGACGTAAAAAAAGAAATTTAGTCATTTAAAAACTATACATGTTACGGAGTTTCAAGGTCAATATCACGTTCAATGCTCTCATATATATATATAGTGATGGATGTACATAGGGGCTGCCCCCATTGGCTTTCTAAAAATTAGAATTTGAACCTTAAAAATTGGTGACTTCTTTTTTTGTCCTCATTGAGATTAAATATTCTCATATATGCCCCCATTGACTTTTTTGCTTTCATTTTATTTTTATAATTCTATTATAATCAACGTAAGTCATTTTATTCATGAGTTATTGTAATGTATTTTATGACACCTTATAATTTGGATTGCATATTTATACCTTCACATTTAAAATTAATGTTAAATTATTATCTTTTTATTTTATTTATGGAGTTTGAATTTGTTTTGTTGTTATATTGACAGTTGATGTTAGATCGAGGAAAGGTAAGAAGGGAACACAATTTTGAAATCAGTGATATAATTTAAAATATAAGATATGACTTTTATGGGGAACTTTTTGAAGTACGAAATATCCATTTTACTACATGTAGGAATAAAGATTAATTTTCAATAGTCTCATGCAAGTGTGAACACTTATGTGTCGAGCATTATAATATTTTAATATGAACACTTGTATATCAGAATGTTAACAGCTAAAATAATAGTTACTACCAGTAGTGAAAAAAGATAGTTGCTATAGTAAAAATTCTTTTTTCATATTCTTAAAATGTCTAAAAAAAACTATGAGAGGGTATCCTTATCAACAATACATACTTCTAAATATTAGATCTAATTAAAATCACATAAAAATATGCAATTTTTTTTTTGTAAATATCTTAATTTTCAAGACAAATCCCTACCGGTAGAATATGTTTTCATTCCTTAAATTCCTAATATGTTTCTCCTATTTCTTGAGAAATATTATAACACACTTATTTACATATTTTATGTTATCTATTTAAAAAAAAAAGGTATTAATATACACTGGCCCCATTGAACTAAGAGATGGCACTCAACTAAAAGGTTGGTTTTGCCAATATATATATATATATATATATATATATATATAATCAATGTTAGCAATGATATGTTACAGAAAATGATTTTTCAACACGAGGCATAGTAACATTGTTAGTGCATGGAACTGTATATACTTATATAATAAATACGTATGTATGTATACTCTTCAAAATATGAACAAATTATTACAAGCTGGACGTTTAATGCTTACTGACCCAATGATTTTTTAGAAATTATGACTTTCATACATCGATTGAACAGAAATTATAATAATTTGTTGGCGAAACCTACAAAAGATCAATGATATCTGTTTTGTTTGGCATATATTTTTAATATTATCATGAAGAGCCACGCATCGGGTAACGCAAACGTGATGGTATGTATGACGGAATGTACTCGATGCTCGGATCCTACTTTTATTTTATTTTTTCCTACGTAAGTTTTCCTTCAAACTAAATTATTGCCGATTTAATATACATGTATGTATATTACACACACACACACACCTGGTGGTGAAGGATTTTTAATTTTACACCATAAGCAGTAGTGGAGAAATTGATTTTTTACCTATAATATTTTAAAAAATTTCAACTGTATCTTTATTTTATATGAAAATTCATAATTATTATGCCGTCATTAAGAATTTAAAATATGTGGTACCGGTTGCAAATACAACGGTAAAACCACAGCCAATTTCATTTAAAAGTCAAGAGTTTAAATTTACCTTTTTTCAAGTTAAAAAAACATTGAAATATATCATTATGCCCTTATTTTTTTAGAAAAGTTATGATTTGTGCTTCCACTTAATAATTAAAAAATATAACTATATCTATATATAAAAAAAATTATCAGTAAATTTTTACATGTTGCCCCCACTGACAAAAACTTATGGCTCCACCATTAACTGTAACGTGGAATCAAGTGTGAAATTATTGAATTTCAATTAAGTAGTAGTTAGCTTCCTTTCATTAGTCAATGTATGCGTTTCCAATGAATAATTGGGATTGAGAATACTTAAAATCAACGAATGGCTGCTGCCATTTTCTAGTGATCTAACTTAGCAAGAAAGAGAACTAAATATAAATTAAAAATTAAATCACGTTATCCTATTTTTTTGTTAGGTATTCCTCAACTTAACTCGACATTTCCTCTATTAGAAATTTCCAAAGTACCATTTGGTCATTTATCGAATATCATTAACGTAAGGGGTGACGTTCAAGTTTTATATATATAATATAACATGTTATTAATTTTATTCATACTTAAAAGAATGACAAATTTTGAAACTGAATTAGAAAATCACGTATTAATTAAATATAAAGGGTGTTTGACAAAATCGGTTCTAAAAAAAACTTTTAGTCGTTAGGTGTAAAACTTTCATAAACTATAATAATAAAAAAAGTTAACTATAGTGTAAACCTTTCGTATGTAATAATTTTTAATTTAAAAATTTCAGTTATAAGCCATCACACTTTTCAAACACCGTAATAGATTCAACCAACTCAAACGGATTTATATACATGCACGCACATTTGTATATGTAAGTGCGTACATATTGGATTTGTCATTTGAACAATTTAGTGATGCAAAACCATGTTAATATATATATATATATATATATATATATATATTAATATTCTGGTTGTTCTTTTTATAATTTGTAAATAATAAATGGGTCATATAGGTGGAAGGACCTCCAACCTTTTCTTAGCGTGCATAATTCATTTTTCCTTGATGTTAAGGATTTTGTTTTAGACTTCTTTATTTTTTCAATATAGACCATTTTTTTTAATTCATCCCAAGGCAGACGTATTGAAGTTAAATACTTTCATTTTGACTTCCATCATGACTCATAACAAGAGTTAAACAATATACAGCCTTTTTGTGCCAAATAATATTCCTTAAAAATCCAATATGCACATGGAAAATGACCTCTCTGGAAAGAAACTGCACGAAACCATGCACAAAAAGCTTTCTTAAACAAACATTAGGTGATTAAGTGGTTATGATTCCCCAAAAAATGATCACGTGGTTATTTTTATTTTTACTTTTGTTGCTTTGCTCTGGATCATGTGGCTATTAAATTTGCATGTGGAAAAGATTTTCAAGAGCTTCTTCACAATGTGAAGCATACAACTAATGACATATAAACGATAATTATTAAGTTAGTGGGCAAAGGTGGATTATGTAAAAGGAAAAAAAAAAGAAAAGGGGGAGGTGCTTCAAACATCGTGCAATAATTCTGTATTCGTTTACTGGGTTCATTGTTTTCAGAACCAATTATATAAAAAAGTATTTTATCTATGTTACGGAAAGTACATTTTGATACTAGTTTTGGTAATGAATCACAAGGAAAAATATCAATGAGTTTCATATAAGACATAAGAATCACATTATATAAATGAAAATTAAGAGAGGTCCCATTAAAAATACCCTATCAGTAAAATTTAGTGGGGCAAAAATAGAAAGCATGAACCAATCAACTTTGCAAAGAAAAGTATCGACATATCTTTTCCAAAAATTAGTGAAGAACTCACTAAGAACAATCTGTCAATATTGGCAAGCCGATGAGTAGTCAAATCTCTGTATCAAAAATCAATAAAAGATGTACGTAAATCCGGATAATTAATTCACCAACTATAGCTGAAGTCGTTCGACTCCAACTATCTATTTAGGAGAATAAACTTTTTGCTGCAGTATTTTCTCTTATAAAATTAAAAAAATAATTTAAACTTTGAACCGCAATTGTCAAACGCCTGTCTAATTTAGCTGCCAGTACTTATCATCTACAGCATTGCCTCTTTAAATATATTTGACACATAGAAGTTAATAGCGCACAACTCACTCTTAGTGGAGTCCATAGTATGCATCATAAACATTGTATGGATCCAACTCAACAAATCAAAAAGGTACAACGGAACTGGAAAAAATCTTCTGAGATATTTTAAAAATGATCATGACCTATGAATTCAAACCGTTGGAGAAACATAATTCGAATATAAAGGTTTTTTGATTTAAACTGATTTGAATATAATATTTTCTCTCACAAAATTTGAATTGCTATAATGTTTTAGATTTAAACTCTTAGTTTGAACTACATATGTTCCCAAATAGTTTTTGAGAGCTGGCAATGATCATTTTGAGAATTATTATTCATGATAAAAAGATAAATAAATATATATACACACCTTAGATGGAGAGTAAGGTTAAAGGTTGCGGTATATTATGCAAAAAATAGGAAGGCGCATAATAGATTTTGGATATTATTATTATTACTATTATTGTTATCATCGATAATGCACGTTTTTACACCATTGAATTTGGTGAAAATTATTTTTCATGTACATTGGTTAGAAAACATATACTTGCTTAATAGGCTAATTTTTCAATACCTATTGTAAGTAGAAATAATCGAAAATATGTTATGTATTAGAGTTTTTCGTTGATTCAATCGTGCATCACCATTGAATATTGACTGTGATCTACAGTTGTCTCGTCTGGCCGGCTGGATTCCACTGCCACCTCAATCTGATGGTGATATCCAAGGCATTGATATATAGCTTTCAACATTACATAAGGCACGCATGCTTGAAGAGCTAGTGTGTCAAAGTAGAATCTTAATCACAATTCCAAGAAAAACCCCCTTTTCAGGTCTTAAAGTTTATTCTCTCATTTGAAAACATCAACCATTACACCGACACCCATACACACGATCACCACATGCTTTCTTTGTCAATATTTTTTTGGGGTTATTTTTGCTACTCACCCTTGAACAGGTATGCCCTTGTTTTTATTTTAGCAGTATTTATAGGGTGCTTAGGAGGTGATTGGGACTAAAAACGTTAGTTTGAAAATTGTAATATATGAGAGCTTTATACTGATTATTAATTAAAACTAATGTTTTGAACCGAAATCCAAACAATCCCTTGCTTTTAAAGGATTGATTACTTTAATATTTTAAATTATACAATTTTAGACCATCTAATGACGGAATATATATAGTACGAGGAAGACATGTAATTGTAAGAGAGATAAATGGTTAAAAACAAGCATAGTTAAAAAAAAAAGCTCTAAGGAAAAAAAAAACATATTTGATGTAAAAATAAAATAAGAATGTGTCTGTCTAGTTCATATCTATTTTTTTTCTTTTTTAAAATAAATTATATAGACCTACTTTTTTATTATTATTTTATCCTTTTAAACTCGTGACTTGCTATACTTGTACCATATTTTGTTTTAAAATAGACAATTTTTAAGACAAATTTTTATAAGTAATGAAAAAATATACTATAATTATTTGTTTTTCAACTGTGAAATTTAAAAATATAATAATTTTGACTAAATTCAATTCGAAAAGTCTTTTTTTTAACTTCAAAATTATTAAGTCTCTAATAGGTGTTTGACAAGTTGGTTGGAGCTAAAGTTTTAAGCTTAAAAATTATACCATATGAGAATTGTAGTAACTTTTTATTTTTTACTATAGCTATTAAAAATTTATACAATTGGTTCTAATTGACATTTTAAACGCATGCTAAAAGTAAATGTTGATGGTGAAGGTTAGGTAAGTGCCTATCTTCTGTGGTCATTTGTCAAATTAAATAACCTTGTATTTTTGAGACTTCTGTGTCCCTTCTTCACATGGCTCCTTGTGTTTCGATTTCTGATTTGACAACGCATAAACCGTTTACTCGTTTGAAAATTACCTAACACAGTCCACTATATGAGCGTCGCAATCGGACACATTAAATTTGCTTTTACAACTTTTTTACTTGTTGTCGAAAGTAGAGCCAATTTCATGAATCCTCCTCATGTCATGATATAAATGTAACTATTGTTCTACTTCATAGGTTTTTCTTTTAAGATTTTTTTAATAGGAATAGAAAAAACATATTTATTGATAGGTAGTTATCTTTTAACGGTTAAAATTAAAAGGAACACATTTAATTAAATCTTAATAGTTTCAAAGCACGTTTTACCGAGATGGTTCCTTTTTTTAAATGTTTCTAAACCGACGGGGATTAATATTGCATGTCATATATTTTTTTTATCTTAAAGAGAGCTCGATGCATACATACATATATATAAAGTAACTGTGTAAGAATATATATATTTTTTGTTTTTTTGGTGTAGGAACATACAATAGTGAAGAGCTCGACACAAGCACACATATATTTATATTTATTGAAAGAATCCACCGTTTTTTCAATAAATTTTAAGAAGTATAAATGGTTTTAAATCATGCATTACAAGTTCAATGTTGTGCAATTTTAACAAAACAAGATAGCCGCAACTAGAATTGAACCCATCATATTAAAACTATGGGTTAGTTTTAAATCTGGCTTTCGAAGAACGAGAATTCTCTAATTTTACTTTCTACAATTTAAAATAACATAAAATTGTGCCCTGAGCTTATCATAAGTTAATAATTTTGATACTTCCGTAAATGAAACTTCAATCTTTTTAACTGTTTTAATCAATATATGTGACTAAAAGTAAAAATAAAAGCAAAGATTCCATTAAACAAGCACTAAGTATGTCAAATTACTCAAGTCTTACTCTGACCCTTTGCTACTTTTGTGCAACTTTTTTCTTTACTTTTTTTTTCCCCTCCCTCTAACCATATTTATCATTTGACTAATTGACACAGCTCATTGTTTTACTCCTGTTTTATTTCATATTAATGATAGATTTATATTCTACATACTTGAAGTGGGAAAAAAGTATGTGTGCTTGACGCCTTGAAAAGTACATAAATTTAGCTATTACTTTTTGCCCACAAGTGTTGTGTTGAAAAAAAATATTTATATATATATATTATATCTAATAAGTGCACGCCAAAAAGCTTCATATATACATGACAATTTTGAGTGCGCGAGCTACAGTGCCGTCTTGCAGTTGTCTTAGACTGACCTTACAATATCCAAACAGTTATATACAACACTCAAATAATTGAATTCAATGGGAATATTTGGAATACCACAATATATATATATATATATATATATCCTGAACTTGTGTTAGCTAGCTTAGATTCTCTTGCAAGAACAAACACATTTAAATATTAGCATTATCTGAATAGGCAACTTCTGAACAATATTGCTCTAGATAATTGATATACTTGTCTATTTATTTACTAGTATATATAGCACGAATAAACTCAATAATGCTTCTTAATAATTTGTACAGTATTTGATCATTACGTAACATAACATGATCACATCTTTGAAAAAAATGCAAGAACTTAGCTCTGATCTCCATATCACCAATGTTTTATTTTTTCCCCCGAGAACATCAGCAATGTTTTCAGGCTGTAAGGTAGAATAGATGCTGCTATATATGATCGATTACGTGTGCAGGGTGAGATAAAGACATCGCTGGACTTTGGGTCTCTTTCATTTGGAGCTTGTTGTAACTAACGTTTAAGTTTAAGAACTGTAACATATGAGAGTTGACCCGATTGACATTAGTTGCACAAGATTCTTAAGTTACTAGGATATCCAAAATTAATAATTATGCGATCAATTTTTGATACGTATTAATTTGTTCAATTCTCCATCTCTCTTCTCTCCTTTCATATGAACCGTAAAAAAATTGTGGTTGTTTTAGTAATAACCACACACCGTAAGCATCAATGTTGTGATCATAAAGTACCGTGAGGCTATATCATAGCAAATTTTGAATTAGTATAGATCAAGAATTCAATGCTATAAATTGTTGGATTTTACCAGTGAGAATCCGACCTGACACCAAATGGTGCACAATTCCGACATATGAAAGTACAATTACGTCTACATGGGATAGATTTTGAACGGAACTGACTTCTGCGTCACCTTGT
Organism: Artocarpus heterophyllus; assembly: GCA_025403435.1. Classification (NCBI taxonomy): domain Eukaryota; kingdom Viridiplantae; phylum Streptophyta; class Magnoliopsida; order Rosales; family Moraceae; genus Artocarpus; species Artocarpus heterophyllus. The sequence continues at coordinate 1,776,017 of CM046347.1, read as the reverse complement.
TCATATCCCCTTTATGTCCCTCCAATAATTTATACCTTATCAAATAAAATGCCATGTTAATAAAAAAATTATGTCACTAATCATGTCAGTTAAAATATTTTAATTGATATGACATGATATTATTAAGAGGACAGAAAAAAGACGACATATAAGCTAAATCCAACGACAAGCATCAATCTACTTATAGAATAAAAATTAAGTATTGATGTGGGCAACAAGGAACTTACAATATCAAAGATTTGCTTAAGTATGCTGCACCACCGAAATATATATTTATAATTGATTAGCTCAAATATAATCTTTTCCAACAAAAAAAAAAATGTCTACATATATATAGTATATATACGTTAGCATTAAAATACGCGAACGGTGGTAATTGAACAGGAAAAGAGATCTCATGCAAATGCAAGGAAAAGAAAAATATACGTAAAAAAGTATGCACCTAAAAAAATAATTGCAAAATTGGATCATTAAGTACTAGAGTTTGGATAATAATGTATTGGAATGGGAATCAAAGTTGCGTGAAGGTTGATGGGGAAAGAACTTTTCATGCAAATGCAAGGGGATCAATCCTCCTGCCAAAGTAATATAGTTGGACATATAGATAGTACACATTTTTTTCTTTTTCTTTTTCTTTTTCTATCTATACATACATATATATGTATATATATAAATCAATATATATCATATGTAGAAAGAAAGAGCAATATGATATTTAGCACCAGTAAGGGGCAATGTTTTGGCAACGATAAGATATAAAAAGTGCTAGCATCTATTAAGTACTTGAGGGCCCTGTCTCGCCTGATCAGTAAAATGCAGTGAGCCAAGAAGCATATATATATATATATATATCTGATTAGATAGAAAAAATGAGTGAAGGAGATGGTTCAATGCAATTTGATTTAAGTGCTGAATTGCAGTTGTTTCACTATGTGCTACCCAAAGAAAGGGACATGACTAGATTTTGTACTGAAGACCATATCTAAGAATATTGCTCCCAGTACCCCATAGCTTTGCCTTTTTTTCTTTTGAATTATTAAATAAAGGATTCCAAAAAACAAAAAAAAATTCCCCATCTTTGAGCGCCGAATTTTTCCCTATAATTAGATATCGGCATTATTCTCTATAAATCAAAAAGAAATTATTTCGTAACAATAATTACATATGATGCATGTTTTTGAACATTAGATCATATAAAAAATATAAATTTAATGACAACAATATTATTACTTGAATATCAGCGTAAAATTTTCCCAAAAAAAAAAAAACATTTTTTTTAGTCATATACCCATTGTGCCACCACCAGTACCACTACCAACAGTTGCCCGCAGAAACAACAAGAGCCTGGCATACAGTACCACTGTTACCAACTAGTCCTTCCCATTTTGATTCCTTTCTCTTTCTTTCAGTTGAGCAATTTAGCTGAAGAGATCAAGTCATTCTGAGGCATGGAATTGGCGGAATATGCCGCATCCCTAGCTACAAAACTCGAAAACTTTTTATGTTCAAGAAGATAAAAGGTATATATACCTTAGAACCATGGAGTCAGGATAGAATTTAATAAGTTCTTTTTTTTTTTTGCTCGGTTTCTAACTCAAAAAAATCAGAGAAATTGAACATATTTATCTATGAGTTTTTGAGTCGTTTTCTGGTATCAAAAAGAGAAGTTGCTTGATGTTTTGATATTCTTTGAAATTATGGCCAATGACAGTTCCAACCACTTTGAAAGAACATCAGGGGCTATGATCATAATTATTGATGGGTGGATTTCCACTGCATCTTTTCGGGATTTTCCGCTATTGGGTTCCTGCTATAACCAACTAATTAAAGTTTTGGTAAGTAGGAAAGCCACTCATAAGTTACTTCCATAATAGCCTCGATCTAATTATGAGAGAGAGAGAGGGGGACAGAGTGAGAGAGGCTAATCAACTATCTAATGAGTTTTGTTGTTGATGTGTTGTGTGTTGAAGTCCACATTACATAACATTATATTCAAGATTTGACAACCAAGGGTATCCACTATTTTGACAATACACTCTATTGTGTTTAAGTACACAATTAATCAATCAAAAAAAAAGTCATTGGATTTTTATAAACGACAAACCCTTTGGGAGTTTTAGATCAATAAATTAGTAAACCCAAATCAATCAAGAGATTCGGGATAATAACTCTTTGGACATCTAGAGTTATGAGAGCGTTTATTTATATCCCGTTTAGTATGTTGGTTCAAATTCAGTTTGAACATTTCATAGTATAAAACTCTAAACAACTACAATATAAAGTAAAAACTAGTTACAGTATAAAACTCTCAACGACTATAATATTTTAAATAAAAAATAAAATTCAAATAATTGATTTGAACTTTTGTTCTAAATACCCTATAGATTGTAAAAGAGTATAATTGACAATGTATTGAGATTAGAAAAGAAAAATAGGAATAAGAATGCTGGTTATTGATTCTTATTTTAATGTTTTCTTATTATTAGATAGGTTATTAATTCATATTTTCGATTGGCATTTACTAAACTTACAACTAAAAATCTTATCAATGTAATTATTATCGTTTTATATAATTAAATAAGAAAATCACTTATTAAAGGTATGCAAGTAATTTTGTCATCCATTCTTTTTAATCAGAATAAATATTAAAGTTGGCATTTCCATCTATCTGTAACACCCGTATTTTTAACGGGCATAATTTTGTAAAATTTAATGAATAAAATGTGACTATTTAAAATTACTAAGTTGTTTATGATCATTTAAAAAAAAATACCATTTTAGTATTTTCTTACGAAGTCTTCCTAAGAAACATTCAAAACTTACCAACACTTACTTCTACCAATCTTGTCTCCCTAAATTATTGCTCAATTATATAGACTTCTTCTCATTTTGCTAAAGGTATCCGAAGGGGATATTGAATTATTTTCCGTCAATTCATAGAAGACATGGAGATATTTTCTCAACCACCTAATTAATTATTTCCTTATCTTCTTCTATAATTCACTCCAATTATCCTCTCAATTATGTTGGCATTATTTGCTAAAAGTCTTCATGGGAGACAAGATGATATTTTCCTTTAAGACTCTTTTGTTTCTTCTTACAACTTTTCCCCGTAACATCCCATTCCTCTTAAGCATTTTGATATCTTTTTATTTAACTATCACCACCTTCTTCTCTAGTTCTCATTCTCTCCCTTCTCACTTCAAATTTCTAACTAAAGACATAGAGCACAAAGCTCTCTTTGTGGCCAAGACAATTATAATTCCCAACCATGATCGAGGCGGTTTTAAAGTTAATTCAAGCTTGATTGATAACCCAAACTTTGGTGCTTTTCAAAGAAGTTTTGAGGTAGGTTTTCTTTAATCTAAACTTAGTTTTTAGTATGCATTTTCTCCATGTTTAATGCATAAAAATACTTTAATGGCACTAGTAGACGGGTTTACACATAACTCACTTATGAATGTGATTATACGTTGTGCTTTAGTTTTAATTGTCCTTATGCATGCCTTAGGGTCAAGGATGTGTGGAGCTAACGTTAATTGATTCCAGGATTAAAAGATTGTTGATAAGCTTGAAAGGTAGGGATTCTATTACTCATTTTTGTGAGGTTTTTATAGAATTAAAATTGATTGTTTTGCCGCAATATATATATATCTATGTTGAACTGATATTATATGAGTATCACATATGAAACTATGACATGGACTCGTCTTGTATTGTACGGCGAGGAACATAATGAATTGACATATGTTATAAATTGAGAAGCATGGTTAGGAAAACTGACTCTATTAATAATGATTTAATATAGAGAAATGGTGAGACATGAAGAGGGCGGCGGTTACGTCCTTGGGCATGAATACCCAAAAAGGTAAAATAGGGGGAAGGTGATGACGCTTCCTTGGGTTGAAAGTCCCAGAACACACTGTACAGGAATTGATTTGGTGAGGACTCGGGGCTTGATGTCCCCTCACCGGAACACCCTTGGAATGTTTATGGGGTGATCAAGTGCGCCCATTTGGGTTTCGATGAGTTGAGTGATACTCAATTTAACATGGATACCTAGGAACAATGATGATTGGTAATATTTGTATAAATGTGTAATTATGACACTTGGTAATGATTAACTACGGTATCCATAAGATGTGATCATAATAAACCTCATAATCTGGAATATGATGTAACCTACTAACCATGCAGTTTTTAATGTGGTAATGGATAAACCATAAGGTGAGTCATGATTTCCCTACTGGGCATGTCGATGCTCATCCCTATCATATCTTCATATCTCAGGTGGAACTCAGTGCAACATATTTGAAGAGGAATAAGCGAAAACAATCTTGCTGTTTTCGTGTTAGAAGACCCTGTTTAATTACAACTTATCTACAACATGTAAGAGTTGTATTATTTTTTTTTATGGCTGTGTTAAGTTATTTGGGAATTGTACTATGGTGATGATGACTGTAATTATATATATTTGGTGCTACACTAAAAACTGTGGTTTGTATTTAAAACGTTTATTTTTATTTTTCTTGTTGTTTAAAGACCCATGGGCATTGTTTAATTGATTTAAATAATATAAAATTTAAAATTATTTTTATTTATTTAAAACTGTTAACCCCCACATAGGGGTGTTACACTATCATTTCTTATAATGTAGGTTTTGATTAGATAGGAAACAAAATTACTCCTTTTCTTTTCTTTGCTTTTTTTTTTTTTCATCTGAAGTAAGCGTCCAATATTCAAACTGCAAAGTCGCCAAACAACAGTAAGAACTACGTGAATATTTATTAATACAGTCAAATGCATGGCCGGTTGGTTTTAATTGTAATTCAGAATTTCTTCAGATTTCCTAACTCGTTGAGTAATATTTGTCATCAGTTTTCCTTTTCTTAGTACCTCATTTTTTTTTAAATTTTTTTGAATATAGTACCTCATGGTTTAAACTCTGATCATAAGTGCGCATTGGAATTTAGATTATCTAATACGACTGCCTTAATTAGCACCAAAAATATAAAAGTAAACTTTTAATTGTATAATATTTTAAAAGTTCCAATGATTAATTAAAAAAGTAGAGCTTGACAGTGAAATTACACATTACTATACCTAAAGCGTGAAGAGTTCGAATTCCCTCACTTTTAAACTAAATAAAAATAATAATAAAAAAATAAATACATCAATTAATGACAATCAAATGTCAATTTTTTTGAGAATAAATCAAATGTCAAATTTGACATGTGTTATATGGTGCCGAATTTATCACTAAATATAATATATATCAAATTTAGCATCGATAATAATATTGTATTAGAGGGTACATTGAAATTTGTCATTAACATACTAACTTGACGTTGCACCGTAAATGGTCTTATGTCGCGTATAAATTACATTGGTTATATAGTCAAATAGTAAGTCATTTAAATTTATTGACATACATGCATAAAATATACTCTTATTAGAAATCTAATATCTGAAATCTAGTCCATATATATTATAAATGAGGGACCCTGCTGAATTAAAGATTGGAAATACATAGATTGAGCTATTTATTTATTTTCTTTATAAGTGAAAAATGGATTAATTAATTCAACAATTTCTAGAAAAACTCTTTAATTTAATTATCTGTTCTAAATAAAATATCCATTAATACATTTGCACTTGATTAATAAGATTAGCGATTTCATAAATAATAATGGACTTGCATAATTAGTTGGAGATAATCACTATCATTAAAAAGAAAAGAATATTTTTTCACTTGACAAAAGCGATCTATATATTTGACGGGAAAGAGATTTATGTGACTGGAAGTCTTTCCGAAGCACCTTTAGACATTAATATCAAATAAGAAGAAAAAAAAAAAGAATCTTACAAGCATGTTGTAAATAATTATTTTTTTAAAAAAAGTTGTATGCTAGATCACTTTTTCAAAGTTTGGTCCTCAAAATAATGTTTAATTATTCATATAATTATGTCACCTTCTTTAAAAAAATTAATACTTTATATGATGTTTGAAAGCATTAGTTGAAACTAATAATTTGAACCAATTTTGATTAAAACATTATAGTATATGAGAGTTTTATAATGTAGCTTATTTTTTCTTGTTGTTGTAGTATGTGAAATTCTGCATAAAGAACTAACAATATATCTTCGCCGCCAATGAATTAGGTCACTCTTTCAAATTTTGGTCTTCAAAATAATGTTTAATTATACGTATAATTATGCCATGTTATTTAAAAAACTTAACACTTTATTATATGTTTCGAAGTATTAGTTCAAACCAATGGTTTGAACTAATGTTGGTTAAACATATAATAGCATGTGAGAGCTTTATACTTAGCTCGTTTTTTCTTCGCTGTGTTGCATGTAAAAATTTTACACTATAACAATCAAAATTTTAGTTGAAATTGAAACATACTAATTTTGAATTCATTTAGTGACGTGATATGAGAAAGAAGAGTTATGAAGGACAAACTCCACTACTTTATACCACAAAAAAAAAATGAAAATGGGACAAAAAAAGTACAAGCCTTTACGTTTATGTTTGAAACTTCAATTGTAACTGACGTTTTTAGTTAATTACGAAGTATAGCATGTGAAAGCTTTATATTATAGTAATTTTTTTACTTTTTACTGTAGCTATCGAAAACTTTATATTATTCACAATTGTAACTGATATATTGAAACTAAAATACTAAACACCTGGTACATTAACAAAAGAAACTCCAAAGCTTAGGGATTAATTAGTCATTTTTGGGTAATTATATTCTGGTTTCTTTGCATGATTACTAATATGATTAAATATATATATTAACATTAGTTTGAGAAGTGTGGTAAAACTAATAGTTTGAATCGATTTTGGTTAAAAATATTGTTACATATAAGAGTTTTATACTTTAATTTACTAATTCTTTTTGACACTATAGCATTTGAGAGCTTTACACTATAGTAATAAAAAATTTTATCTGAAATTAAGATTGCCAAACACAAAATTAGAATTTGGAATTGAATCAAGAAAACTGAAGGAGCTTGTTTGTAATTAGCAAATCTAAAGAATTGCGCAGCATTCAAACGTCCTCAAACCCCATTAAGTTTTCTAACACATATTTTCCCATACTTTTTATATATTAATTTAAGAGCAAGAACGAAAAACTGAGACTGAAATAAAGCATGCATTTCTAATTTATTTTCGCAATCACATCAGTGAGTTGGGCCAATATGTGATACACTACATATTGCGTCCATGTGCAATGTGCATAGTTCTGCCCAAATCTTGCCACAGCTATACACATGGGGCTTTGTAATTTATGAAGCGATTTTTTTACTATCACCAATGGATATTTCCAAAATATTTAGACATGAATAATCCTCTAGTTTAGTTAACATACAACATTTCTTCCGGTAACAAAAAACAAGATCGTTTCATAGTTCTTGCCTGAATCGGGCTGAAATAGAAACTACACGGGGTCAATTTGAGAAATAACTCTTTGTGGTATTGTTTTTCGATTTTACTATTTTTGTGAAGAAAGTTTAAAATATATTACTTTCAATGAATATAAAGAAATTATTATTTTCAAGTATTTTGAGTTTGTGTTAGGTAAATATATGTCATTTAAAAGTATTTTAGTCTTTTTAATTTAGAGAAATAATAGGGTAAAATAAAACACAATATGATAGTAAAAAAAAATACACCACCAAATTTACTCACTATGACTGTACATATATGTGCAATGCCACTTGGGCCAACCCAGTGACTAAATAAAGCTCATTTTTGTTCTCTAACAACTATTTCTTTCTTTGTTTTCAGCGGCGTCACAATTTCTACATCGCCATGCTTTGGAGGCTAACAAGCGAGTGGTAAGCTCCTGTGGGGCCCTCTGCCATCAAAGTAGAATGGGTCCCTCTTTCCGCCAACCCCCATCCGAGACTACAATCTCATCACAGTTTTGAATGGTAGACAATCGATGTGCCACGACAATGCCAGTTCTCCCTAGCATCATGTACTCTTAAAGCTTTTTGCAGACTTTTCTGAGAGACTATCAAGCGCACTTGTCGCCTCGTCTAACAACAAGATTGTCGGGTTTTTGAGCACGGCGCGAGCAATTGCAATTCGTTGTTTTTGGCCACCGGAGAGTTGCAATCCTTTATCCCTGCACAATGTGCAATACCCATCCTTCAGCCTTGCGATGAAATTATGAGCGTTGGCTGCACTCGCAGCCTCGATGATCTCCGCCTCGTTTACATCATTTGGCAATCCATAAGTAATGTTACCGTCGATCTTGACTACACCTTTAAGGCCAATTATTTTTTATTTACCTGACCTACTTTTTTCCACGAAAGCCATTGATTTTCCAGCTTTAATATGGATTGAGAAGGTACAAAAGATCATTACATTAAGCCTAGTTGAACATAATAAAGTTCTATTTGGCCCATTATCTTTTCAGACTGACAATTTTGTATGTTTTTAGGATTAATTCTTGTCTTTCTGTCTAATATAAAAAAATATAGATTGAATATCTTCTTGACCCTTAAAAATGATAATAGTTAAATTTTCAGCACCTGCAATGACGCAACTTGTGGCTACTATCACAGCAAGAGTTTGGAAGACTGCTCTTGGTTTGATGTAGCCTTCAAAGACAAGTTTGCCACCGTACCAGTAGCTTAAAGCAAAATTTACAAAGCTTGATGCTTACGGAAAAACCAAGAATGATGCCTGCAAGCCATGATTAGCGGATGCTCTGTCTGTGTGCGCCTTCTTGAGCGACTTTGAGAATAGAACACGGGGACAGTTTGAAAGTTGGACACAGCTTCAAAAGCAAGTTTGGTACACTCATCTTGGGCTTTAATAGCCTTTTTAGACTTGTTTTTTTAGCAAGACACTTTTGCTGCAGAAGCATGCAACGAGAAGGGGTTGGACAACTATTAAGACAATGGCAAGTCTGCATGCAATGTCAAACTCTATTGTCCGTGCTATAATTACTCCTGTGATTGCTTGTATAAGAAGAGACAATTTTTCACTCATTAAAGATCTTACCTACAAAAAAACAATCAAATAGCTGTATTAATTACTTGTGTCTTTTGCTAACATTCGAATTTCTCCTTTGCCTGTGTAGTTTCTTGATAATTTGTCGCACTTAAAAAAATGCATGCAGTGTGAGAAAAATCTAATGCATGCACGTTCATGTGTGCTGATTATATATTTGTGCATGTATATTGGATAAATTTTGGCTTGAAATATATGCTAACTAAGAAGAAATACAGTAAAATGTATTTTTATATATGTATTATGTTTACCGTGTTGACATCTTTGGAAAGTCTTGAGCAAATGACACTACTAGAATTGCCCTCTCCGTCGAACCATCCAACTTCAAAAGTGAGTATCTTTGAAAGCATGCACTCTCTTATTCTCTTTGTCAAGTATTCTCCACTGCACGCGAAACTATAAGATTGGCTTATTCTAGCCAATAATATGACAACTGACAATCCAAGAAAGAAAAATGTTAAAATCCTAATCTGCTTCTTCATCCCATCGTGATCGGCCGAAAAATACAGTGATGTGGTAATTCCTATCACAATTGCAAACAAAGGCGTTATTGCGCCAGTAGCACTTGCGCTAAAACACCCCCACAATTGCTTGCTTCCGCTCAGGCTTGTTCAAACTTAATACTCTCCAAAATGGCAACCTTTGATTATTTACATCTTTTGAATCGTAATCAATTCCAACTTGTGAAGTATGACTAGGTCCCATAAAGTTACTAGCGTATGATTTACTCACATCCGAGGGAAAGTCAATCTCCGTCTTGTTATAATCCTTATTTGATTAGGTAGAGGATAATCAATTGAATCCTTCTAGGTTTTTGCGTTTCTCAATTTGTTGGAGACAAACAAATGAGTAGTACAAAACATCTGTTTTCATCATTAGCTCATTGTGTGACCCGATTTCCTTGACTTGGCCATTTTCCATCACAACAATAAGGTCAACATTTTTTATAGTAGAGAGGCGATGTGAGATGATAATGGTGGTTTTGCCTATTGCTACCTTGTCTATAGCTCCTATAAAATGACTCTTTTTGATTCAGAGTCTAATGCACTGGTTGCCTCATCAAGGAGGAGGATTTGAGGTTCTCTAATAATTGCTTGGGCAATTGCTATTCTTTGTTTTTGTCCTCCTGACAATTTAATTCCCCTCTCACCAACCTATTTATATTTTCACATACCTGATTATTAAAAGTACATATTTTAATTAAGGACGCTTTGTAATCAAACTAAAAACTACAAGAAGGATTAGTATTAATCTGCATTTCACATGCTTGCAGTAGTTGAGAGATGAACTCATGAGCATCACAAGCCTTAGTAGCCTTAAGAATGTCCTCCATCGTGGCGTCTTCCTTCCCCGATGGTTGTTGAGAAGAGTGATGACTCCTCGCTCACTAATGCCATTTGTGATCTTAGCCACTTAAGATGCAACGTATTAATGCCAAATCCATCTAGAAGAATCTCCCCTTCAAGTGGTTCGCAGAATCTTTCCGGTAATGATATTGTTGTTGATTTTCCTGAGCCAGTGGCCCCAACTAATGCGACGGTTTACGCTCTGGGATGGTTAGGCAAAATTTTCTAAAAACTACACTTTCAGGTCTTGACGGGGCCGAAAATTTTTCATGCTTAAATTCAATTTCACCAGAAACATTTGCTAAAATTACGCCTTTCATGTTCTCTGAATCAATTTTGGGAGTATGTTTTATCACCTCCATCATATGCTTACCAGCAGAACATGCTTCAGCTATGTCGCTTAAATTGGATACAGCAGCGCCAAATGCTCTGTTCACCGAGGAGTCGAAATAGTTTTGTTAAAAGAGTAGGTATATTTAGGTATATGTGTCTACATATATGAGCATATATATATATATATATTTTTGCGTAATTTACACTAATAATAGTAATATTAGACACTCCAATACTAAACTAGGCCGAAATGTTTGTGAAAGGATATTTTTACACTTTTATTATTTACTATGTAGATTGAAGCTTTCTCTTGAATTTTAAAGATTTTAAAAAGGACATTTTATGAACAAGCTCTTTTACAAATAACTTTAATATAAAAATTTATTTCTAAAATAACTTTTAAAAAAATTTAATTTAAAAATATAACATTAAAATCACTCAATATGACCTTTTTTAATGTGCGACCGAGTAGATCGCTCAATATAAAAATAAAAAAAAGTTAGAATTTTGCTTTGAGGGATAATTAGGGGTGAACGGCAGGCGGTTTGATGGTTTTTGGGCGGGTGCGGTGCAGTTTTTTTGATGGCGGGTTGGCGATTAACCAACCCGCAAACCGCCCACCAGATGGCGGGTGGTTTCGGTTTGGTTTTGGGTGGTTGCGGGTGGGTGCGGGCGGGTTGAGGCGGTTTAGACCTATGCTATTGCCTAATATAATTTTTTGGACCTTTTTTTTAGAAAGTGAAGAAAATTTGTAGAAAATATAAGATAATAATAAATAAAGCATTCTCAACAAGTTTGATGCTTAAAGACAGTGACTATATTCAAAAGTACAAATTAAGAAACATAATCATTCACTGCAACAAGAAACATCAACTATAGATGAAGTGATAAACAAAGTCAAGAGTCCATAAAGATTAAAGCCTATTCACTGGGTTCGAAAATAATAGAATGCTACAAATAAAATGATGAACAAAGTCAAGTGTTCTTTTTCTTTTAGGGCTTTCTCTACTAACTTATTTGATTTGAATTTTGATTACTTCACAAAATAAAAGGAGAATTTCCAGTTTTCAATATGTCAAGAGACAGCCGAGCCAGTGCTTGGAGTGTTGGATTGTTCAATCATCTCTAAAATAAGAACAAAATCAAATAAATGATAAGTTTTTTTAAAAAAAATATATAGGCGGGCGGGTGCGGGTTGAACCCGCCCTCAAAAACTTAAAACCAAACCCGCCCACCGAATATATTGGTGGGCGGGTTGAACCCGCCCACCAGTGGGTTGCTAACGTAAACCCGTTTTTTTCGAGATGGGCGGACGCGTGCGTGGGCAATTGACGGGTGCGGGACGGTTTTTGTACAGCCCTAGGGATAGTCATTTTGAGAAACTTCCTTTTATATAGGCTGTCATTGAGATGGGTCATCACCTATCCCTTCAATATTTTGCGACTACTCTGCACATTAGTAATTAAAAAAAAAAAGAAAATTTTATTAAATTAGGGCCATTTTTAAATTTAGCCTTTAAACCATGTTTCCAATCTCATTTTCTTCCCCAGACTTCAAAACGTTACAATTTGTGCCCTAAACTATGCTCATTGTCCTATGTTCTACTCTTTAGCCATAGAATCATTAAAAGTCAAAGAAATCAACTAAGTTAACCACACATTACTGGTTAATGATTTAAAAAAATGCATTTTAAGATGAATTTAAAAGAAGTTAAGCCTCACACACTTCACTAGCTATAGAGCTCGTGTAGAGTGAAAACTTACTCTTGTTTTTTTCCCTCTTTTTCTCTTATTTGTCAAATTGAAATTTATTTAGGCATGATTTGTTTAAGATACGCTCCATTAACTATATAGAGTGTCTCATGGTTAATTTCGTTAAGTTGTTAACTGTTTTATGATAGAATGGCCAAGTATGGGATAAGGCACATAGTAATTAGGACGTCATTGTAACGTCTTAAAGGAAAAGGAAAATAGTTGAAACATATTGAAGCCTCACTTTTATGGCTATTAGAATATAGGCACTACTCCAATTACCATAATTTTGTGTCAACAAACTCATGACTAAGCCATTAAAAAATATTAAGAATAACAAACAAACGTGACATATGAGATATATATAGTCTATAACTTTAATGAGCAAGTAGAGAAGTTTTTTGGATAAAAACAAGCATGACATGTAAAACATAATATGAGGTGGAAAAATAGTATTCTGGATAATGAATAAACGCAATATCTAAATGACTACGTTGATATAAACAATATATTGAACAATAAACGAACACGACATGTAAAATTTTTAATATAATAACGACTTCGTAGAAAAATAGCGTTCCGACGTAGTAGTCAAATAACATTGTTTATGTGACACCCGTTGTTCTCCTAACGGGTATTAAGGTAATTAAATTAATTTTTAGTGTATAAAAAAAATTTGCTTCATTTAAATTTATTTTACAATATTTATTTTTATCTATTTTTAAATTTTCTAAAATTCTCCTATATTTATTTAGTATGTTTACTAAAAAGCCTTAGAACTTCTAATAAATCTCAAAAATGTCATATTGGCATTATGTGTGTTAAAGTCTCTAGATGAGACATAAGGATATCTTTTCCAACTACTCTTGATCCTCATTTTCTTTATTTCCTCCGTGACATGCTTCAACATGTCTCCTCCATAATTGTTTCTATCACTTCTCTTCAAAGACTTCATCTTTTCTTCCTTTCTCTTCCACGGTTCCCACACTCTTCTTCTCATTTCTTTGCTGAAGCAAAATACTTAGAGAACTTCTTCAAGGCAGCCATAAAAATCAGCCACCATCACCTCCATTTGAGCAAGAATTTCAGTCATACCGAAGTAAAGGAACCTGTTTTGAAGCCATTTCAAGCTTCCAACTAACCATAATCCGAGGTTAGAATCTTATGAACAAATCTAGTTTTTCATTTATAAATTTTCTTTTATACTAAAGGATTATTCAAATTTGCGTTCTTAAACCTAAGTATATGTTTGTTGCTATTTTGGAGCATATGTATAAAGTCTAAGTATATATGCCCTAGACAAAATTTATATTGTTAAACTTTATAATACCTCTATGGGCAGTGACTATTTCTTGAAATTCTTGGATTAAATTAAAATGAGTTTTATGAATTGGTTTGCATATTTGAAAAGTAGCATCCTAAGCTTTCTAACGAGCTATCATAAACCTAAATCGGAGTTGTATTTTATTTTCTAAGAATTATTCAATTTTCGGATTGAAAACTAGTAAACCTGCCAGTTTGTTATGGTATACCAGCTGCTAACCTGAATCAAGAACCCATCTTTGCTCACCACCTAATTCTTTAATGTCTTGCAACCTTTTCAATATTATCCTAAGTGATTGATGAGTCTTATCAGGGATTAAAACATATAGATTACTTGTTCACATTTTATATTGTGTTAAGACAAAAATTGTTTACTGTGGTATTCAAAAGAGATTTACATAAAAGCTTTAATGGCATACTAGTAAGATAGGTTTACACATGATTTATTTATGAATGTAGTTGTATGTTGTGCTTTAGTTTTAATTGTCCTTATACATGCCTTAGGATCAAGGGAGCATGGAGCTAACGTTAATTGATTCCAGGATTAAAAGATTGTTGATAAGCTTGAAAGGTAGAGATTCTATTACTCATCTTTTGTGACGTTTTTATAAAATTAAAATTGATTGTTTTGCCGCAAAATATATATATATATATATATTTATGTTGAACTGATATTATATGTGTATCACATATAAAAGTATGACATGGACTCGTCTTGTATTGTACGGCGAGGAACTTAATGAATTGACACATGTTATAAATTGAGAAGCATGGTTAGGAAAACTGACTCTATTAATAATGATTTAATATAGAGAAATGGTGAGACATGAAGAGGGCGGCGGTTACGTCCTTGGGCATGAATACCCTAAAAGGTAAAATAGGGGGAAGGTAATGACGCTTCCTTGGGTTGAAAGTCCCAGAACACACTGTACAAGAATCGACTTGGTGAGGACTCGGGGCTTGATGTCCCCTCACCAGAACACCCTTGGAATTTTTAAAGGGTGATCAAGCACGCCATTTTGGGTTTCAATGAGTTGAGTGATACTCTATTGAACGTGGGTACCTAGGAATAATGATGAACTATAATATTTGTATATATGTATATGTATGAAACTCGGTAATGATTAACTATGGTATCCACAGAATATGATTATAATAAATCTCATACTCTGGATAATGATAATTATTAACTAACCATGCAGGTTTTAATGTGGTAATGATAAAAACCTAAAGGTGAGTAATGGTTTTCTCTACTGAGCATAGTGTCGCTCATTCCCTTATATTTTTATCTTTTCAGGACTCACTAAGTGTGAGGTGGCTACGAGAAAAATAGTTGAGGAAGTGATGTAGCTATATTACATTGGGACTGCTTCAATTGTTGAGAATGTTCTTCATGATAATGTAAGCATCAATTGTTACTTTCTGTGACTGTATTACAATGCGTTGAGGGTTAAAATGATGATGACGACAGTTTATAATATTAAATTTAAGGTGCTACATTAAACTGTGGATTATTTGTCGATTATATTTTTATTTTTGATATTGAGAGTTTTTATTTAAGCCCCGGGCAACTTTATTTTTAAGGTTTTACTTTTTTTTTATATTTTTATTTTATCTCATTAAAAACTGTTAACCCCTATATAGGGGCGTTACAGTTTAATAGACCAATATATAGCAAGTTATTAAAAGAACAAAAAGAATAAAAGAACGGACAAGTTGGCATAATCTTACTATTAAGCTATTCAAACTTGAAAAAGTGTGTGAAGTAAAGAGTTGAAGTAAAAACTTACATTCCATCAGTGGTGATGGCCAAGCCTGTGGCATAAATGGTTCCTCCTTGGGCTCCATGCATGGTACATGACCAATCCGCTACCATAATAAGCCATGAAAGCCCATGTAGCATATACAAATGCGTTGCTTCCAGAAGCCAAGCCTCTGATTAAAGCCTGCCTCAGCCCTAATGTAATAGACCTGTTCAGAGCTGCAGCAAAATCTGCCACAATTTTTTCCTCTCAGCCATAGGCATAAAGTGTTCTAATGGAGGATATTGCCTGCTCCGGTATAGCACCCGCCGTTTTGTATTCTCTCCTGATCTTCCTGGCTAAGTTCATTAGAGATCTTCCACACAACCATGCAGGAATTACTAGAAGCAATCCCATGGACAGTTCTATCACGGTCAATTGCCACAACATCATGAATGCTACTATGTAACCACCTATGAACGTGGAGACTTTGCTCACAAAGTCTGGCACTTGAGCAATGACAAGTTAGTTTTAGGCTAATTAATTAGATGATTCTAACTTAATATTTTTGTTAGTTTTGAGCAATTTATAAGAATTTGATAGTATTCTATGTTCTTTTATAGGTTTTGAGGAAAAAGATACATGATAGCCAAATGCAAGGCAAAACAGACTGAAAATAAGCATAAGTGGACTCGGGACAAAATAGAGCCTAGACATCAACTTTCGGGCGCCTAGGCGCTTTTGAAGATGAATTTTCATGCAAAAAGACCCGAGAACATAGAGCCTATGCGCCATAATTTGGGCGCCAAGGTGCCATCATGTGAGGAGAGGCCAACCAGCAGTAGCGCCTAGGCGCTACAAGCCTGGAGCCTAGGCGCCGCAGTCATGGCGCCTAGGCGCCAGTTCGAGAAAGAATACCACGGGCCTGTGTAGCGCCTAGGTGCTACAATCTTGGCGCCTAAGCGCCGTAATGAAGCCTAGGTGCCAGAAAATCGAGCCTAGGCGCTGTTGCGATCCCAACTCAAATTTTAGCGTAATTTCGTTTTAAAATTGGCCTTTCAAACCCTAGCATATAAATAGAACACTATAGAGGGTTGGGGCACGAATTTTAATAGAGAGAACTTGCAGAAAAGAAGAGAGGACTCACTACTTTGGAGAAGAAGATCAGTGTAACCCGGAGAAGAAATTTATCTTCCCATCTAAACATACAGTTCTTTTCTTCTACTCCTCATGTTTAAGAGATTGTTTAGGATGATTTTTAGTTTCATTATGAAATAATTTTCTCTGTTCTAGCTACGATGTAGCCGGATTATGAATGTTCACTTTTATTTAAATTAAGTCAATTCGATGTTTATTCATTATCTATGCTGAGTATTTAATCTAATCTTAATGCTTGTAAAAGTTTACGCCCCTTTTTGCATGATTTGTGATTTAATTTGAGGCTGAAGCGATAACTAAATTAGACCATGATTGAATGTCATGAGATTATCATAGGATAGATGTGACGACCCGTCTTTTCGGGCAGTCACTTTACTTTATAACTATATAAAACATATCGTAAACTGTATCTTAAAACTTTGAATACATTTCTTAGAACTCTGATTTTCGTAAAACTTTGTAAACACAACATTAAACAATGGAAAACCTTTTCTTTACGTAGCGGAAGCAAACAATGATGGTATCCATACCTAAATCTTCGCATCTGTCTTCTGCAACACCCAGCTCTTCTAACGGGTCCTGCTGGTCACCAATAAATTACCTACAGCATGAAGAAACTTTTAATGAGCTTTTGCTCAGTAAGTTCAACATATTCTCACAAATCATTTAATCATGCTTTAAAACTTTGCTCATAACAACCTTCCTCTTGAAACATTTTACACAAACGTATTTCATAAACATTTCTGAAAACGTTTTTCATAAAACATTTCTGAAACGTTTTGTATAAACATTTTTTGTAAAACATTTCTTGAACATTTTTCTTAAAACGTTGTTCATAAACCTTTTCTTGAAAACATGAAAATGTTTTTCATAAACATTTAACGTAAAACCTTTTCTCAAAATGTCTTTCATAACATAACATATAAATATTTCATAAAAAGGCATTCAAGCAACATCAGAATGCATGACTCCATTCATGCTCTATTATTAACTTCAATTATGAGCATTTTATGAACATTCTTTTCTTATTTTAACTTTCTATCTTCATTTTTTAACTTTCTTTATCTTACTTTACTTCTATCCTTGTTCCTTATCTTTCCTTACTTTATAAACTTTAGTGTTCGTACCAACATCTTTAATCATGAGATCATAAACGTGATGCTTCCTTTGTGAGAGACTTAAAACCATCGAACTTTGTGGTCATATACCTCACATCTAGGAGGTTAAACTTTAACTTTACTTTTATTGCCTCATAACAAGGAGGCTGATACAACACTTTCTTTTTCTCTTTACTTACCTTCTTATTAGCTTTAGTGAGCATTTCAAATACAATCACATCATATGCAAACACACTTGCAATTCATAGCTTGTACTATAAAACTTATTGCATAACAAATGTAGCATATTGCTTAATAAATACATCATAAAACGCAAACATATTTTGCAAATCATAACTTATATTCTAACACTTATTGCATAACAAATGCAACATATAACGAAATCACATTTTACAAATTACAACTTTTATTCTAAAACTTATAGGACTGTTAGACATGTATGCTCTAAGGAGTAAAAATGTAATACGTTTTTGGAGACATTTTTATCAATAAAGAATTTATTCATTTATATATACCAAATATTGTCCTCTTTACGTTCATATTTGTTGAATGTATGATAAGCAAACAGTAGTCTGAGACTGTCAGTCTAAACCTTAAGAGTTGGGCATATGATGGGATGATTATGCGGTAGACACGACTCTTAAGGTGATGGTCTAAAATATATGATCCGCAATCGAGGGAATAAAGTTGGGCGCTTTATTCATGTAAAGATTGTTATGTTGTCTATATCCCTTTTGGGAGATGGTTTGTCTTGGCCATCGGAGTTGGACTCCGTGAATAGAAACATTGGCGCGTTGTCATAGGTGACGATGTGTTGGATCGAGACATAAAGTGAATTGATTTGGATTAATAATTCTGTCTTGGTAAATCGATTCACTTTAGACAATCATTTGTATTGTATCTTAATCCTGAGATGAATAATGGGCCCGTTGTCTCGACTTGTGTCTTTTGATGTACCAATGGGTGACTCCCACATCTCTATAGTGGCATGCATGCCGGTACGTTGGAGGCATGACTCTTGGTAGCGTAGACTTGTTATTCATAGATATGGAATCCATAGCTCCTCTTTAGGAGTAATGATATCCTCTTATATGCGTTGTCCTGTAATTGGAAAACTGGAGCGCTCAACCATTTGGATACATAGGTGTAACCGAATGGTATACTATCTTTGGATGGTAAGTTTTCTAATGGTGAGACAATGGAACGTAAGATAAAAATAATCGGGAAGGTAAGACAGAACTTGTCCTTAAGCCGATTATGGATGATCATATGGGGATGCGATACACTATGATATGTCATGGAGACTTAGCTACACGAGCTTCGTAATTCTATAAAGTTCGAGAGTGCAGCTCCAAGCTTTTAGTGGAGTAGCGTTGGAGTTGATAATTGTGAAATGTATATCTGGGATATTGGGTTTCATAATTATCATGAGCTTGAACTTTATAGGTCCATTTTGGTCCCCTTTGCTAGCTCACAAAATCCTGTAACGACACGGCGTGCTTTTCCAATAATTGGTGACTTATGTCGGATTTATCAGATTGGTTTAAAATTTATAAGAATCAAATAATTCATGTCTGTTTATCGGTTGAATTAATTAAGTAAGAAATTAGTTCAAGATGAACTTGTTGAATTATGGCGTTCGGATAATTCTTGTCTGTTTATCGGTTGTTTTAATTTTGGACAATTAGAACAAGATAAACTTGTAGAATTATTGTGAATTGATTTATTTTCTTAGAGATTATCTTGATAAAGTTTGTTTTGATCAGATATCTTTTCTATTGGGCTATTTGAATCAAAACTGAGACTTTATCCTTTAGAATCTCGGGTGGAAAATAAAAGATTCGCGGAGATTTTTTCTCGACAGTTCGGCCTGCCGATCATAAAGTTCGGCCTGCCGAACTGGTCAGTTCGGCCTGCCTATCACACAGTTCGGCATGCCGACCGCGACAGTTAAGATTACGCATTTTTCACGCGTATCTTATCAGATATTGATCCGAACTTGATTCTGTTTCGATTTTTAAGACCTAATCTGATATGGACTGACCCCAAGGACCAATAGGTATAAAAAGGGAGTGAGTCTAATGATTTACTCAGATCAATTTGAGAGATTAAGAGTGATACTCTTCTAGTGAGCATCTGAAAACTCCCTGAGAGCTTTTGTTCACAAATCACAAACACTAGCTTTGGGTTCTCTCTATTGGTTGGAAGGAGAGTCACCGGTGGAAGAGCTGTACGTGTGAGCCCACACTCACTCCGGTTGTGGATAGAGAATAGCAAAGAAGACCAGTTGGTTGAGGCTCTTCTGGAACGTTACTTCTCTACACAGGTCGCGGAGGTTCTTCGGCACACTGAGGTTAGTAAGATCTGTTTAATTTATACATATAACATGTCAAACTTGTGTTTTGGAAATTACTCTGATGAAAAATTTTTAAAATTCCGCTGCGCACTTTGTTTCCAACAAGGACAACAAATGCAATTTATTGCATAACCAATGCATCATATAACTTATAACTTAAATTATAAAACATTATGTATTGTCATAATACAAAACATACTTTAAATACTTTAAAAATCATAATTTAAACTTTTAAAAAAACGTTATGCATATCAATATGCAAATAAACTTTAAACATAACAATTGCAAATTCATTGCAAATCTTTTTCTTGAACTTTAAAACTTTATTGCACAATAAATGCAAACATGCTTTAAAAGAAACTTGCATAATAATTGCAAACTCATTTGCAAATTATATAAATAAGCATTTAAAAATAATTTACTTCATGCTGTAGGTGAGATTTGAAACTTACCCGAGCTATGCTCTAATATTCTCTATTCCGTTCCTTTTCCTTGCATTAGTCGGTCTCTGTGTCCTGATCAAATGACACCGACTTATTAGTTAACTTTCTTTATTATCAATCCACTCGATTGATAATAAAACGTAAACATTAACCATTCTTTCCTTTTTTACTTGACTAGTATATTTTCATTTACCGTTGTCTTTACTTAACCTTATAAACCATTGGTTTACCTTTCCTTCACTTAGCTTTGTAACCCACCGGGGTTACTTTTTCTTTTAACCTCATAACCCATCGGTTTACCTCTCGTTTACTTGAACATCCCTTTTTAAATCTCCCGTCTTACTAGTGATTTCATTACTTAACGTATTACGGAACATTTTTTGTTTAATAACGTTATGCTAAATCAGAGTGTTCGACTCCGTTCTAGCCGTTTCCTTAATAATGACGATTTTACCCTTAACGGGTCGTCAACCTTGTAACCTTATAAAACTCATTCTCACATAAAACAGTGTAACAATCACTGATCATGCATTTCATAAATTTTTATGAAAGCATCTAAAATAATTTATTTTAAAACGGTTCATACTGTAGGCGAGATTCCTACTTACTTGGACTCCAAGCTAAGCAGGTCCAGTTGTACCTCGTTGTATCTACAGTATGTGAAGCATCCTCTGCAGTGCTCCTCGAGTGACCATGAATGGCTAGGAATGCTTCCTGGAGATCATACATTACTGGAAACGTCATATTAGACTCCATTACTGCAATTTGAATCGCCTCGATTTATGTGTAGTTGGTACCAGATGATTTTCACTGGAGTGGAATTAGCTTGAATGAAGGTCACCATCACATTCAAAGCATCGAAACGAGTAAGAAGGTAGTCTCGGATCTTCGATCGGAGGTCAGGAGCTTTGGACCCGAGGTCCGCCGGAGGCTGGCCACCCACGGCGGCTCGGTGACCTTGAAAAGCTACAATCTCGATTCTTGGCAGTCTTGGACCTTCTGAGTTCGATGGAAGCCTTAATTTTACACAATTTGGCTTCGATCAACACAGATTTAGCTCAAAATTCTCGGCTTAACGTGGTGGCTCCGGCGGTGGATCTCCACCGGTGTTGGGCCCAAATTGACCTGGGCGTTTCCTTCTCCGTGGTTGTCTGAGCATGTCAGTGGCAGTGGTGCACTACACTGTTATGTAGAACGGCGGCCTAAAGCTTCTCATGGCAACGCACAAAGGCGGAGGTCGTTCTCCATCGATCCGACGATGTCTCATGAAATTGGGAGGGGAAAAATGTTCCCCGTCCCTCTCTAAGCATAATGCCGCTGCCAATTTGGTCCAAAGTTGCTTGCAATGGTGAAATCGAACTCACCCGCGATGGCGACGGCGACGACCTCTCTCCTTCAACGGGTGGTCGAGCGAGGGTGCAATTGGTCAAGGGTTCTCACTCCCTGTTGCCATCTGAGTCTAACGGTGGCGACGGTGCACCTCAACGCCACTATGAACGGCAGCATCGAGTGCTGGCACGACGGCAAAAATGAGGCAGCTCTGTCGTGCCTCTCTAGCTAAAATTGAGCTGGAAGATTGGTGTCTTTTTGTTCCTCTCGTTATGCCGAGTCCATAGACACCAAGATCACGTCGATTGGACGTCGAACGGAGGAGAAATCACGTCGAGAAAAATGGGTTTCACCGCCACTTCGGGCGACACGTGTGGCCTCCTCCAGCAGCATTTTGGACGGCACGATACCTCGTTGGACTCAGCTCAACGAGAGCTTTCCATTGGTGCGGGAGGTGTCGAAAACATAGGCCAAAATCTTGGACTGATTTTTGAGGAGAGAGAGAAAATCAAGAGAGAGAAAGTAGAGAGAGAAAGAGCTGACTTTTATCTGATTTTTTCTTTTTTTTTTCTTTTTGCACTTTTATATAAAAAATTATGGTCCACACAGTCCAATTCCTATACTGCTTTACTCTTACAGTGTAATAACTTTATCAATGTACTTCCTTACACTGCGTTATTCTAATATTGTATAATTTTTTGTATTATTATTATTCAGTATTTTTCTTTAAACTGTGTTTTTTATCTTAATATAATCCTTAACTTAATGTATTTTTAATGCATTAAAAATTCTAGGGTGTTACAATAGAGATATCTATGAGACTTGTGTAACACTATGAATTTCTTGTTCTTAATGAATCTTGGTAAGTTTAGAGTTTCCAAAAAGATGTAGGATAAATCATTAATGCTTAAGAAAGATTAATGACTATCTAAGAGAAATTCGTTATCGGCATAGAAATAAATGTCAATTGATTAAATTAGATAAAGTAGATAGGATTAATCCGGTGAATCGGACACCCTAGAAGTCTTAATCTATTGAAACCTCATTTGTTAAAGTTGCAATTTCTCAATTTTCATTCATTTAGTTTGTCTTACTTTTATCATTTTATCATTCCATTGTTTCTTATATCTCAATTGTTCAAATAAAATTAGAGTTAGAGTAATTTGGTACTTAGTGACAATTAATCATCGAAGGAACGATCTCTACTCTCACTTTATTACTTGTTAACGATACGTGTACTTGCGTTAGAAAATCCACAACAAGTAGACATAGAAAAATTAGTCAAGGGACGGAGACGTGATAGAAGTAATAAGTTGGGGTAAATTAAAAGACATAGAATTTTAGATGGGACAAAATACAAATTTTATTGAATTTATATATAAAATTAAAAGAAAAAGAATTTCAGGTGGGACGGCTACTCTTGTTCGTGAATGGCTCTGTCCATACTTTTATCCAATTATTATTGTTGATAAAAGAAAGCTGGTTTGTATGAAAATTATTTATGTGAGAGGAAATACCATAATAATTTAAGTTCTATAAGAAAAAACATTGTAAATAAAACCATTTTGGACCGGTGAACCCAACAAAATATTAACCTGTTCACTAATAGCCTCTTGAATGATTTGACTATCATTGGAGATGCTTGTTATATCCTCCGATGTGCTTGTTCTAACTTGTGGTATGATGCCATGAAAGAAGAGATGAACTCTATGTCATCTAATGGAGTCTGGGATCTTGTCAAGTTGCCTGATGGTGTAAAAGCCATTGGATGCAAATGGGTCTTCAAGACAAAGAAAGACTCATTAGGCAACATTGAGAGACATAAGGCAAGACTCGTTGCTAAAGGATTCACTCAAAGGGAAGGTATAGATTACACTGAGACTTTTTCTCCTGTATCTAAAAAGGATTCCCTTCGTGTGATCATGGCATTAGTAGCTCATTTTGATTTTGAGTTACATCAGATGGATGTGAAAACGGCATTCCTCAATGGTGATCTAGAGGAAGAGGTTTATATGAAACAACCTGAAGGATTCTCCTCTAGTGATGGTGAGCAATTGGTGTGCAAACTCAAGAAATCCATATATGGTTTGAAACAGGCTTCCCGTCAATGGTATTTGAAATTCTACGATGTCATCACTTCATTTGGTTTTGAAGAGAACATCATGGATCAATGTATATACCAAAAGGTTAGTGGGAGCAAGATTTGTTTCCTTGTTTTGTATGTGGATGATATCCTCCTTGCAACCAATGATAAGGGGTTTCTATATGAGGTGAAACAATTTCTTTCTAAGAACTTTGATATGAAGGATATGGGTGAGGCATCTTATGTCATTGGCATAAAGATCCATAGGGATAGATCTCGATGCATTTTGGGACTATCGCAGGAAACCTATATCAATAAAGTCTTAGACAGATTTCGGATGAAAGATTGTTCACCAAGTGTAGCACCCATTGTGAAGGGTGAAAAGTTCAGTTTGAACCAATGTCCAAAGAATGATTTCGAGAAAGTTCAAATGAGCAACATTCCTTATGCTTCAGCTGTTGGAAGCCTTATGTATGCTCAGGTCTACACAAGACCTGACATTGCATTTGTTGTGGGAATGTTGGGAAGATATCAGAGTAACCCAGGCATTGACCACTGGAGGGCTGCAAAGAAAGTGATGAGGTACCTTCAAGGTACAAAGTATTACATGCTTATGTATAGACGAACTGACATTTTAGAGGTGATTGGCTACTCCGATTCCGATTTTGCTGGCTGTGTTGATTTGAGAAAATCAACTTCAGGTTATATTTTTATGCTAGCCGGAGGAGCTGTATCTTGGAGGAGTGGAAAGCAAACGTTGGTTGCTACTTCCACGATGGAGGCAGAGTTCGTTTCTTGTTTTGAGGCTACTTCGCATGGTGTATGGTTGAAGAGTTTCATGTCAGGCCTTAGAATTATAGATTCTGTGTCTAGGCCATTAAGGATATATTGTGACAATTCAGCTGCTGTCTTTATGGCTAAGAATAATAAGAGTGGCAGTCGAAGTAAACATATCGACATTAAGTACTTAGCCATAAGGGAACACATTAAGGAAAATAAAGTGGTCATTGAGCATATAAGCACTGAATTGATGATCGCAGATCCTCTGACAAAAGGAATGTTACCGAAGTCATTTAAGGATCATGTTGTACAGATGGGACTTGGTTCCATAATGTAAATTTGTTTGTACATACAACTTACAGTTTTAATGAAACTCTTATTCAGTTGTGATGTTTTCTCATATTTGTTTGCGCATTAAGTTATTGGAGAAAATTCACATATAGTAGGATCAAGAATAAACATTGGGTTTATTCATAAAGTTTAGTTACCATATAAGGAATAAAGTCTGAGAAATAATACATTGTAATACAAAGAAGATAATACTCATAATTTAGAGAAATTATCGCCATGATTCATGTATTTATTTCCTGAAAGTTTGGGTTTAATGAATATAAAGATAAATATGGAGACCAAGTGGGAGAATGTAACCGTTGCAATCCATTAACGGTTTCACTTGTTGCATTCGAGTCAAAGTAACTGAGGTCGTTTCGCAATATTGCTTCCGGCTCTCATCCTCGAAGCTTGTCTCTCTTGTGTTCTTGTCCAACAATATCCTTCTAAAATTTTCTAATAAATAAGCATAGATTAAGAAAATCTCATTCATATACTGAACAAATTATGAATATGTATAAGCAAAAAATGGTGGGACGACACTAAAAATGGATTTATTAAGTACCTAGAAAACAAGCCACAAATGAAACGCAAGCCAAGTATAACTGCATCACTATATTATGATATCCATCAAACTTTTTTACGAACTGAGATAACATACATACATATACATACATACATAAAGATATGTAGATAAAAATATGAAGATCACGAGGGATAGAATGACGATGAGGGAGAAACGTTGTTGAGGTTGTGTTGCAAAACATCAACATCCAACTTGGAGACATTTCCAATGCTGTTAATCATTTGGGCAGCAAAAAGCAATTGAAGCCGGTCGGTCAGCCCATCAAAAATGGCTGCTACAAAACCGACAGCCATCAGCTACATATCCACCCCATCTGCATGCATGAACAGTGATCGTATAGACCCACGTTTAAAACGTTTCTTGCCCTCCGAATTTCTCTCTTCCGTAGCCATGTTTTGAATAAGGTCGCCGAAGTTAGTTATTAGTTTGCTATCTGAGATTATATGATCCACTACGCACAATGTTAACTTCTTAACGTCGTTGCTGGGAAATAAGAAAAAGGTTATTGGGGTTTGGTGAGCTATATCTAAATGAGTTTATCTATTCCAAAGATGATGTGTTCACACCATCATTAGTCTTGCCGCCTGTGCCGTACAACATATCAATTTTAGTGCCTCAAATGCTGTCTAACAAATCATATTATGACATATCATTTAAAAATTTTTAAAATAATGCTTAGTTGACTTTTGCATATTTTTCATCATATAATGTATCATCATATCATTGGTTACGCACAATTTAGAATACAAAAAATTGGACATCAAATAACGTATTTCTCTATATCCCATGCTATTGGATTAATTACAAAAATTCTTCTTCAATATAGCTCTTGTAATACTATGTTTCTCGAATTTTAAAACATAACATGCGTTTTTTTATACTATGACATATATTAATAAATAAAAAACTCTTTTTGTTAAAACTTTTAATAAAACCACAAAGGAAACAAATGTTATGTTTTAAAGTTTAAAAAAACATAGTATTACAAAAGCTATAGTTGAGGGAAATTTTTGTAATCATTCCTTACCTATTTGAAAAGAACTCAAGTTCTTATAAACCTGGCGTGGAACTTTTCTCAAGACATTATTACTTCTCAATCATTTTATTATTATTATTATTATTATTATATTTTTTGCACTTACCATTATTGATCAAGCTCCAGCTTCGTGTCCAATGCAGGTCAATTTTATAAGACATGTATATAATCTCGTAAGAATCTTATGAAATCGAACATAATCGCACACGAGTCATTTACAAATTTGTTTAAGGTCAACTGGAGAGACATATCGTACGGAATTTTATAAAAACTATGATATCATATATACATAGACACATGTACGAAGACTATTCGCATATCTTGGACAGGCAAGCAAATCCGTGAAATTATTTCTTGTAAGTGAATAAATTATAAATATACTATTAATCAGCCCACCCAAAGAAATCCGTCCTTATTCTATTAAATATTTACTACTTGTTCTGTGATGTTTTATGTGCAATGATTACTGTTTATTCTGTGATATTTTCATTTATGACTGGTAGCTTAGACAATAAGATCATGAAAAGATATATATCAACCAAAAAGATTTTTTTTTTGGGGGGGTAGAAATATATCAACAGAAAGTCTACCCTTAAAAAATTCAAAAGGAAAAAGAAAAGGAACATAACGTAGGTTAAGGTATTTAGAAAACAAAAATAATGGGTAAAGGCAAAAGTGAAAAAGACCCGAATGATTTTTTTTTTCCTTTTTTCAAAGGATAAATCATTGAAATAAAAAAGATAAAATATAAATAAAAAAACGATGAAAAATAATATGACATACGCAAATCTTTGTCTACGTTAGTTAGCCTAATTACTATTCTAACAATTATTGCTCTACACAAAGGTAGTATGCAGGGCCTAAATTTTATTAAAAGTAGTTTTATTAATAATACTTTGGAAATGTCACACTTAAAAATTCGGTTGCCCTACTTTTTTTTAATTTGAAAAAGGCTCATTTAAGGTTTATTAAAGAGCTTAGAGAAAATACAAAAACCTATTAAGTGTGGATTTTTTTTTCTTAACTTCTTTTTATTCATAGTAAATTTCTAAGAGCCATTGAAAATGAATATATACAACCCTCATATGGAGGATGAATCATTAAAAATTTTGTATGTTTGTATCTGTTTATTTTACTTTTGTGATTTTGTTGCTAACCTGGTGAAAGGCGAGAAATTAAATGAGCTTTCAACTCTATCGTAAGAGAAGTAGCAAAAGCTGGACAGACATTGGATAATTTTCACCTTTAGTTTCCATAAATGTTAAAATCAATTAAAAAGAAAAAAAAAAGTTTTTTTTAAATGTTTCGGTTAAGTAAATTATGATTATTATGACTTAAAATACTTGATTTAGTACTATTGACAATGGATATTTCGCACGCATTTTTCTTGCCAGAACAAATCGACACAATATACATACCACCATGTGCACGATTTATTTAATACAGTAAAAATTCATTATGTAGCTACAGACATGATGAAATAACGATATTCATTAATCCTAATTATACGCCTGATATGCAAGTTCTGCCTTTGTAGTTTGGAGACTTACGAGGGAGTGATAAGCTCCTGTGGGTCCCTTGGCCATCAGAAATGAGTGGGTCCCTTTCTCCACAACAATTCCATTATCCAATACTGCAATTTGATCGCAGTTTTGTATCGTACATAATCTATGTGCGACTACGATGCTAGTCCTCCCCATCATCATGTGCTCCATAGCATCGTGCACGACTCTCTCTGAGTGAGTATCAAGTGCACTGGTCGCCTCATCTAAGAGCAACATTGCCGGGTTTCTCAATATGGCACGTGCTATTGCAATTCTTTGTTTTTGTCCCCCAGAGAGCTGCAATCCCCTGTGCCCACACCACGTTCCGTACCCGTCTTTTTGCCGCATGGTGAAATCATGAACATTGGCGCTCTTGCGGCTTCCACGATCTCCGCTTCACTTATGTTCCTCGACACTCCATATGTGATATTCTCTCTTATGGTGCCGGCAAACAAAGTTGGCTCCTGATTAACAAGTGCAATGTGATTTCTTAATGACCTAAGGTGATAAGTCCTTATATCTTGACCGTCAAGTTTAACTGTACCTTCAAGTGGATCATAGAACCTTTCAATCAACCCAATTATTGTAGATTTACTGGACCGGCTTTTCCCAACCAAAGCCATTGATTTTTCAGCTTCAACATATATTGAAAAACCTTGGAAGATCATTACTTGAGGCTTAGTTCGATATGCAAAACGGATATCGGATAATTCGATGTCGCCTTTCACCATGTCGGGTTGGTGACCTTGTAGATTTTCAGGCTCAAGGTTTGTGTCCTTGTCCAATATTGGAAAGACGGACTGAATAGCATCCCAACCCTTGGCAAGTTTAGTCGTCATACTTCCAGCATCTGCGATAACACGGCCTGTGGTCACTATGATAAGTACAGTCTGAAATGCTTCCCTAGGACTAATGTAGCCTTCAGAGATAAGCTTGCCACTATACCAATTGTTCAAGCACCAATTACAAGTCTTGATGCTTACGGAACAACCAAGGGCAATTCCTGCAAACCATGACCGGTGAACACTCTCTTTTTGCGGGCCTTCTTGACCCTTTTTTAGGATTTTTAGTATTCTTTTCTGGGAGGAGAATCCAGTAACAGTTCGAAGGTTAGACACAGCTTCAGCAGCAACTTTGGTGCTTTCATTTTGTTCTTTAATGGCCTTGCCGGACATCCTTTTGTGGAGGACACGCCTAGTGTAGAAGCACGCAATGATGAGCGGTTGGACTGCGATTGACACAACTGCAAGTCTCCATGAGATTACCAACCCCATTGTCCATGCAATTATTACCGCTGAGGCTGCTTGTATTAGAAGAGACATTCTATCGCCCGCTAAAGATCTCACCTACAAACAATATTAACCAGGAAAAAAAAAATTCATCTTATTTTATATAAGAAAAATAAAAATTTTAAAGAATGGAGACTAAAAGAGAAAATAATTTGGTATGCATACCACATTGGCATCTTTGGCAAGTCTAGAACAAACAACACTGTTAGAGTTCTCATCTTTATCAAACCACCCAACTTCAAAAGTGAGTATCTTTGAAAACATCCTCTCTCGAATCAGTTTAGTTAGATGTTCCCCCATATACGCAAAACTGTAATGTCGGCTTAGATTGATGAGTAATGAAAAGACTGCAACCCAAAAAACCACAATGCAGAATTCTTGATCTTTTCTTTAATCTCATTGTGATCGGTTGAGAAATAGACCGATACCGTGGCTCCCATAACGACCGCATATGAAGGTTGAACAGCACCAAAGGTAAGTGCGCTCAAACACCCAATAACTCCTTGCTTCCACTCTGGCTTATTTACACTAATTAATCTTCAAAACGATGGCGTAGAACTCTTTGGATCCTTGCTAATGTTGTCATTCATTTGAGCTAAAGAATCCAAACGAGCAGTGGCAAAGAGGTGACTGTTTTTGTTAGCCTTATTATAAGCCTTATTTGATGAAGAGGACGTGACACGGTTGTTCTCTTCTATGTTTCTTCCTGTCTCCATTCTCTGGAGACGAACAAGTGAAGCGTACAACCCATTTTCATCCTTCATATTAACTCGTCATGTGACCCGGTTTCACTGACTTGGCCATTTTCCACCACAGCAATAATGTCAACATCTTTTATGGTCAATAAACGGTGGGCGATGATTAGGGTGGTTCTACCCACATCCGCCTTTTCTATAGCATGTTGGACCGACCGTTCTGATTCAAAGTCTAATGCAGTTGTTGCCTCATCTAAGAGAAGAATTTGAGGTTTCCTAATGATTGCTCGGGCAATTGCTATTCTTTGTTTTTGTCCTCCTGACAGTTGAATACCTCTTTCGCCGACCTGTTAATTTAATATTGTCACATAACAATTTCAGTTCAAAAATATTTCAAATATAAGATATTAGAGAAACCGATTGAGGCTAGAGGTTGGAATACCGACCTGGGTATCATAACCTTGTGGTAATTGTGAGATAAAATTATGAGCATCGCACGTTGTTGAAGCTTCAAGAACATCCTCCATTTTTGCATCTTCTTTGCCAAAAAGTATGTTTTCTTTGATGCTGGTTGAGTAAAGTGAAGGTTCTTGGCTCACTAGAGCCATTTGTGACCTTAGCCACTTAAGTTGCAACTTATTAATGGCAATCCCATCAACAAGAATCTCTCCTTCAACTGGGTCATAAAAACGCTGCAATAAAGATAAAGCCGTGGATTTTCCAGAGCCACTAGCTCCGACTATAGCAACAGACCTTCTTTGAGGGATGATTAGGCTAAAGTTTTTTAAGACAACACTCTTAGGTCTTGAGGGATACGAGAAATATACTTGCTTAAATTTGATTTTTCCAGAAACGTCCTCTAAAACTATGCCTTCTATGTCCTCTGAATCAATCTTGGGAACCCGATTTATCACCTCCACAATACATTTTGTTAGATAATTTTGCTAAAACGACAACGTGCAAGAGAAGAAATTTATGCCCAAATGCCTTACGACGAGTTGGTTATGTCTTCTGTGATCTGAACCTTACACGTGGATGCGAATCTCACCGTTGACATTTAGTATAAATATGTAATGTTGCTAGGGTTGTGATTCATTCTTCTTATTCCTTGCCTCCGATAAGGTTTAAAAAGAAAAATCAGTACACAGAGAGAGAGAGTTGCTCAGGGAAAGAAAGGAAGAAATAGGGCTAGAGTGTTTTAGGAATTGAGAGAATCTGAGACTGAGATTGTTTCACTGGGTATTCTTCTCTGTAAATACAAAGTTAGTTCTTTCTTGGGGCTTTTTTGTTGAGCATTTTAGGGTTTTCTTTTTCTCTGGTTTTGTACTGAATAATCTAGTAAGATTGAGGGTGTAATTTTTCTTCTCATATAGTGGAAGAGCTTCCTATGAGATAGCTCAACGAGGACGTAGGACAATCTTTGTCCAAACCTCAGTAAAATTCTTGGTGTTCAAGTTCTGCAAAGTTTATTTTCTTGTTTTTGATTCTTTGAAATTCTTGCTTGAGTTTCCAACAAGTGGTGCGGTGAGCATGGATCACAACCAAAAGGAGGAATCTCAAAGAACTATGTCAAGGAAATCAAGAATACTTGTCACAGAGACGCCATGGGAACTGCGAAGTTCGAACTCGACAAGTTTGATGGCACTGGAGATTTTGGCTTATGGAGAAAAAAACTAAAGGCTATTCTTGTGCAACAGAAAGTTGCTAAAGCATTGGGAAATATGGCAGATGTAGTTGTGTCAAAGACCGAAAAGGCTGACATGCAAGAGATAGCTTACTCGACGAACATACTCTATCTAGCAGATAATGTACTTCGACAGGTCAACGACGAAGATACAGCTGCAAAGGTATGGCTTAAACTTGAGCAACTATACACGACTAAGTCATTGACAAACAAGATCTATCTCAAAGAAAGTTTATTTAGTTTTAAAATGGATCCCAATAAAGATTTGGAGAAAAATCTTGACACCTTTAATAAGATTGTAGTCGATCTTGTAAATATTGGGGAAAAAATAGGAGAGGAAAATCAAGCTGTGATCCTATTGATTTCCCTTCCGGATTCATACAGAGATGTCAAGAATGCCATTAAATATGGCAGAGAATCACTTTCTTTGGAAGATGTTCTCTCTGCACTGAGGTCCAGGGGATTAGAGCTAAAACAAGAAGGCTCACAGAGAAAGGAGGCACATAGTAATGAAGGTCTTTTCTCGAAAGGAAGACCACAGAAGAGAGACTTTAGCAAGTCAAAGTTTAGACCAACTTGAAGATCCAAATCGAGAACCAGTAACAAGAAGTGCTACTACTGTAACAGAATCGGGCACATTAAACGATTTTGTAAAGAATGGAAGAAGAAAAAAGCTGATCAGAAACATGCTAAAGAAGAAGAAATGGCTTATGCAAATCAAGTTGATGCATATGATAGTTCAAAAATGCTAGTAGTGGGCACTAATAAACAAGAAGACGAGTGGATTCTGAACTCTGGGTGTACTTACCATATATGTCCTAAGAAACCATGGTTCTTGAATTATAAGGAGTTTAAAGAAGGAAAGGTCTTGATGGGAAATGATCATTCGTGCTCAGTTACTGGAATTGGCTCTGTTGCATTGAATTTACAAGATGGAACAAAACTCATTCTTAAGGACGTAAGACATATCCCAGAATTGAGAAGGAATCTAATTTCACTGGGGGCTCTTGATGATTTTGGTTATTCTTACAAAGCTGAGAATGGGGTTTTAAAAGTTTTGAAGGGCTCCTTGGTTGTAATGAAGGGAACCAAGAAACATGGTCTTTATGTCCTACAAGGGCAGACAATTACGGGCTCTACAGCAACTACTTCGAAAATCTCTTCAGACGCTGATGTATGGCACAAGAGGCTGGGACACATCAGTGAAAAGGGGCTTCAAGAACTTAGCAAACAAGGTTTTTTGGGGAAGCAAAAACTGGGGAGTCTAGAGTTCTGTGAGCAATGTGTTCTTGGAAAACAACATAGGGTCAGTTTCACATCTTCAGCATACAGAGCAAAGGAACCCCTAGAAAATGTACATGCAAATCTATGGGGCCTTGAAAAGATACCTACATTTAGAGGACACATGTATTTTCTCTCCATTGTAGAGGATTATTCTAGAAAGGTATGGTTATATTTGTTAAAGACTAAGGGTGAGTGTTTTAATATGTTTAAACAATGGCTAGCTCTAATAGAAAACCAGAAAAATATAAAACTAAAGGCTTTGAGAACTAACAATGGGCTAGAATTTTGTCATGAGGATTTTACTAAATTCTGTGCTGATTTAGGAATCTTAAGGCAGAGAACAGTTAAGAAAACTCCTCAACAGAATAGGGTAGCCGAACGAATGAATAGAACTCTTATGGAAAGAGTTAGGTGCATGTTGTTTGGGGCTGGTCTTAGTAAAAGTTACTAGGGGGAGGCTGTTAATACAACATGTTATTTGATAAATAGAAGTCCATGTAAACCAATAGGTTTAAAAACCCTAGAGGAAATTTGGACCAAAAAACCACCTAAACTTGATCACTAGAGAATATTTGGTTGTACAGCCTATGCATATCAAAAGGAAGGAAAGTTGGACCCTAGGGTAATAAAGTGTATTTTCTTAGGTTATCCTGAATGAGTGAAAGGGTATAGACTTTGTGTTAAAAAGGGTCCTAAATGTAAAATTGTTATAAGTAGGGATGTTTTATTTAATGAAAATGACATGCCTTACTTTAAAAAGGACAAAGATACTGCTATTTCCTTTGATGATGTAGGTGCAAAGCTAGAGGCTCAACAACCA
Organism: Artocarpus heterophyllus; assembly: GCA_025403435.1. NCBI lineage: Eukaryota > Viridiplantae > Streptophyta > Magnoliopsida > Rosales > Moraceae > Artocarpus > Artocarpus heterophyllus. Next base: position 1,741,950 of record CM046347.1, on the reverse strand, counting down.
GTTCAGTTTGAGGTGGAGCAATGAGTTAATTCAGAAGACCAGTCTCATGGCCAAGAAACTGTGATGAAATTTCAGACACTAACCAATCAGCAACAGAAGCTTAAGTGGATGAAGGTGGTAAGGATCAACAAGGAACAGTAGTTCAGAATCTCATTGATTACCAGCTAGCTAGAGATCGACAGAGAAGATTGGTAAGACCTCCTAATAGGTATGAAGGAGGAAATTTAGTTGCATATGCTCTTAGTTTTGCTAAGATTCTAGAAAACATAGAGCCTAAGACTTTTTCTGAAGCTATTAATAGTAAAAAGTCTAGGGAATGGAAATTAGCAATGAAAGAAGAAATAGATTCATTAATGAAAAATAAGACATGGACCTTATTTAATAAATCTGGAAAACAGACGACTGTTGATTGTAAATGGATTTTCAAAATAAAGTATGGGTCCACTCCTAAAGAACCAATCAAGTATAAAGCTAGATTAGTTGTAAAAGGTTTTACACAAGTTGAAGGTGTAGATTTCACTGAGATTTTTTCACCTGTTATAAAATATAAGACCATTAGAACTATTCTATCTTTAATAGTACAATTTGATTGGGAATTAGATCAAATGGATGTAAAAACAACATTTTTACATGGTGACTTAGATGAAACCATTTATATGAATCAACCTCCTGGGTTTGAGGTTAAAGGTAGTGAAGGAAAGGTTTGTTTATTAAAGAAGTCACTATGTGTTTTAAAACAGTCACCGAGGCAATGGTATAAGCGGTTTGATTGCCATGTTTAAAACTAGGTTTTAAAAGAAGCAATTATGACTCTTGTTTATATTATATGAATCCTAATTCAGATAATGCTATATATTTGTTGCTTTATGTGGATGACATGTTGTTGGCCAATAAAGATGCAGGTTATATAAAATTAGTAAAGGATATGCTGTGTGCAGAGTTTGAAATGAAAGACTTAGGTACTAATAAGAGAATTTTAGGGATTGATATAAAGAGGGATAGACAGTTGAAGATACTGTGCTTATCACAAAGCAGTTATTTACAAAAATTAGTACATAAATTCTTTATGGATAAGTCAAAGACTGTCAAAGTACCTTTGGCTGCTCATTTTAATCTATCTACAAATCAATGTCCTATTACAAGCGAAGAGAAACTTAAAATGGCTAAATATCCTTATTCAGATGCTTTAGGGTCTCTAATGTATGCAATGATATGTACTAGACCAGCTCTTGCTTATGCAATAAGTGTTTTGAGTAAATACATGTCAAATCCAGGTCAGGAACATTGGTTGGCTTTACAATGGTTGTTAAGATATGAAAATTCCACCCTTAACCTTGGATTGATATATAAAGGGAATTTTAATGATATTGTTTTAGATGGTTTTGTAGACTCTGATTTTGTAGGTGATAAGGATAAAAGGAGGTCAACTTCGACATATGTTATGACTCTGTGTGGAAACTGTGTCAGTTGGAAGTCACAGTTGCAGCCAATTGTGGCTCTTTCATCTACTGAGGCTAAATACATAGCTGGAGTTGAAGGCGTTAAAGAAGCAATGTGGCTTCAAGGACTTCTAAAGGAATTGCAAATATTTAGTGGGAAAGCAACAATCTATTCAGATAGCCAATCAGCAATACATTTGTGGAAGAATCCGGTGTATCATGAAAGGACAAAGCATATTGATGTGAGGCATCACTTCATCAGAGAAAAGATTGAAGAACAAGTGGTGACTCTAAGGAAAATAAAGACCGAAGATAATCCCTCAGATATGGCAACCAAGATTGTACCTACAAGCAAGTTCCAAAAGTGTTTAGAACTGTTGAGTATTGGGAAAACATGAAGATTCAAGGTGGAGCAATGACCCTCACAGGAAGCTGTCATTTAAGTGAATTTAAAGTGGAGCGTGTTAGAGAATTTCGCTAAAACGACAATGTGTAAGAGAAGAAATTTATGCCCAAATGCCTTATGACGAGTTGGTCATGTCTTATGTGATCTGAACCTTACACGTGGATGTGAATCTCGACGTTGACCTTTAGTATAAATATGTAATGTTGCTAGGGTTGTGATTCATTCTTCTTATTCCTTGCCTCCGATAAGGTTTAAAAAGAAAAATCAGCAAAGAAAGAGAGAGAGAGAGTTGCTCAAGGAAAGAAAGGAAGAAAGAAGGCTAGAGTGTTTTAGGAATTGAGAGAATCTAGGACTAGGATTGTTTCACTGGCATTCTTTTCTATAAACACAAATTTAGTTCTTTCTTGGGGTTTTTTTGTTGAGCATTTTAGGGTTTTCTTTTTCTCTGGTTTTGTACTGAATAATCTGGTGAGATTGAGGGTGTAATTTTTCTTCTCATATAGTGGAAGAGCTTCCTGTGAGATAGCTCAACGAGGACGTAGGACAATCTTTGTCCAAACCTTGGTAAAATTCTTGACGTTCAAGTTTTGCAAAGTTTATTTTCTTGTTCTTGATTATTTGAAATTCTTGCCTGAATTTCCAACACGTTTGTTAGCACAACATGCCTTGGCTAGATCCTTCATAGTGGATAAACAATCACCTAAGGCTCTGATCACCAAGAAGGTAAAAGTCTGAGGAACCAAAAGTAAAATAAAAAATTGGACCAAGATCAAAGTAAAACATTTTAAAAAATTTTCATTAAACATTTAACACTTAACTGACAAAGAAGAACCAAAACTAAAGTAAAGTAATAGGTTAAGAATCAAAGTGAGACTTTTAAGGTCAGTTTGGTTAATAGATTCGAATTAATGATTTAATTTGAGTTAGTGTGATTTGAATTAAGATTTGAGTTAGTGATTTGAATTGTTATTCTAATTGACATTTGGATGTGCATTTAAGTTTTAATCTAAGTATAGAATAAAATTAAAATTTACGTTTGGAGAGATAGTGAAGATAGTTTTTGATTTATTAATAAATCTAATACAATCTTAATGTTAATGATCTTAAAAAAGATGCAATATGGATCTTGATTTATTCATCTCTTCATTAGAAACACAGTGAAAAAAGAATCATCTCAATTGGATATCAAATGAAAAGTTATGATTTTTTTTTCTCAAATATAGGAGAGAGAATTTTAGTTTTTACTGTAGCAAAGATATCCGAGTATCAAAAGTTTAAGGGGGGATGAGAACTCTTAAAACTTAGATTCTTGATACTCAAATGATTTGGATTTTAGGGGAAACAAATGTATATCCGAAGGATTCTTGATACTCGAATCCAAATTTGAGTCTATTGAGTTCAAAGAATACATGAAACAAGCATACCCTTAAATATCAGGGATTAAAATAAGACTAAGAATAAAGCTAAAGAACCATTAATGAAATTAACCTTAATTAAAAGTGAAGAAAAATTATTTTCTCTTCCATTAAACTAGTAATTTATCGTGCATGAGAAAAAAAAATGATTACTTTATATCAAAGGTGTCAACGTCATGATTAATTTTCCAAGACAAAATATAAAAAAAAATGTATACGATGCAAAAGATACAACATAATCCAAAGTTTGAGAGTTAAGCTATTAACCAGCGGGCCAATATGTTAAATGTATAATCTATTAGAGTATGGTGGCCTGAATATTGTTTGGTCTGACCTTGAAAAATTTGTAATACAACGTTTGTAATGAAATTATAATTATGAAAATTTTTTGAGGTATGTGATAATAGCGAGAGATTAGGACGATAGGCCCAATCTTGAACTTGTTGTGTTAAGGTTATGCTCATATATATTTTATTTTTTACTCTTTTTTATATTAATTTTCAAGATACAATAGATTTACTTTTCCTCTATATGTGGTTTTTTCTTGTTTAGGTTTTTCACGTAAATTTGTATGTTCATTGTTCTTCGTTTTTTATTGCCTATTTTTTATCTATTTTCTAACAAAGTCCATATTCAATGTTTTAACAATCTTATTGTTAGCTTATCAATCGATCTTAAAAGCTTAAGGGGGCGTTTGGTTTGCAGTAATCAGTAGGAATCATATTCCCGGGAAAATGATTGTAGGGAATATGATTCCTAGGAACTAAGATTATTACGTTTGGTTGCACATAGGAATCTTCTATTAGATTTCTAGGACTAATTTTACATAGGAATCTTGTATAATTGACAAAATAATTTATTGTATTACCATTAAATGTATCAATATAATATATTAGAACTAATATTAAATAATAATAATATAAATATAAATAATAAAATAATATTATATATAATTTAACATTAATATTACTATGAATATTAATGTTATTATTATCATTATTATTAAATAATTATTATTTTATATTAATATAATACTTTCTTTATCTTATATAAAAATATTAATTTATAATAATCATAGAATTATTATTTAACAATATATTAATATTAAAATGTTGTATATAATATAAAATATATTGATATGAATAGAAATAATAATAAAAATACAATTCTTAATAATATATTAATATTAACATTAAATAAACATATTGTTATAGAAAATATTAAACATATTTAGCTATATTTTATATTTATAATTATTATAATAGTATCTATATAGTTTAATATTGATATTGCTATGCATATTAATATTAATATTATACTATTCATATTGATGTTATATTATTATGTTTTTATTATTATTGTTATTATTATTCTTATTATTAAATTATAATTTTATATTGATATAATATTTATATGTATATCATATATTAATATTAATTTATAATAATAGTACAACATTATTTTATTTTATTATTATAGTATTTATATATATTATATTTAGATATTGTATATGTAATATATTATTTATGTTTATTATTATTGTTAATGTTATTATTATCATTATTATCAAATTATTATTTTATATGAATATAATTTTTATATTTATATTGCATAGAAATATTAATTTATAATAATATTATTATTATAATAATTTAATAATAATATAATTATTATCATCATCATCATGGAAACAAAGATGAGATTTCTATAGTTTTGAGATTCCCAGAAATATGAATATCACATTGTGGGTGGGCTTTATATTACCCCAAAATGAAGTAATCTGAATCTCACGGGAATTAGTTTCTTAGGAATCCAAAACTTAGATTACTGTATATCAAACATGAGAATCTTACAGATTCCTATTCCCATCTCAAGATTACTGCATACCAAACGCCCCTTAAGTTTTTAGGAGGTAGGCCAACAACAGTTCTATATTAACACTTACAGTCCGCCATTGACGATGGAGAATCCAGCAGCAAAAACAGCCCCTCCTTGGACACCGTCATGCATGACCAATCTGCTGCCATAGTAGGAAAGTAAAGACCAAATAGCAAATACAGTGGCATTGCTTCCAATGGCCAAGCCTTTGATCAAACCCTGCTTCAACCCCAGTTTCATAGACCCATTTAAAGCTTCAGAAAACTCTTCTAGAGTCTTCTTTTCTCCAACGAAGGCACAAACCGTTCTAATGGAGGATTTTGCCATCTCTGCTATTGTACCAGTCTTATTGTATTCACTCCTGATCTTCCTTGCCAAGTCCATCATAGATCTTCCACACAACCACCCAGGAATTGCTAGAAGGAACAACAGTGGAAGTGCCACCATTGCCAGTTGCCACACCAATATGAACACTACCATGTAACCCCCTATGAAAGCAGAGAGGTTGCTCACAAAGAATGGAACCTGCAGTTTTATTTATTGTCAAATATTTTTTTAGCAACATAAGTCTATATATAATTTCCAAGTCTGTGGGTAGGTTTATTTACAACGGATCCAAATTTTTTTTTTTCTACTAGAAGTACTATAAAAAATATAAAGATAGTATTTTACTAAATAGACATATAAAGCGATGAAGCCAAAATTTTTCATAGAAGGCTAACAACTCCGACAAATTTGTTTAAACCAATAATTATGAATATACTATAACTAACTATGGCAGGTTTTCTTCAAATACCTTTTCATAATTGTTGAATCAATTTCCACCTTAGTATATGTTCACTTGCAAAAAGCTAAATTTTTAGTCACAACAATTTTTAACATAATTGTGACTGATGTGTATTTAGTCACAAACTTTAGTTTAACTTTTGTTATGATTAAAACTTTTAGCCACGAGTTTTTAGTCATAAATTTTTTTATGACTAAAAACCCTATGGCTAAATGTTTTAGTCATAACAAAAAGTGAACTAAAGTTTGTGACTAAATGCACATTAATCATAATATTTGTTGTGACTCTAAATTTTACTAAAAATTATTATGACCAAAAATCTAGTTTTTTGTAGTGATTGGACAAAAAATATTTTACAATTAATAATATATTCATGATTTTATTTTAACAAATGAACATGTAAACAAGTTTCAACTATTCAACTAATTTCCACCAAAAAATAATAAAACCCTAATCTTAAACTTATAATAATACTGTAATCCCTACAAAAATTTAACTATTTGCTACTATACCTTAATCAAACAAAAAGGACCCCTAAAATAAGCGAGAAGAATAAAAATAAAAGTTAAGATATAAAAAGATTACCAATTAAAAACAAAATTAGGGTTCAAGATGCTTGTAATTCTTGTTGACCGAAGAAAAGTCTTTTTTTTTCATCTTGGGTAGTTGTCTATTGTTATGTGATGTAATTTGTAGAAAAAGAGAAAAAACAATTAGGAACCAGGGTGATTGTCTATTTGTTTCTTTTCTTTTATGGTTTTCCTTGGTTTTGGTTAATAGAAGCTCCCATATTATAAAAACACAAATTAAAAGAGAAAAAGTAAGGAAATTGGTCCTCATATTCTGCCGTGGAGAAGATGTGAGGCACTTGTAATTTTAATCTATTTCTTCTTTCTTTTCTTATTAAGTTTCTTCATATGAATTGAATCAATATTGAGCACTATTGATGTCACGCCCCAGAGTACGGGAGGTGACGTGGCGGAATATTTAGATTAATTAAACAAGAATTTAAATAAAAATCGAGAGTTTGAGAATCAAATTAAATAAAAAAATTAAGAAGATTTTCCACCACATTTTATAAAAGAATTTATAAATATTAAGCAGGTAATAAAAATTAAATAAAAACCGCGAATATGGGTTCCACAACCCACAACTTGTGCACACACATGGTTATGACAATATCATAAATACAATTACAGTCCAAGTACAAATAAAGTTAAGTCTTACATGCCTTGATTAAATAATACAAAATATAAATAAATCCTCCTATTGCTCCTGAGTTCGGTCCGAAGAATCTTCTCCGAACCTAAATGGGAAACCACCTAGAAAGGGGGAAATTTAAAACAATAAAACGTGAGCGAAAGGCTCAGTAGGACTATGTTTTATAAAATAATTTAATGCAAGGAAACATAGCATCATTAGAAGTTATTCAAAGGAAACTTAAATAAATAATTTAAGTAGAACCGTTCTGTCACAGAACAGTCCACTCATCAAATCAAAACACCAATTTACTTTTACCTATGCAAACCATGATATCACCACCGTAGTGGCACAGTTGGGTTTCGGGACCTGCCCCCAAGGTCGATCGCCACACGACCCGATCTCTGATATGGCATCATGCCCATGTGTTTATTATCATTGTCATTCAAAACCCAATTACCGAGTGTTGTCAATTACATTTATTATGAAATTCATTTCATAATCACGGTGTATTAAAATACTACCGATAAAACCATTTTCAAACAACCGTTGAAAACATTTTGATAGAAATCATTTTTCAAAGCCAAATCATTTCAAAATCAGGCTACCAAAGAAATAGGATAGAAGTCCTACCTCAATACTCGTGCCGGTACCCCACACCGCAATCCCGGTCCGCTATACGTTAGCTCCACGGAACCACGAACGATCCTAGATACAAGCTAAGTCGATCAATATCTAGTTCGAGACATTCTATGTTACTAAATCATTTCATGATGTCCTAGTGTGCCATTTGTATCATTAAAATCCTATAAGGTTGGGATTTAAATCTGGGTTCAAAACAGTGAAAACGGGTAAAAATCACAAAATTTTCCATGCCTCGGTCGGCCTGCCGGACGCCCTGCTTCGGCCTGCCGAACTGCACAGTTCGGCCTGCCGGAAGCAAGGTTCGGCCTGCCGAACATTTCCCCAGATTCGGCCTGCCGGTTGGAAGAACACCGGCCTGCCGGTTGGAAGAACACCGGCCTGCCGATCATCACTCCGGCCTGCCGAACTGGGAAAATCCAGAAATCCCAGCCACGGGTTTCTCGATCCCCAAAATCCAAATCTGGATTCCAACCTGTTTGTCTCAAATCCCAGGCATGAAAAACAATCATAGTTGATAGAAAAACATTCTAAAACATGTTATGACTCATTTAAACAAGATTTGAACTCAAAATCCTCAAAAATCCAAAAATGAGAAAATGAGAGGAAAAATGAAAAATCTTGAATCCAATCCGTTTTTCTTCAATCTAAGCTTAGATTCTAGTTGTTCTAAGTTCATTTAACACAAATCCACGGTTTTCTAAGCTTAAACAAACCTAGATTTTAAAAATGCATAAAATTAAAAATTTTGTAAAAAGTTTAGAAATTTCGAATCTAACCTCGAATCGAAGCTTCAATCCGCGTTCTCGGTTGCCGAATCACGTCCCCGAGCTTCCTCCTTGCTATCCCGAAGCTTGGATTCGAATTTGTTTTAAAATTTGAGAGAGATGTAGAGAGAGAGAGAGGCTGCCGAGAGAGATGAGAGAAGGAGAGAGAGAGGTGTTGCGGGAGAGTGAGGAGAGAGAGAGAGAAGAGGGAAATAAATAGAGAAAATCGGTGGGCGGTTTTACTGTGCGAAAACCATGTGCCCCCACGGTTTTGCAAAACAGAGTATTTTTAACATTTTACAATTTGTTGTGTTTTAAAACTCAAAACATCATTTTAAAACAATAAGAAATCTTTTGAACACATCAATTTAACAAAACAACCAAACATTCAAAATCCAACCAAATAATCTAATTAATGTTAAAACGTTAATTATGGCACACTAATTCATCATTTATAGTACATTAACATTAAATAAATTTCGGGACGTTACAATTGACTTCGTAAAAGAGTAAATTTTTAAATTTTAAGATATAAATTTATAGATACAAGAACTTTTTACGGAGGGGGCTTGGGCAATTTTCAATACATGGTAAACAACAAAAGTTAAGGGGGCGCTTGAGCCCTCTTGGGGCCATTGTGCCTTTGTCTCTGGGTACATAATTATATAATTTTATTATTAAGTAGGACATAGTTATAATTTTTTTTTACAAAATAAGGACAAATCTAAAAAAATTAAAGCAAAAAATAATTTTCAAAAATAAAATGAGAACACATGCCCTACTCAATATAATGTCTCTCTGCCAATAATGTTCATTTAAAAAGCATATTTTTTATTTTTTTATCTCAGTAAATATATATTTTTCATATTAAGTTTAATACGCGAATTCATATGAAATACCCAAAATATTCTTAAATGAAAAAATAAAAAATATTTAAAAAAGATAATTAGATGGAAAGGGAAACTCATCTTTAAAATTTTTTTATTTTTTTCTTTCTTGTATTAAAGAGTATTTTGGAAATTTTAAAATCAAAATCCAGCATTAACCAAGAGAAATAGATTTTTATATTAAATATAATATAAAGGCATACATTTGATTAGATAAGCATTTAAAGGTATATCTTTTAAATAAACTTAAAACATAAGTAAATAAGTACAAACAAGTACCTAAATATAATTACCAAATGAGTGTATATTGTAAAAGTTAGATGTGCTTTACTTAACCTTTTCACCGATAACTTCTTGAATTACAAAAGTGTCATTGGAGATGCTTGTTATAACTTCAGATGTGCTTGTTGCATCCAAGTCAAAGGAAGCCAAGTCCTGCCTTAAGACTGCTTTCAAATATTTGGCTCTCATTCTTGTGGCTTGTCTGTCTCCTGTTCTAGTCCAACAATATCCTTCTGAAATTTTCACATGTTAATACACAACATCCTAAAAAAAGAAGTGTCATTAATCCCCACAATATTCCTAATGCTTACACAGTCTATATGTATAGCTCGTTTGGAACGAGATTAGAATTATATTTTATAATTTTAAACAAAACTCTTGCAGTATTTTTTTCATAAAATTTAAATAAAAAATTCATTAAAATTACCACAAAATTGAAACAAATGAAAGACAAGCCAAGTATCACATTGCCACTGCATTCTGCCACCCACAAAAAATACCTTATTAACTTTCTCTTTTTTTTGAGATATAGAGCGATATTGTTAGATGAGAGAAGCCTTATTGAGGTTATGCCGCAGGACCTCTCCGTCCACCTTTGAAGAACTTCCAACGGCGTTCATCATCTTGCTGACAAAAATCAACGGAAGGCGGTCGGAAAAGCCATCGAAAAGGGATCCGATGAACCCGAAAGCCATCAACCACATGTCAACCCTATCTGCATGCAAGAAAATGGAGCGTATGGACCCATTCTCACGTAATTTCCTTTCTTGAAATTGAATCTTGCTTTCCTCGGCCAGATCCATATCTTCCCTATCTTTATCTCAACACCCAAAGTTAGTGAAAATGAATCATAAATATTTAAATAGTCTCTCCACAAAGTTCTAAATAGCTAGGCACTATGCTATATACATACTTACTTCACCTTAGTATCTTCACGATATGTTGTGTGTATTATGGAAAATTATGAGTAAAAGACAACAAAGAGCCTCTTTTGCTTTTTTTTTGTTTCAATCTTCTTCTTTTGCTAAACTGATTAGGACAAGTTTGCTTCGGTCCAATGTGTTTTAATTTCTGTGTTCATGCATGATGGCAAACAAGACGTTTCCTATTCAAAAAAACAAGACGTTTGCACCGACATTAGAGTAAATAACTCAAATGACTATTTTCTAGAACAGATCATGTCTATATTCAATCGCAAATTATTGCTTAATTGCCTATACAATCGATAGAAGCGCATTTAGAAATCATAGATTAATTAATTAATTAATAATAGTAATATCTACCCTCTTTATGTTTGCATTAATAAATGTTCATGGGTATGTGTGATAATTAATTTCATATCTTTTCTTTTTGAATAATTAATTTCATATATAGACAATATCAGATTACCTGCAACCATTAAATTATATATATATATATATATATATATATATATATAGAAACCCTCAAAAATAAATTCGCATCGAATATAATAAACGTTGATGGGTATGTGTGATAATTAATTTCGTATCTAGACAATATCACGCATAATCTCATATAGCCAAGGAAAATGCGTGAAATTAATTGCAACCATGTTACTAGGTATCAGATTAATTATAAAAAAATCTCTGTTAGAGAATGTGGGAATGAATACTTAAAAAACCGTAACAAATACGCTTTTTTTAAGGAACAAATACGCTTTTTTATACCATTTGTTTGTTTATTTATTTTATAAATAAAAAACATGATTATAAAATAATTTTCTAATTATCACGTTTTCTCTCTTCTCTTAAAAATATAGTGCTTATTCTTCTCCGTGATTTCTCATCCTTGCTTAGGGCAAAAACACACACACAAAAATAAAAAAGGCTTGTGAAAACTGTAAGCAATCTGAGTTTTATTTAATTTAAAGAAAATCAAATTTTATAAGCACTTTTTTACACATTTTTGGATCATGACACTTTAAACCAATTATTCCTATAAAAAACTAATGATACCCATACACATATGTTCTACATCATACTCACTTTATTAGCACTTTTAATAATGATCATAAACTAATCTTGTTTCATGAACTTTTAAGAGAAAAAACTCAAAAATCTTATCTAAGAGTTACCACTTTGAAGTTACATGAATGAAGTTCCTCCAGCACACTCTCACGTACGTTGATTTTCATGAGAATATTTCCTCCAATTACAACAACCAACACTAATCATCTTCAATTGGGACTTTTATTTAATAATGAAAGCTATCCATAAACAATGATTTGTTTGTACCCTTTAAATTTTACTAGGTTGTCACAACAATTCATCTTTATATTAATTACACTTATAACAATTCCAACTTAAGTTTGAACAAATACAAAATGATATTTTAAGAACGTGTGGAGATTTTTTCACGCTATCTTTGAATTGGGTCATGTAATAATCTGTGACCTGCATGCAATAATTCTTGGGTTGTATATGTATCTAGAATCATATAAAAAAGGATCAAAAGAAAATCCACTTGCCATTTAAAAAAAAAAAAAAAGAGAAGAAAAAGAAAAAGAAAATCCACATCAAGAAATAAATACATGAAAAGGATCCAAAATAAGAGAAACGTAGCTGGGTGGGCCTTTTGCACGTAACGCAAGAAAGGAAAAAAAAAAAGTAGGGATTAGTTGTCCTCTTTTTTTTTTTTTTTTTGGTGAATAAAAGTAAGCATTAGGTGCCCTTTTTTTTAAATAAAAAAGTGAGCATTACCTAAATTATGTATCATCAAACCCCCCACAAACAAAAGCACGAAACAAAGCTATAGATCATAAATCAAGACCCATTACGAGAAAAAGAAAATTTATATCTACAGTGTAAATAAAGAAATTTTATAATTCCATGTACATATTGAGTGCATTTAGGAATCAAATTAAAACTCAAAGTTTATACCATCTACAGTGTAAAGTTCTAAAATGTTACAATGAAAAGTAAAAGTATGTTATAGTGAAACTCTCACATATTTCTGTATATAGTACTTAAGTTTTAATATCAATTTCTAACTTAATTCCAAAACACCCTCAATGAAGTCTATATCCAGATTCTTACAGAGATGCAAGCAAATTAGAGAGAAAGAAATTGGGATGAGAAAGAAAGAGAAAAGAATCAAGTTAAAGAAAGCAGGGGATTGAGGAGGGAAATCTAGAAAGAGAAAAGATCAGAAAGAAATATTTTTGGGAACAAGTGATGAATGCCTTCCCTTCTCCCACTTCTTTCCTTTTATTCCACTTGACTTCAATCCCTGATAGTATATCATCTTTACAAGTTCACATAATCCGTTGCAACTTCAAACTAACAAAATTAGTTACAAACTGAATTGATTACAGTCGCTAATAGAATTAGTTACAACTTCCAATGACTATTACATCTTCTAATCTTGATACTTTGCAGGCTTCCTAATCCTCCTCTTGGGTCTGCTGTTAGCAATTCCTTCATCTGCCACGTGTTCAATTCCTTGACAACTATCATCCTTCAAATTATTTCTCAAATGAGTTGTCTCAACCTCCCTGTTTACATCAATACTTCCCCCATCCACTATAACCTTGTCCTCAAGGTTGAAATCTGGGTAATTTTTTACAAACTCATCAACCTCTTCCCCAGTAGCAGCACTAATTGGAAGATTCATCCACTAAGCCAATACCTGATTGATTGATTTGCCTCCCCTAGTCAGTAACCTCCTCTATAGCCCTTTCTCTGGTTCTAATACTAGTTGTAAGTTGAGAATGTCTGATGGCAACTGCCTTAGCTGTTTTGTTGAATCTCCATGAAATCTTTTGAGTAAGGATACATAAAAAATATCATGTATTCGGTCTGAATTTGGCAACTCTAACTGATAAGCCACCTGGCCCACACGTTTGATAACCTTGAAAGGCCCAAAATACCTTACAGCTAGGTTGTTCGAAGACCTATTAGCAACAGATGACTGTCTATATGGCCTGAGCTTAACCAACACCGTGTCCCCCACTCGAAATTGAAGGTCTCTCCTATGCCCATCAGCGATTTTCTTCATTGTAGCTTGTGCCTTCAACAAATTTCTTTTAAGCTGATGTAACACCTCTTGCTGATCGACCAAGCATTTATCCACCAAGTCTATCTAAGCTGTTGTAGGCACATAATCAAGTAATAAAGGTGGTTCCCTCCCATACACAGCTTTAAAATGATTCATTCCCAATGCTAAATGATAGGATGTATTGTAATAATATTCAATCCAATGAAGTATTTTTGCCCATCTTCTTGGTTGTTCTGAAGCAAAGCACCTCAAATACTATTCTAACGCCCTATTAACCACCTCAGATTGGTCATCTATTTGAGGATGGTATGCTATGCTTCTCTTGAGAAAAGTACCATTCAAGCTAAACAATTCACACTAAAATTTACTCAAAAATACTGCATCTCTATCTGACACAATTGACCTCAACATCCCATGTAACTTACACATCATCTAGGTAAAAAACTTTACTACTTGAGGAGCAGTATATGTTTTTCCCAAGGCTCCAAAATGAGCTTGTTTTGACAACCTGTCAATGACTACAAATATAGTAGTATAACCACTCGAGTTAGGGAGACTTACAACAAAATCGATAGATAAATCCTCCCAAATTCGTTCTGGAATTGGCAATGGTTGAAGCAAACTTGTTGAAGCTTGAGTTTGATATTTTGTTTTCTGGCATATGGCACATTCCTTGACATATTTCTGAACACCTTTCTTAAGGCCTGTCCAAATAAATGCACCTGATGCCTATGCTGTGGTCTTTTGAATTCCTCCGTGGCCACCCAACAGTGATGAGTGACACTCTGCCAAAACTTTCTAAACTATTGGTGAAGAGGGTCCAACAATAATCTACCTTTGTATAAGAGTATCCATCCCATGCCTCCTATTCAGTGAATTGTACTGGATCAGCAGCTATTATTCTGTACAATTGTTGAAAAAACTCTAAATTTGCATTCTCCTGTCTCAACACATCTGGGATTTTAAACTGAACTTGAGACAGAGTTAAGAACTGCATTAACACTGTATCTGGTGGTCTTGATAATGCATCTGTTGCACAGTTTTCCTTGCCAAGTTTATACACGATTGTATAATGATAGCCTTACAATTTTGCCAAATATTGTTGTTGTTTTGGAGTCTGCACTACCTGGTCCAACAAAGACCTCAAACTTTTCTGATCTGTTCTTATGACAAAATGTCTTCCAAGAAGGTATTGTCTCCATTTCTTGACCGCTTCAATTATGGCATACAAATCCCTCACATAGGCTGATGCTTGTTGTATCCAAAAAAACATCTTCTTGCTGAAATAGGAAATGGGATACTCGTTTTGCATCAGCGTCACCTTGACTCCTATATTAGAAACATCTATTTCTAGCATAAATTTCTCTTCAAAATTAGGTAAAACCAGTACTGGGGCTGAACTCATAGCCTTTTTTAGTGCTTCAAAGGCTTCTTATGCTGATAAACTCCAGTGAAAAGCCTTCTTTTTTAACAAATTAGTAAGTGGCGCTGCAATAGAGGCATAAGATCTAACAAATCTCCTATTGTAACTAGTTAAACCTAAAAATCCCCTCAACTCTTTTATATTCCTAGGTACTTGTAACACCCGCCAAACTTTCATGTAACAGATTAGGTTAAATAAGTAATGACGTTAAGTAAATTTCCCTATTGATATATGATATATTGTTACTAACTATTTTTATTTTTACTTTAAGTATTATGATAGGTGACGGCCACGTGGAATTGATGTGCTCAAGTGTTCAAGTGTTAATGTCATTTATGTAGTGTGTTTAACTTTATTTTTTATTTAATGTTTTGATATGGCAGTTCGGCAGGCTGAACCTTCAAGTTTAGCATGCCAAATTGTCCCTCTCGGAAAGGCAGGCTGGACCTCATGACTTCGACAGGCCGAAGTCAACTGACGAGCAATCAGCAGAAATCACCTAAAATTATAACATTGATGGATGGATATAATTGGATGATTTATTGTGATTGATTAGCATATTTTTGGCATTTCTCTTTAATTTTGGTAATAAAAGGTTTCACTTTTAGATTGATTGGATTCTTTGATGAGGTTTCCCATTTTGAGAATTAAAATATGGTAAGTAAGAACAAATCAGTTAATTTCCCTAATCCTCTCTATTTCTCACGTGAATTGCCTCAATTTTAGTCAGAAAAATCCTGACATATAAGAGTATGTTGATCCTCTCGACATTGTCCTCATTTACAATAATTTTACTCCTTCTATTACACGCTCTTTCTCTCCCACTCTTTCTAAATTTTCTTAAAAACACTCCCTCCCTTTCTTTACTTTTTTTCTCTTCTACTTCTTTCCCTTATTTTCCTGAGAATATTTGGATGAAATATTGAGATTTTCGTTGGGGTGAATCCAAGGAAAACTTGCGAAGAATTTGTTTCAAAGTGAGAACTCATTCTCGGTATTTCTGAAATGTATCTCCCTCTTTAATCTGATTGCTATAACTTTTACTAGGAATTTCTGTTTGTTCTAAAATTTTAATATGATATTCATGTATATGTTATGTGATGCTCCTCCAAATTTCATGTTCATTGGAATTTCCTATATTGAGATATGAATTTTCTTTTCTCTGTCACTCATAGAAAATTGTTGCTGATTGGTTATGTTACATAGAAATGTAGTTTTTGTTCATAGGGTAAATAAATGATATTTTGCATGAAATTTTATCATGTATATGTCAATTTATAGACTGGAAAGTTTGGTGATGATTTTATGAATATTTTATGTGTTATGGAATTTTCATTAAGACTAGCTCATGAGGCTGCTTTATCAATGGATTTTCGGACTTGTGTTGTATGACATTTCTTATGATTAGATGAATTTAAATGGTGATGAAATTTCTTGTGCTTTTGTAGCTATATGTTAATAGGTTGTCATATGAATTTTAGGGTTATAATAATTTTATTTAATTTGTTGGATTATGATAATTGTACGAAACTCACTGCTTTATATGATGGAAATTTTTTTGCTACTATTTTCCACGCACATTTTGGACTGTTTAGAATTTATTTAAAGATGATTTTTGGATATGTTGAAGTTCTTGGTGTCTATTATATGTAGTATTTTTATGGAATTATTTTATTACATAAATAATTTATTATAAGAATGCAAGTATAGACTGCTCACTGTTTTGTTATTGTTGGCAGTTTTGAAAGTGTAAGTTATGAGGTTCTTTAAGTTGTCATGTGAAATTTTTTATATGGCCAACACAAAAAAAAAAAATCATGGTAATATGTTTATATGTTAACTTTATCCCTGCCATGTTTGGTGCTCAAATTATGTATGAATTTTAAGTTATCGAGCTATGAATTCACAAAGGTCAGTTAGCTTTTGTATTGACAGTTTTGTTTTAATGTATGTTTCAAGAGATAAATGTATGAGTAATGTAATATGGTATTGGAAAATGTTTTATGGTGTTGAATGATTTCATGAAAATTTATGTTAATTCCTTTTTAAATAAATGTATGACATGAGCACACTAAGGAGTGAGCACATCAAGACCACGGTGACGTCACCCTACCATATCAGTTAAGGTTAAGTAAGCTACACAAGTAAGTATATTCTCACCTGCAACATGATATGGTTTGGTAAAAGTTTGAAATTATGATCATGATGATATCTAAGATGTTCTATAATGGTTCCATTTAATGTTATTTATGAAAGATTTGATGTTCAAAACTTATGCATGTTTGATGATGACGTATTTCAAAGTATAACAGTATATAAATATGTAAGTATATAAGTATATATATATCACCTAAATAAGTGTTGCATACCTATGTTTATGTTATATTTATGATACGATGTCATGATTAGATTAGGACTAGCTACCCTTCTCTTCTCATGACAGCGCGCCTAAAATGATGATTGTGATGCAACACTTGGGCCCTTAAGATAAAATGAACAAAGTTTTAATATGAATAATGTAATGAAAGATATTACCTATATGAAATTGTGCTTAGTACACAGTTATGATGATGCATACGATGAAGATGTTCTTAAAATATTTTTATTTTTGTAAGAAAGAAAATGTACTTACTAAGCTTTTACTTATTCAGTTATATATCATGTTGTAGATAAGGGTAAGAAAATTATGGACTAGGTGGAGGGCAAGAAAATTATTTTTGTTAGACATGTATGCTCTAAGGAGTAAAAATGTAATACGTTTTTGGAGACATTTTTTATCAATAAAGAATTTATTCATTTATATATACCAAATATTGTCCTCTTTACGTTCATATTTGTTGAATGTATGATAAACAAACAGTAGTCTGAGACTATCAGTCTAAACCTTAAGAGTTGGGCATATGATGGGATGATTATGCGGTAGACACGACTCTTAAGGTGATGGTCTAAAATATATGATCCGCAATCGAGGGAATAAAGTTGGGCGCTTTATTCATGTAAAGATTGTTATGTTGTCTATATCCCTTTTGGGAGATGGTTTGTCTTGGCCATCGGAGTTGGACTCCGTGAATAGAAACATTGGCGCGTTGTCATAGGTGACGATGTGTTGGATCGGGACATAAAGTGAATTGATTTGGATTAATAATTCTGTCTTGGCAAATCGGTTCACTTTAGACAATCATTTGTATTGTGTCTTAATCCTGAGATGAATAATGGGCCCGTTGTCTCGACTTGTGTCTTTTGATGTACCAATGGGTGACTCCCACATCTCTATAGTGGCATGCATGCCGGTACGTTGGAGGCATGACTCTTGGTAGCGTAGACTTGTTATTCATAGATATGGAATCCATAGCTCCTCTTTAGGAGTAATGATATCCTCTTATATGCGTTGTCCTGTAATTGGAAAACTGGAGCGCTCAACCATTTGGATACATAGGTGTAACCGAATGGTATACTATCTTTAGATGGTAAGTTTTCTAATGGTGAGACAATGGAACGTAAGATAAAAATAATCGGGAAGGTAAGACAGAACTTGTCCTTAAGCCGATTATGGATGATCATATGGGGATGCGATACACTATGATATGTCATGGAGACTTAGCTACACGAGCTTCGTAATTCTATAAAGTTCGAGAGTGCAGCTCCAAGCTTTTAGTGGAGTAGCGTTGGAGTTGATAATTGTGAAATGTATATCTGGGATATTGGGTTTCATAATTATCATGAGCTTGAACTTTATAGGTCCATTTTGGTCCCCTTTGCTAGCTCACAAAATCCTGTAACGATACGGCGTGCTTTTCCAATAATTGGTGACTTATGTCGGATTTATCAGATTGATTTAAAATTTATAAGAATCAAATAATTCATGTCTGTTTATCGGTTGAATTAATTATGTAAGAAATTAGTTCAAGATGAACTTGTTGAATTATGGCGTTCGGATAATTCTTGTCTGTTTATCGGTTGTTTTAATTTTGGACAATTAGAACAAGATAAACTTGTAGAATTATTGTGAATTGATTTATTTTCTTAGAGATTATCTTGATAAAGTTTGTTTTGATCAGATATCTTTTCTATTGGGCTATTTGAATCAAAACTGAGACTTTATCCTTTAGAATCTCGGGTGGAAAATAAAAGATTCGCGGAGATTTTTTCTCGGCAGTTCGGCCTGCCGATCAGAAAGTTCGGCCTGCCGAACTGGCCAGTTCGGCCTGCCTATCTCACAGTTCGGCATGCCGACCACGACAGTTAAGATTACGCGTTTTTCACGCGTATCTTATCAGATATTGATCCGAACTTGATTCTGTTTCGATTTTTGAGACCTAATCTGATATGGACTGACCCCAAGGACCAATAGATATAAAAAGGGAGTGAGTCTAATGATTTACTCAGATCAATTTGAGAGATTAAGAGTGATACTCTTCTAGTGAGCATCTGAAAACTCCCTGAGAGCTTTTGTTCACAAATCACGAACACTAGCTTTGGGTTCTCTCTATTGGTTGGAAGGAGAGTCACCGGTGGAAGAGCTGTACGTGTGAGCCCACACTCACTCCGGTTGTGGATAGAGAATAGCAAAGAAGACCAGTTGGTTGAGGCTCTTCTGGAACGTTACTTCTCTACACAGGTCGCGGAGGTTCTTCGGCACACTGAGGTTAGTAAGATCTGTTTAATTTATACATATAACATGTCAAACTTGTGTTTTGGAAAATACTCTGATGAAAAATTTTTAAAATTCCGCTGCGCACTTTGTTTCCAACAATGCATACGATGAAGATGTTCTTAAAATATTTTTATTTTTGTAAGAAAGAAAATGTACTTACTAAGCTTTTACTTATTCAGTTATATATCATGTTGTAGATAAGGGTAAGAAAATTATGGACTAGGTGGAGGGCAAGGAAAGGCATGTGAACTATGCACGATGTATTGAAAATAGAACACACCAAAGAAGTTTCAAAAATCATAGACTATGTTTTGTTTTATTGAGAATGTTTAATCTTTTGGTATGTTTATTTGAATAGTCATAAAGATTTAAAATATGTCTCTTTAACCTTATTGCATTATTAATTGTCCTTTGCATTTTGAAATATTGAGACTGGTTTTAAATTAAGAATTTCTGTTTTAAACAGCAGTTCGGCCTACCAAACATTGTTGGTCAGCCTGCCAATCATAGCAAATTTTAAACCCTGATTTGCAGAGCCTTGGGCGGCCTACCGGTGATTGAACTTCGGACTGCCGGTCAGGTTCGGCCTGTCGAAGTCTGAAGTTCGGCTTGTCGAACTATGAGAGCAAATTTTTAAAAGGTTGTGATGTTTTCATTTGAATTATCGATTTATTATTTGGTATGTTTAACTATTTAAAGAATATTTAAAATCAAAAAATAAAATAAAATAAAATTTGTGCATGGATCCTAGGGTATGTTCCCAAATTATATTTCATTCAAATAGTTTATTTTATATAATGTAAAAAGAATGAATGTAACGACATCTGTAACGTCCGTAAGAGAATGTTACAGTACTGGCCACTCCAACATTGCTTTCACCTTATTTTCATCCATAATGACTCCTAATCTGGACACTATATGCCCCACATATTCCACTAAACTTTGCCCAAAAGCACATTTACTCCTTTTCACCAAAAATTGATTTCCTTTCAATTTTTCCAAGATCATTCGCAAATGATCTAAATGTTTCTCTACCTTAGGACTATACATCAATATGCCATAAAAAAAAAACTGCTACAAATCTTCTCAAGAAAGGTTTCAAAAATGAACTCATTGTGGCTTGAAACGTTGAAGGTGCCTCAGCTAAGCCAAACGGCGTTACTAAAAACTCATAATGGCACTAGTGTATCCTAAAAGTTGTCTTGTGTATATCCCTAGGTTTTACCCTCATGATGGTACCCCACCCTTAGATCTAACTTCAAAAAAAATTTTTGAACCACCTAACTCATCCATTAATTCATCCACAGTCGGTATTGGAAACCTATCCCTCACCGTAATATTGTTCAAAGCCCTATAATCGAGACAAAATCTCCAAGTTCCATCCTTCTTTTTTACTAACAGTACTGGAGATTAAAAAAAAAAAAGAGATGTACTAGGTCAAATTATGCCTGATTACATCATTTCTGCAACTTGCTTCTCAATCTTTCCTTTTTGAAAATGTGGATAACGACACGGGAGTACATTGACCAAAGCTGAGTTGGGTAACAAATGGATTTCATGATCCATTTCACAATGTGGTGGTAATGTCTTTGGTTCATCAAAAACATCCTCAAACTCCTCTAATAGCCGCTCCAATACTGGTTTTGCTTCAGTGGTGCCGCTTGATGGCCCCTTTTGCAACAACGTAATCTGAAACATTGATGATATACATCCCTTGTGATGTAATTTTCTTAACTGATTCATGGTTATCTGTTGAAAGCATTTTTAATCCTCCTGTAAATGAATGTTTTCATTGCCCCAAGAAAATTCCATGGTTAACTTCTAGTTGTCAATCAAAATAGGGCGAAGTAACAGTAACCACTGCACCCCAAGAACCACTTCTGCTCCTTATATTGGTAGTATGTAGAAATCCACCAAAAAAATTCTTTTTTGAATCTTCACAGGAACTATTGTCACCATTCCTTCACACCTAAGTGTTTCTCCATTATCGACCATGACTTTAAATTGTCTATCACTTGAAATCGGCAAATTAAGCATGGATACTACCCGAGACTGCAAAAAATTATGCATGCTACCTCCATCTACAAAGATTTACGCATCACATCTTCCAATTGCACCTTGAAATTTCAACATCTAAGGCGTGATTACACCTGACATCGCATGAAAACTAATCTGAGGAGTCTGTATCTCAACTTCCCCTGTACTAGGTTGAACTGGGTCCGGTGTTGTGTCTTCTAACTAACCGACACTCAATTCATCCGAATCAAGTACAATAAGGACATGGGTTGATGCTCTACAATTGTGTCCGAAAGTGTATTTTTTGTCACAATAGAAACATAGCCCTATTTCAATGTCTCGCTTGTATTTGGCTTTGCGATAACTTCTGAACATGGGTTTTGGACTGGGTATTGGGTTTAGTAGTGTTCTGGTTATTTGTGTAGGTAGTGGATGAATTTGGTTTGATTGTTGTCTTAGATGCAGGTTTGGAACTTGCGTTTGATAGATTGAGGAATTTCTAGTTTGGTGTTGGTAATATGGGTGGGTATGGTGAAACTAGTTTTGGGGTGGAATTTTTTTGTTGTAGTTTCAACCCTTCAATTTTTTGCTATTGCTATTGCTTTGGTTAGGGAGGTGGATTGAAAAGCTGCCACATCATGTTGGATCTCAGCTCTAAAAACAAAACAATTTAAGAGGAAAGGTTGAGATAATCCATCTACCTTGTTGGACAATTCTTCAAATGCCTTCTGATATTCCACAACTGACCCTTGCTGAACCAATTTTGTCAATTTTCCTTGATAATCTTCCAGTTTTGAGGGATCGAATCTCACCTGTAAAAATTGTAGCAAGGTCTTCCAAGATGTAATATTTGTCTTCTTGTGCAACCATTAATAGTATGCCAACGCCTTACCATCAAAGTAGAATGGAAGACCTGTAGTCGTTGTTCTTTGGTCGCCATGTGAAAGTCGAAATATTGCTAGATTTTGAAAATCAAGCCCTGGGGATCCCACCATCGAAGCTAGGTGCATCAATCTTCAGCGGCTTCAAATTCATTGAATTCCCTAGGGCTTGATTCTGCTAAGCCCTGCTACCATTTCGCGTCGGAGTCGGCGAAGAAGACTAATTCTAGCATTTCTGCTGCTGCCAATCCGAAAACATTGCCGTAAACTTCAAGCTCATATCCTTCATCTGCGCTGCCATAGTCGGAAAATCGTCACGAATTTGGTTAATCGACTAATCTTGCTTATCAATTATGTCCTCCATGCTCTTCGTATGAGTCGCCATCGCCAAGGGAATCAACGAAAGCACCAATTGATAAAAATGCAAGAAAATTAGAGAGGAAGAAATTGGGATGAGAAAGAAAGATAAAAGAATCAAGGTAAAGAGAGCAAGGGATTGAGAAGGGAAATCTAAAAAGAGAAAAGATCAAAAAGAAATGTTTTTGGGAACAACTGATGAATGCCTTCCCTTCTCCCACTTCTTTCCTTTTATTCCACTTGACTTCAGCCCCTGATAGTATATCATCTTTACAAGTTCACATAATCCGTTACAACTTCAAACTAACAAAATTAGTTACGAACTGAATGCAATCATTAACAGAATTAGTTACAACTTTTAATGACTATTATATCTTCTAATCTTGATACTTTGCAGGCTTTCTTATCTTCCTCTTGGGTCTGCTGGTAGCAATTTCTTTATCTGCCACGTGTTCAATTCCTCAACAGCTGCCATCCTTCAAATTATTTCCCAAATGAGTTATCTTAATCTCCCTGTTTACATCAGATTCATTATCTTTTCAAAGCTAATTGCTGGCAACACTTGGTAGTGATCCACCCAGCATCCACTGGAACAAGCCAAATGGTCCTGTAAAGTATCTTTGCTCCTAAATCGTAATTACCTTAGTTCAGGGTTTTATTTTCCCCTCTAAATTACTATCTCGTAAACAGTGGGGAGGCCCAATTATTATTATTATTATGGCCAAAATTAAACCAACATATTAAACTCTTTGTTTCTCTTTTTACCTTTCTTTATCTGTTTAAATCTTTTTTTTCCTTTTTTTTTTTTCAAGTGAACTAAGCTTACTTTTGGATCAAAAACCCTATTTATGAAAAAAAAAAACAAACTAATTTTACTTTTGGCGTCCAAACTATATAAATTGTCTTATATTAACTCTCAAACTTTAAAACATGACAAACCACCTTTTTTTTTGTATAAAAGTTGTACAAAATTTTCTACTTAAATGCACATGTATAACATTAATAGGGTTGTATGCATTTTTTTGGCCATATATCGGATTTGTATTCATGTAATTACAAATGAAAAAAATAGATAAACAAATTAGGGAAACAAAACAACTTGAATATATAATTTCAAAAGGTGGTCCAACATTATGAAATGGTAAAAGTTTTTCAAAATAAGACAATAATATGCTCCTCATGCAAATATGCCAATATAACAAAAATTGCTTTTGCGGACCAAAAAGGTTTAGCCCAATATGCAACGGCTGTAAATGCTTCAAGAATAATGATGTTAAAAGAATGAGGGACATGAATTTAAGCGGCAATTCGCTTTACTAGCAAAAACAAAATGTCTAAAATATTCTTTACTAAACAATCAAATGAGAATGATATGTGTGAATCCGCAAATATTTAATGGATTTAGCAACAAAAGGTCAAAATAAAACAATTGTTTTGAGATTATAATTTATCATGTTTTAAAATTTAAGGATCAAAATAGGATAAATTGTATAGTTTATGGGCCAAAAGTGAATTAATCCAAAATATTGTTAAATGTAGAGTTATTTACTTTTTTATTCTTTATATTTTAGGTTTATTCGAATGCTATATTTTTAGTTTTTAATCTCATTAAATATATATATATCATTATATTAGATTTAATACATAATTATATATGTTTTCTAGATAATCTTTAATTTTAACTTAAGAAGTTGCCTCAAATACCTTCAAATTGAAAAATAAGAAAATTTTAAAAACTTATACGAACTATTCATCTTTTTTTTTTTTTTTGGCTAGGGTTTCTCCTTTTTCTCCTTTGCATAAGTGTGTAGTCTCTCTAGAGATGGTTATGGGGGCGAAGTTTGGCGCCGTCTTCAGATGGTCCTTCTGAATCAAGGCCCTTGAGGGTATGGCCTAAAATCGTGGCGTCATTTTCTCTAGTGGTGGAGATATTCACTCAGGGTTTGGAGGCAATGTCCGTGGCTTGGTGGAAGGGGCTTCTCGCGGGTGGGCTAGCTTTCTCCAATGGCTGTCATTGGCGGCTTGGTGGCACAACATGCAGATCTAGTGGAGAGGAACCTTCATGCTCTATGGGCTAGAAGCTTTGATCGAGTTTGCACTAGTGTTCCTTTAGCCTCAACGAGAGGATAGAGCCATGGTGGTGTCATTTTCTTAGGTTAGTGGAGGAGGGTAGCAAAGATCTAGTCGAGCTCTCCATCAATTTTCCAGCAGGTTCATGGAGCCTCATCCTTATTCTTCGGTAGCTAACTTATCACTGGTGTCTTTGTGGTCGACGATTGGGTCTTACCTATTTGTTTTATGCTTTGCGTTTATAAAATAAAATCATTGGTATTTTCGCCATTTAGAAGTAGGTTATTTTTTGTTTTTCGTTAGTTTGTTGTTGAAATAGCTATGGGTGGTCTCCTTAACTCTGATTTTAGTTTGTTTGTCCTTTCCCCTTGTTATTAGTGGAAGGTGAGTAGGTGTTCAATTAGACCTTAGTCTAAATCGTGTCATATGTTCCCTCATTGAGGACGGTTGTCAATTGGTCTTTTCCATTAACTATAGTGGGTTTTCAAAACGAGCATTTATCGTACTCTATTATATGTACTAAGTAGGTTTTTTCCTTTTAGATCTCGATACTTGAATTTAATCTCTATACTTCATCCGCCTTTATTGGTGGATCTAGTCAATATTAGGGGTCAGATTCTTCTACAATAGGTAGTCTCATACAACTATGTTTGTTCTTTTTTTAGTTTCAACGAAAGTTTCCTATTAAAAAAACTTAAATGAACTTTATACTAATATTTTTTACTTCAAAAATAAATAGAATAAAATGGGAGTTTTATGTGATGTTGTTGTTATTTTTTCTTCTTATTTTTTTGGTCATCTTAAATATCAAAATTAATAGTTGATTAAGGTAAGATATAGATTTATGTATAAAATCAAATATAATGTCCATATGAAAGATAAAAAACAAAAGGTATAGTTTTTAAAGAAACTTAAAACAAAGGGCATAAAAAGATAAATCTTTGAATCTTTTGCTCCTTTAAAACGTCCTTTTCCTGCTATAACAATCTATAATTAATGCCAATACTTTGCCAACATAGAATCTTTTAAATCCGATCTTGAAATATTTAAGATCTAACAAGAGACAATATATAAATTACGTTTATTACACCTTTTGATCATAATATATAGTGGACCAAGAACTGCATTGCCCTAACCCATGTACTGTTCTAAACTACAATTCATTCTCTTTTGCATATGTGTGAACCAAATGAACATGAAAGGTGGCCTAGTTTGGGGCAGCAATATCTGAATCTGTATTTTGTAGGCTTACGAGTGAGTGGTAAATTCCTGTATGACCTCTGGCCATGAGCGACGAGTGTGTCCCTTTTTCCACTATATGCCCTTTATCCAACACTGCAATTTGATCACACTTTTGTATGGTACACAACTTATGTGCCACAACAACACAAGTTCGCCCCGTCATGACACAATCTAAGGCCGCTTGCACGAGCTTTTCCGAGTGACTATCAAGTGCACTAGTTGCCTCGTCTAGTAGCAATATCGTCGGATTTCTCAGTATGGCACGTGCTATCGCAATCCGTTGCTTTTGCCCGCCCGAGAGTTGCAACCCCCTGTCCCCGCACCATGTTTCATACCCTTCTTTTTGTCTGATGATGAAATCATGAATATTTGCCGCCCTCGCCGCATCCATCACCTCTGCTTCACTTATGCTCTTTGAAAGTGCCCCACATGTAATGTTCTCTCTTATTGTGCCAGCAAATAATGTTGGCTCTTGATTTACAAGTGCAATATGTTTTCTCAATGACCTAAGGTGATAAGACCTTACATCTCGACAATCGATTTTCACCATGCCTTTTACTGGGTCATAAAACCTTTCAATTAACCCAATTATTGTTGATTTACCAGAGCCACTTTTTCCTACCAGAGCCATTGACTTTCCAGCTTCGACATAAATTGAAAAACCTTGAAAGATCATTACTTCGGGCCTAGTTGGGTACGCAAAATGGATATCAGATAATTCTATATGGCCCATTATTATCTCAGGCTGGATACCTTTGGAGTTTTCAGGCTCAATTTTTGTGTCCTTGTCCAATATAGCAAAGACCGACCTAATAGCATCCCAGCCTCTAGCAAGGATGGTGGTCATACTTCCAGCTTCTGCGATAGCACGGCCTGTGGTCACCAAGACAAGTATAGTTTGGAACACCTCTCTTGGGCTGATGTAGCCTTCAGAGGCAAGTTTGCCACCATACCAGAAGTTCAAGGACCAATTACAACTCTTGATGCTTTGGGACAAACCAAGGACAATACCTGCAATCCATGATTGACGAATGCTCTCTTTTCGAGGGCCTACTTGAGCCTTTTTCAGCAGCTTTAGTATTCGTTCTTGGGAAGAGAAAGCGGTGACTATTCGAAGATTTGATACAGCTTCTGCAGCAAGTTTAGAGCTCTCATTCTGTTCTTTGATAGCCTTTCTAGACATCCTTTTGAGCACGACACGCCTAGTGTAGAAGCACATGATGATGAGGGGTTGGACTGCTATTGAGACAATTGCAAGTCTCCATGCTATGACTAAGCCCAGTGTCCATGCTATAGTTACTGCTGAAATTGCTTGTACAAGAAGAGACATTTGATCACCCACTAAAGATCTCACCTACAATCAATTACAAACATTATTTTTGGTTTTTTTGTAATTCAATATATTTAATGTTTGTATAAATATAGGAACTAGAATAGAAAAATATTCATCTGTGCATACCACATTGGAGTCTTTGGCGAGTCTAGAGCAAATAACACCACTAGAATTCTCATCACTATCAAACCATCCAACTTCGAAAGTAAGTATCTTTGTAAACATTTTCTCTCGAATTCGCTTAGTTAGATACTCCCCCACGTATGCAAAACTATAATGTTGGCTTATATTAATCAAAAATGAAAAGATTGACAACCCCAAGAACCATAATGCTGAAGTCCGAATCCTTTTTCTAATCTCATCATGATCATTCAAGAAGTACACCGATATTGTAGTTCCCATTGCGACTGCAAACAAAGGTTGCATTGCACCAAAAAGAATTGCGCTCGAACATCCTAAGGTTGCTTGCTTCCATTCGGGCTTGTTTAAACCTAACAATCTCCAAAATGATGGAGTAGGACTTGTTGGATCCGTTGAACCATTGTTAGTTCTAGCTAGAGAAATTGAACTAGCTGCTGTAGACCTAGTAAGGTTTGGTTTACTAATGTCTAAACGGCTATCATGCATAGTGTCATTGAAATCCTTATTTGACTCAGAAGGTGCCCCAAAATTGTTCCCTTGTTGGTCTTTTTCCATCTCCAGTCTTTGAAGACGAATAAATGAGGCATATGCACCATTTTCGTCTTCTATTAACTCGTTATGTGACCCAATTTCCTTAACTTGACCATTTTCCATCACGATGATGACGTCGACATTTTTTATGGTTGAAAACCTATGGGCGATAATTATGGTAGTTCGACCCACGGCCACCTTGTCTATAGCTTTTTGGATTGCTCTTTCTGATTCAGAGTCTAGTGCACTGGTTGCCTCATCTAAGAGGAGAATTTGAGGTTTCCTAATGATTGCTCGAGCAATTGCAATTCTTTGCTTTTGTCCTCCTGACAACTGCACGCCTCTTTCACCAACCTGAACACCATTCAAACAATTGAATGCTAAACGCATGTCCTAATTACGTTTGTCAAAGCTCTTAAGACTATATAAGTAATAACAGGCCGAAAAATCAATGCTAAAGTAAGAATTAATACTAACCTGGGTGTCATAGCCTTGGGGTAATTGACAAATAAAATTATGGGCATCGGAAGCAATTGAAGCCTCTATAATTTCCTCCATCTTTGCATCCTCTTTGCCAAATAGTATGTTTTCTTTTATGGTTGTCGCGAATAGTGAAGGCTCTTGGCTCACCAGTGCCATTTGTGACCTTAGCCATTTAAGGTTCAACTTATTAATAGCAATCCCATCAAGAAGAATCTCCCCTTCTAGTGGGTCATAGAACCGTTGTAGTAGCAACAAAACTGTGGATTTTCCGGAGCCACTAGCCCCCACGAAGGCAACTGTCTTTTTTGGTGAGATGGTAAGGGTGAAATTTTTTAAGACAACACTTTCAGGCCTTGATGGATATGAGAAATTTACTTGCTTAAATTCAAATTTTCCGGAGATCTCCTCTAAAATTATGCCTTCCATGTTCTCTAAATCAATCTTAGGGACTCGTTTTATCACCTCCATTACACGTTTGCCAGCACAATGTGCCTCTGCTATGTCCTTCATATTAGATAAACCAACTCCTAAAGCCCTGCTCACCAAGGATAACACAATCAAACCCACCAAATCATTGTTTTCCTTTAAAAAGAAATACAAAGTCTTCACTTAAATTCTTATTTATCATCAGATTGGACAACAGAAAAATGAGAATGTCTTCAATTATGTTTAAAGTGATCAGATTTGATGCATCATGATTAAAATAAAAGGATAGAACACGCTCTAAACTAAGAGTGGGGCTTTATGAATTCTATAAATTATATTATTTATTGGTAACTATGTTTAGAGGCTTCCAACGATAGGATCGGTAGTTCATGTTTCTGAATATTAGATCTTGTCAAAATTATATCATAAATAAAAGGCATGCAAAAATTAACAATATCTAATAAAACTCTGGCAGTTCAAAAGAGTGCCTGTCAAAAATTTATAAAACATATCACATGTGATGTGCACAAATAAGAAATTGGTGGGAGATTCTTACAGCCCTGCATGGACAATGGACATCCCTGAAGCAAAAACAGTCCCTCCTTTTGCGCCGTGGTACATGACCAATCTGCTAGCATAGTAACACATAAGGGACCAAATAGCAAAGACACTAGCACTGCTTCCAATTCCCAATCCCTTGACCAAACCCTGCCTCAACCCCAACTTTGTAGCCCCGTTTAAAGCTGCGGAGAATTCTGCTGCGGTCTTTTTCTCTCCACCAAAGGCATAAACTGTTCTAACGGAGGATATTGCAATCTCTGCTATTGTACCAGCCTTATTGTATTCACTCCTAATCTTTTCTGCCAAATTCATCAAAGATCTTCCACACAACCACCCAGGAACTGCTAGTAGCATCATAAAGGGGAGTGCCACCACAGCCAATTCCCAGGACAATATCAGTGCCACGATGAGACCTCCTATGAACGTGGATATTTGGCTTATGAAGTTCGGGACCTGTCGAAATTTTTAAGATCAATGAACTATTGAGCCAAAAAATAGCATATACCAGATAACAAAATAGCAGTTTTGGGGTCTCATCATATAAAAATTATATATAGTTTAAGTATGGCAAATGACGAAACCTTTTCACTGATAGCATCTTGAATGATGAGACTATCATTGGAGATGCTTGTTATAACCTCAGATGTGTTTGTAGCACGCAAGTCAAAGTAAGTAAGGTCCTGCCTCAATATTGCTTTCAAATATTTGATTCTCATTCTTGCAGCTTGTCTCTCGCCTGTTCTTGTCCAACAGTATCCTTCTGAAATATAACAGAAAAAAGAAAACTCACTAAGTTCCAGACTATTAGGCCGTCTAGGAACGTAGTTCAAACCACAAGTAAGCCGTTTGGCAGAACGGTTGGAATCAACTGTTTTGGTTCGAGAACTATAGCATGTGAGAACTTTATACTATAGCAACTTTTTGCTTTTTACTATAAAATGTGAGAGCTTTATACTATTCACAGTTGTACCAAATGGTCAAAAAGTCTCAAACCTATTTTGTTATGTTGTTTGGTCTACAAAAATTTGAATTTCAGATCAACTTTGGTTCAAACTCTTGATTTGAACTACATTCCCTAACGGTCTATATTCTTTCCTCCGGAGCAACAAAAACAAACTAACATTTATAAAAGAAGATACTGAGACAGAATTGACCTAGAAAAGAAGCAACCAAAGACACTCCAGCCCCGTAGAGTATTCCAACAGCATTCTGTAACCAACCAAAGAAATGACTTGATTAACATTTAAACAATGATATTACACATCTTAAATCTTTTAACTCCTAAAATCTATTTGGAAAACGTTCACTTTTTTGAAACAGAGGATAGAGATTAACGATGGAGAGCTAGACCTTATTGAGGCTTTGGCGCAAGACATCGGGGTCCAACTCTGATGCACGGCCAATATTGTTGATCATATGGCCAGTGAAATACAACGGAAGCCGATCGGTAAACCCATCAAGAACGGCTCCGATGAAACCGAAAAACATTAACCATGTATCCACCCAATCTGCGTGCATGAAAATGGAGCGTATAGAGCCATTCACACGTTCTTTCTTTTCCTGACTCTGGCTTTTCTCTCGAACCATTGTCTCTCTTAATTATGTGCGTCCTTGCTATTATAGTATTTATACTTCAGCTTAGGAAATAAGTCGTATCTTTTGGCTAGCGGAGGAAATAAGTATATTATAAAGCGTCTCCTTGCAATACAGAGCCTCTGTTCCTTTTTTGTTTGGCTAAAGTGATGACGGTACAAGTTCTATATCTGCACATGAATATGATAATGGCCATTACTAGATGTCATGAATTGTAATACAAATAAACGAGCCCAATAGCGTTTTTTGACATGGACGAAAATAGTTTTGTTTTAAAAAATAAAAGTTTTTAAAGAATTATATTGAAAGTGTTTTTAAAATTTTTATCTTATAAAATGTACAAAAATATTTTTAAAAATTTTCAAAACAATAACAAACGATGTCATAATTGCTAAGCAAACTTACTAAACACTATTCAACATAATCGCAGTTTAGAATCTGAACAATTTGCTACTTTTAAACATATCTTCGCATTGATCAATCATATTGGTAAAGCTTCAACATATATTTGCATTGATTAATCAGAAAATAAAAAATATTGTCCATAAGAAAACATACTTAACAGTAAACACAATAGTACTAAAAAAAATTAAACATAATTGCATTGATTAATCAGAAGATAAAAAAAATATTGTCCATAAGAAAGCATACTTAAATAGTAAACACAATAGTACTAAAAAAATAAAACATGATTGCAGTTTAGAATCTGAATAATTTGCTACTTTTAAACATATCTTCGCATTGATTAATCATATTGGTAAAGCATACTTAACAGTAACCATATTAGTACTAAAAAATTAAGCATGATTGCAGTTTAGAATCTGAATAATCTGTTACTTTTAAACATATCTTCGCATTGATTAATCATATTGGTAAAGCTTCAACATATATTTGAATTGATTAATCAGAAAATAAAAAATATTGTACATAAGAAAGCATACTTTACAGTAAACACAATAGTACTAAAAAAAAATTGAACATGATTGCAGTTGAGAATCTGAATAATAAGATTTTCTACTTTCAACATATCTTTGCATTGACTAAACATTGACTAATCACGTTGGTAGGTAGATTCACAAATTAAAATATTGTGCACAAGAAAGCTTATTAAACACAATCGAACATATTCGCAGTTAAAGAATGCTTATTAAATTACACAATTGAACATAATCATACTTCAGAGTCTGAGCAATAATTTTTTTTAGGGGAATCCAAATAATAAGATATGTTACTTTCAACGTAAGCACGTTGATTGATCATATGGGTAAAAGAATCTCATAGAAAATATGATGCCTGATTTTTGACGTCCCAACTTCTCGGACTATCATTATACATGCATGAACTTACTTACAACACCTGTCATATTCTTGGCACTTAAAATTTCAGCTTTTTGGACCGTTACTTGATCAGCTCACACACTAACGCCGGGCTATGTGATGTAAGTACTGCTTTGAACCAATCCGTTGAGGATATCGGTTCCAGGTACTGTCAATTTGGCCCCAAATGTAAGCCTGAAATTAGAGAGAGAGAGAAGGCAATAGCTGTAGGTTGTGAGTGAGTGAGAGAGAGAGAGAGAGAGAGAGAGAGAAGGGTGATTGAGGAAGGAGGGCGGCTAACTTCTTTTTTCAAAAGAAAGTAGAAGGGTAAGTGCGTATACTTTGAATATTCTATTCGTTTTCTAAGGCGTCAAAGTACGTACACTGAATTATTTCTGTTCGGTCCTTAAAAGTCAAAGTACGTGCTTTGATTTACTTCCGCTCGTTTTACAAAAAATCTTTGGGGATTTCTTCAGTGGGGCCTTTTCCTCACTGGTGGAGAATTTTTGCACTGGCTGCAAGATTAAAATCCAATGGCCATGAAAGCCATAACTTTTTAGGACCACTCGTTAGGTTGCGCATACCCAATTCAGAGAATCATGAGATAATTATAAGAGACATCACTAATTTTTAATTAATGTAGATTGAATTATGTCACAATGCGCAAAAGAAAAGAATATGTTTCAAAAGAAGAAAAAGCACAAAGTGAGTGCAGAAGGACCTTAAAAACATAGAGTGTTGGTCCTGCAAGAAGAAAGGTCACTTGAGTTTTGAGTGCCCATAAAAGAAGGGCAAAGGGAAAAAGCCATGATGATCAGGAAAAGGTGGTGTTGGTCACTACTATGGCCCTGTTTGCCAACATTTCAGATAGTTGGGTGAAAAAAATCCAATAGCCATGAAAGCCATAACTTTTTAGGACCACTCATTAGATTGTTCATACACAATTCAAAGAATCATGAGATAATTACGAGAGACGTCACTAATTTTTAATGTAGATTGAATTATGCCACAAGTGAAAAAAGTCTTATAATTTCTATAACAATATTAAAAAAAGAGTAATTATATGGACTAAAATATTCTAAATTATTGCAGAGTTTGTTTTTAATTTCTCTATTTAACGTGTAAAATGGAATTATGTCTTAAAAAAATTGATAAATTGAAAATTATACTAAATAAATTTATGTGATAGTGTGGTATTTTTTTGAATAGTTTTTTGGTTGTGGCAAATTTCAATACAAGTTTCCTATTTGTGGCAAGTGTCTAAAGTTCCCAAGAATCACATGCCAAAGTTAATGATGGGCCCATGTTTTTTACTTGCAGGCAGTTCTATATATCCCAACCGGGCTGTAGCTTGGTCGGAAAAAAAAAGTTTTTCTTTACTTGCTGATGTGTGAGAGAATGATACGCCAAAAGAGGCAAGTGGAGGCCACACACATTCTAGGTTAGGCAGTGCACAGAATACACGCCTTGCGTGGATATTGGAAACTTCAGTCGCCTGGGTCCCGCTGACTTAGGCGCTAACGTGAGCGAAACTAGATGAATAGGATAATGACACGTGGCATAAACTGATGACTGTTGACAAAAAGAGAGAGAAAAATAAGTGTTTTAGCTCCTAATTGGGTATTTTTTACATTGTTTTTGCTCTATATTTTAAATTTACAAATAAATAATTGGACTAAAATTAATTATTTTATGCACAATATAGTCATAAAAATTAAACAAATATTTTTGCAACCAAAATAATTTAAAAAACACAAAACGCATTAAAAGTACATATTTATGTGGTTTTGTCGGGCTGATTCAAAATAATTATCATCACACAAATGCTTTAATTAAATGGTTTAACGACAAATTAAAATTTAAAATAAATGCTAAAACAATCTTTTTTAATTGTAGATTCACATGCTATTGGGGGTATGTTTGGCACCATAATCCCGGAGACCACTCCGCAGCTTTCCGTCCACCCTGCTCAAATACAGCAATTTTTAATACACACAAAGCTCCTTTTCTAATTGGCATTTCTTTCCGAGGTGCTCCCTAGGGCCTCCACCGGAGGCCACACAAAATGTCGCCTCTTCGGGAAGAACATGTGCTTGGGACGGACAAGTACGGCTTCTAACCAAGGAACATCCCATCTCCAAAGGTCGACACATGGCCTCATCTCAACCCTTAAATGAAGGACTAACCCTCCCCCGGTATCATGACACTTGTCACTAACCATCTGACACCACCTGATGGGATACCTGAGTCAC
Organism: Artocarpus heterophyllus; assembly: GCA_025403435.1. Taxonomy (NCBI): domain Eukaryota; kingdom Viridiplantae; phylum Streptophyta; class Magnoliopsida; order Rosales; family Moraceae; genus Artocarpus; species Artocarpus heterophyllus. The sequence goes on along the minus strand of CM046347.1, from coordinate 1,706,951 downwards.
AGGTCAAACCCACCTAACACTTAGACTAATTAATAGCCTATAAATAGAGAGCATTTACTCTACCCGAGGGGTAACACGTACTTCCTCACCTAACTCTACTTCCGATCTCCCCTGAACAAGTACTGGATTTAAGCGTCGGAGAGCCTTTGGCAGGCACCACATCGGTGTGCCCCTTGACCTTCGAGGCGTCCCATCTTCTTGTTGCAGGTACAACTAGAGAAGCCGCAACGAGCAAGGAAGGCAGTCCGATCACCGTGCATAGTAGCACATGGCGTTGATCACCCGCTGACCAGGCAGAGCATCAACGACTTGGTGCTGGAAGGAGAGCCCTGCACCTTTCCAGCATTCCAACTATTATCATCTTCATTCAACATGGCCATGAGAGGAAATATTCGTAACAAAGCTTCTCGATAGGAGGGGTCGGGAAATGTCTAGAGCCAAAACCAGGGCAAAACTCGCAGTAAGCCCCTCGTAAATAGGGCACTGAGGGTAGAGTGGCCCCAGCCGTAGAAGATCCGATCAGAGAATTAACTACGGCAATACGCCTTCTCACATAGCAAATGGCGCAACAATAAGCACAGCAACCGCCCCACGCTATCCTTCCGTCGGCCCAAGAAGACTGGGCAAGTGGTCGAGTAGGGCTGAGGGACGGCTCCCACAATGGGGGGATTCCAAGCAAGTCAGACCCCAAGCCTCGAAAGGCATCTCTCGAAGCAACCGATTAGTCAGAGATGGTTGGCTTATGCCCGCGATGGCCTCGAAAGGCATCTCTAGGGGACCAAGGGGCTCGCCTTGCTTGGGATCAACCAGAGGCTAGAGATAATGACGGGGTAGAAGGTGGAGCCCCATAAAGGTGCAACTATCCAAAGATACCAATAGTCGAGAATTGTAAGACTTATAGCCGCAGTTTGATCAAATTCGAAACAACTGCTATAGGATAGATGAGGATGGCATGCCTGACCAAATTCATTGATGCCATCATGAGGGCCCCTATACCGAACAAATTCAAGATGCTACAGATCAAGGCTTATGATGGAATAACCGACGCGGACGAGCACCTCAAGCTCTATAGGGGCCACATGATACTACAAAATGCTAGTAATGTCGCAATGTGTAAGGCATTTTCATTGAATTTAATTGGCTCGGCTCGGCAATGGTTCAGGCACCATGAGCTCTTTCCAGCAGCTATTTGACTCCTTCTTGATAGCGTTTTTCCCATCCAAAACAAGAAAGAAAGAGGTGACACATCTCTACGCTGTAAAGTAAGGAGACGGGGATGTGGGGGATTACATCAACCGCTTTACCCGAAGAGCACTAGAGGTGAGGTATATTAAAGACGAGACCTTTAAACATGCCTTCTGTGAGGGATTATAAGACAAGGGCCTACTTTGGTCGCTCGCCTTAAAGCAGCTGGTCACCTTCTCCTTACATGAAAAGCTGCTAAGGTGGAGAGAGAGAAGCAATAAGAAGGGTAAAAAGCGCAAGGATCCATCGGAACAGGGGGAGACCAACCATAGTAAAAAAGCCAAAAACCGATAAATCAAAGCTTCCGACTGGGAAATTCTAGAGCTTTACACCCTTGATTGCCACTATTGACGAAGTGCTGAACTAGGTGAGTAATCGTAATTTGTTAGTGGACTCGCCTTTGCTAACGGGAAACCAAGCAAAGCGAGACCTAAATAAATATTACAACTTCTATAAAGACATCGGGCACAACTCCTGATATTACATCCAACTGAAGGACCAAATTAGACATCTCTGGGAGTTTGTCGAGCAAGTCCTAGACAATTAACGACACAAAAAAAACTCACTATGTTTAAAATAACCTCAATAACAATCTCAAGAAATCTTTTATAATGTAAAAGATCAATTAAAGCTGCATCCGTAAAACATTCTCAAAATTTCAAAAAGGGCTCACAACCTTGGTTTATTACTATTTGTAGAACACGACACTTACAAATAGAAAATAATTTCTATTAGGAAAACTATGTCACCTTTAACAAGTCAAAGTCAAGGTCAAGCGTTGTGAACGCATTTTACGACTACATTATTGAAATTCTGACCACAGATTTGTCATCTTCCGCAGATGATGAAGGGAGCCCTTTGGTCAATACAATTATAACATTTATCAGAACATGAAAATAAGTCCTTTGACGTTGATCTTGAGATTTCTTCTCAATATTAATATTTCAGAAAACCTTACAAACTACGCTGATTAAAAATGAACCTTTGCTCAGCGAATTCACGATGAACAAATATTTTTAAGTCAAGTAATGCAATCAATTCCTAAATTTTCAGCTTACCAAAGTAGATACCGTCAGTCACGGTAGCTTTGGCCAATGAGGTCAAATTAAAACTTAAACAGTGTGAAACTTTTATATACTAAAATAGAAAATAAAAATATGTTATAGTATAAAGTTTTAATGTGCTACAGTATAAAGTGAAAATATGTTATATTATAAAGCTCTCATATATTATATTTGTTGAGTTTAAACTCATGAGTTTGGATTCATTTACCAAATACATAGTTAGTATGTGACAAAATATTTTTGATATTCTAGATATATTGATTTGCTATTTTTGGTGAAAACTTTCTTATGGCAAAACTTAATCCAAATTAAATCCAAAATTTTTTCACAACTTTATATAATTTCTTGCTTTTAAGGTTTTCTATTTGAATAGAGTATTTTGCAAAAGATTTAAGCTTAATTTATAGATAAAGTAGTAAGATGAATGGATAGACTTGGTAAGTAGTAACGAGTCTAATTTACACCTCCCGATGGTGTGTTTGTATAAATTTGACTAAAAGGACCTTTCTTAAGTGAACCAAATACAACGTAAAACTCTTATCGGTTATAATAAAAAATAAAAAATTACTACGATATAAAGCTTTTACATGTTATAGTTTTTAAACCAAAATTTTTAGTTGTAATTAGTTTGTCATATGGTGTAAAATTTTTATATGTTACAGTTTTTAAATCAAAATTTTCAGTTATAATTAGTTTGTGAAACGCTGCAAAAGTATTGATTTTTTGTAAACTACTCTTGTTAAAGAGGGTATATTTGAATACCAGTGCCAGCGATGTTCCTTTGCAATGCAACCCATTTCTGTCCCATGAAAGGTGAAGATCTTAAAATTGGGCCAAGTTTTGGGCTACTAAATCCAAGACGATATATAAAACGGCCGCGATTGCGCAGTTCTGCAGAAGAAGCGCCAAACAGAAGCACCGCTCAAGTAATGGCGGGAACGCTGGGAAGTGACGCTCAGAAGCAGTTTCTCACCCTAATTCGCAACTTCGCCACCGAGAAATCGCAAGGAGGTAACACTTTCTGCTCAGACTATTCGTTTGGTTCCCGAGAAAATTTGGATTGTATCGCAAAGGAATAGAAGCATATTAGTTGACCGAGAAAAGTTAGAACTACGCGATCGTCAAAAATCAAGCTCTTAATCATCGATTTTCTGCCATTTTGCGGACTGTTGGTTTTCGTTTTAGAAATTAGCTCAAAATTAAACGAGAGAGCGATTATGCTGTTCCTGTTTGGACATATACAGAAAGAAGAATAGTAAGTCTGAAGAAGCGAATCGAAGAGCTTCGATCCGAGGCGGAACTCGCAAATTCGGAGCTTGAAGACGCTAAACGAACCAAAGAAACCACTGAGCAAGAGCTTAAGGGCTATGAAGTTGAATTGGCTTTGAGCGAGACTTCGATCCAAAGCCTAAAGGTAAGCTCGAATTGGTAGAAATGTCTTAATGCAAAATTGATTAAGGTTTTGGTCTGATAGTGCGTGATCTGCTTAAATTATTCTTAGTCTAGGATCTCTCTGATCCAAGATGAAATTTCCACTGTCGGAACTGATTTAGAAGCTCTTAAGGTAATTAAGCACCCCTCTTAATGTTATTTTTATTTTTCCTGATAATTGCTGAGGAAAAAAGAAGATTCGTTGTAATTTGACTCTTACTTGTTGTATATTTTCTCTCTTTTGGACCTCGACCTTTGAAAATTATTCTTCGATCTTGCAAAGAACGAAGAAGGAGCATTACGGTCAGATTCTCATTTTTATCCTTGTTTTATTTGCTTTGGAATATTGAGATGATTTGTTGAAACATATTGAAATTATTGCACGTACTGCTCGTGCAGTGATGAGTTTACACGCCAAATGTTTGAGCTCAATGCTAACATAAGGTTAGACTTTTTTTTCAAGGTCATGGCATCTTTTAGATCGAATTCTAATGAGATGCTTTGTAGATATTTAACTGAATTTTGCTTTGATTTTCTACTTGTAAAGTATGATTACCTTGGTATTTGCTCAATGCAGGAAGTTCCAAGAGACATTTAGTTGCAATTTTCACAAAGAGTCTTCTCTTGGTACTCTGGCTGGTATTAGCTTGTTTACACCGTTTAAATTTCTAGTCATTGGTTTGTGATTCCATTTATTTTGGAGAGCCTAAGAGATCATTCCAATTTTGAATCAGAAGAAGACCACAAACTTGCAGGGGAGGAGCTTAATGGAGTGGCTTTATCTACTCTGGAGGACATGGTGGCCCGTGTAATTTCTCAAACAACTACAATGGAAGAAGAATACCTGGCAGAACAGAATATTCAAAGGCAGGTTGTATATTAGTCCTTTGAACAATTGGAAATATCAAAAAGTGAAGGCTTATCCAGAATTAACCAACGGTATTGATAATCTTGCACTACTGCAGACCCAGAAGGAGTTAATTGACTGTGACAAAAAAGTGTCTCTGATTGAGGTCATACTTAAAGCAACACGAGCATTGCAGGACCTATCAAGATATCCTTTTAGAAAATTCATTGCAAAGCTTACTTGTTGAACCCTGAATGATTTCAGTGGACGAAGGAACAGAGAATTGGTCATTGGTTGGTATTATTATCAAATTGTGGATAAATTACATGAGAAGCATTGAAGCAAATTTATGCATACAGAAGTTGCTTGCCCGCCGTTACTTTTGAGTCTTAGAACAGTTCTTTATTTGGAAACTTCCATTTTCAAAGACAATTCATACAGATATTTTGCTCTGACTAGTTTTCAAAGACAGGTTTCTTCATGATGGCATGCTCTTTCGTTATATAGATGAACGGGAAGAAAGAAGTACATTATAGCTTGCAAATTTTCATCAATGTGGTTGTTCAAAATCTGAAAACCGTATTCCCAGTTCTCTTAACCACTTAAAAATTTCTGTTTGATTAAGAAGCATAGCTTTTTCTACTTTTCTGATCCATATTATTTTGTTTGAAAATTCTCTGATTACAAAAGATTGTAGTTTACAGCCGTGACTGCTGAAGTTGTTTCCTTGACTGCAAACAAGCAGACTTCTGAATTAGAACAGATGTGCGCTACCCTTGGTGAGGAGTTGCAGACAAGATGCATTTGTCCCAATTGTCATTTAGACAACGTGGAGTTCCTGGGCGGAATTCTTCATTCCAGTGAGGCACATTAGTCTTTTGTAAGTATTTTCCTTCATATTTCTACCTTTCCAGTGATTCTCTTATAAAAAAGTGTACAATAATAGAAACTTGCACGCTTTTGTTCATGCTACGTATTACAAATGACTTTGGGAGGTCATGACATTTGAGGGCTCATTGGCATAAGTGGGTTGTAATGTGCCATAAGTTTTCTGCTTATCTTGCTTTTTTAAAAGTTACATTGATTGTTTTAGGTCCCTTCAGAAACATTCACACAGTAGCAATGCCTTCACTTTGTTGCAGTCTCTCATTTGTTAGATTACCATGGCACAATACTTTATTCGAGGTCAACTATACATCTTAATTAATTTCTTTGGTTGTTACATGTTTCCTTGAATCTAGAGTATCAAGCTTGCGGTACCCTTTATATAAAACCTCATATACGAAGGAGAATATGATTACAGTAAAAGGAGATGATTTTTTTCCCCTTCACCCTTGAAGTCAGCAGCAACAAATCAACTTCCAAAGCCATGCTGCATTCACTCTCTACTGTTCTCGCTAAGATAGCTGCCTATGCCTCGGTGATGCTCCTATGTCCTTTATCATTAAGGAAAGCAATGTGGAGTTGCCTTTATCATCGGCTCTGCTTGTTCCCTGCATTGTCATTGACATAATCTAAATCACAAAAAAAGCTCATTGATACTTAGAAACTGAGTTGATTCGTGCAACCAAAATTTCTGAACAGTATCTGGGATTGCAGTAATATCACGGTAGAGCACTCACAGTTTGCTCATTAGGCAGTATGGTGGGAAGAATAGTTTGGAGACCAACAACTCTTCTACTGTTAGATTTCACCACTTCTATCTGTGTCGAGAATAGTGCAGAGACCGGCCGATGATCGGAAAATTTACTTTCGCTGCGAAAATAAGATAGTTGCTTCACGCCTTTTCCATACCATAGAATTCTGTCACACCTGCAGACATTGTATCTTCTCATGTCTATTCTTGGAGAACTATTAGTAGATTAGAGTATAATACACATTGATATATGTACGCTTGCTTGGTTGTGTTTGGGGGAGAGAGGGGGACAGCTTAACAGAATTCCTAACTTGCAACCTAGGATAAGGTTACGTAGGGCTTGTGATAGTTGATTATGGTAAGTTTTGGGCCTAAAAAGGGGGTAGATACTGGAGTTCAAGTTCAATAGTTGCCCTGTTTCGTCATCAATTGGTGGGAGAAAAAAAAAAAGTTGATTATTCTTACCATGCTGGAGTTCTTTGCTTCTCTCCCGATCTGCCTGGAAGACCACCTGAATATCGATTGCAATTTGATTGAGAATACTTGTAGGTAGGTGCAAATTCTATGTCCCCCTCTTTCCAACCCTGAAATACACCGCCATATTCTTGTTCCCTTCTAAGTTGATCAAAGTCTTGCAACGCTTTCCAATCTTGCTTCTTTATAAGCTGCCTGGCTAGACTGTCCTCCAAACACAGCCTATAGTTGAGATCCCCGAACCAGAATATCCGACTGTTTCAGAACAGATTCGTGTTATTGCACTAATTTGATAATGATAAGTGATTAGTTTTCCCCTCCTTTTTCTATCCTTTTTCTGAATTGTTTCCGTTAAGGTTCTTCTCGTTTCAACCTTATATCATTTCCTTAGCTCGTCTAGGTCTGTTGTGTATTATTTTTTTCCCTTCAGTCTGGTATAACTTTGCCATTTTAGTATAATCAAATTTTTTATTGGAGTTCATTTAAAGTCGGTAAAAGATATCACGGATTTTCCTCCCAAATTATTTCACAGCAAGAAAAATGTTTGAACTAAGATCCTGTTGAAAAACTTTAGTAGTTTGTATCAAAGTAACTTTTTGATGTACAATATCGTGAGATCAAGATTTTGCTGTAAATTTTGGAAAGTAGTGAGTCGGAAGCGAGCATTTTAGAAGTGAAAATTTTCATAGCTAAGCTGTACTTTGCCAAAGTGCCACTTACTCGTGTCCTAAGATGGTAAGAGGATGAGGATTATCGTCATCTCTAGAGGACCGAGGGAAAGAAGTTCTTCTAAAAATCTCAGACACTTGGTGATTTCTTCGACCTTCATCGCCCCTCTTCTCGCCGGAAGCTAAATGGGCAGCAATAAAGCAAAAGCTGGTCCCTTCAATCGACATGCTAACCGAAACTGAACCCTTGTTTCCGAGAAAACCCATGATGCCACAAGCCACGGAACAAACTTTAACATTTGAGACGCAGTACTTTCTCAGCAATTCATTTTTCATCCATACACTTATAAAGACTCCAACCATCTTTTTGCTTGCCATTAGCTTGTACTTGCTCCCATGTATAGTTTTTGACCGCTCTGTCGTTGGAGTCGCACCATAGCCGCTAACACTCTTCCTCCTTTCGGAGTCGAGAACTGGCACATATTGGTAGTTGTCACTTGAGAATCGATTTAGATTTACCATGGGTGTCAACCATGGACAACCATACTTGTCATTGAGAGTTTTTCCGATGAGGCGGTTCCAATTTGTTGCTTCCGTTGGGTCTTCTGCTCCGATCACTGTTCGGGTCTTCAAAGGTACAATCTCTTGAAATCTGCACGTTGGAAACTATTTGCCGTTCAACCACACTTTCTTATGTTAAAATTAAAAAATAAAAAAGGATTAAGAAACGATGACAAAAAGTTCGGTGTTGACTTTTCATCATAACGTACCCAAGAACATAAATGTCGGCCGCATCTTTGAGATTCAACCGCTCATCCAAATCTACAGCCAAGCTCCCTATGGGAGACCTCCCGGCGACATTCCAAGTACCCACGAAGATTCTAGAATTTGCAGAGACACATACATTACACCAATCGAGTAAATGAAGGAAGAAAAATGTTTTTTTTTTTTTTTTTTCTTTCAATTTACTTTGACAAAATTCATAAATTTTACCTCAACTCATTATTAGTTGAAGTGCATGGATCCGCCTCGATAGACCGAACGATAATATTATCAAAGAATTCATCGCTTTCATCTTCATTCCCATCTGAATAAAAATTCTCACCAGTTAATATTGAAAAGAAGCAACAAGAAGAACAAAAAACCATGGGGAGAAAATTATGACCTGAAAGATCATTTGGTTGGTACAACTCAGCTCTCTTGTTCTTTCTCTTGAGCCACTTTGGAATCCTACTACTAGTTCTTGATTTATGGTTCTCTCTATACATGTTCTCTAAGAATAAAGGTCCGGTCCATTCTACTGTACAAAATTATAGGATTGATGGGATGAATTTTTGCCTTTGTGACTTGACTTTCCTGTAACTTTGCTCCTTCTAATGCTGGTCATTTCCCCATACTGCACATAACTTCTAGTTTCGTTGCTCTCAACAGAAGTAGATTTGGCTGTAGATGATCATCATGTCAATTGCCGTATATACCAAAGAAATAGAAATTAAAGACAAAGAAACGAACTTATAGAAAATTTTTAATTCCAGGGACAACCGCAAGAAAGGTTGGAGAGAGAAAGAGGAAGAGAGAGAGAGAGAGAGAGAGAGAGAGAGAGAAGATTATTTAAGTCAAAGGCGGATAACAAGGAAGAAGCTTCCCCTCTCTCACATCTCGTGGTGCAAGCTATACATAACTGGACAAACAGGAAACCCAAGGAGATACTGGCCTCACAATCTTTTATTAAGTTCTATCATTTGCTCCATTATTAGAGTCGTTACTTGCTTTGTTAGTGACGCTCACGTATTTCTCGTGGTCTTTCGGGCTACAAGTTCGTTGTAATTTTTTTTTTTGAAAGGACAAAAAACTGTATATGTATCCAAGTCTATGCAAATTTAACCATCTAAAAATCCTGGGGGGTACCCAACTATGGGTGGTCCAAGGAGAAATAATAATGGGCAAGCATTCTTAACTCCAGATAGATCTCCTATATTTAACAGATAGATGCGCAGTACAAAAGTATTATTATGTATATGAAGCCATCATAGGGAATGATCCATTTTGTTTTCAAAATTAAAATTCACTTTTGTCAATAAATTTATCCCTAAGATTGTTTAATTCCAAAAATGACAGAAGAGCGATAAGACCTTTTTTTTAGTTTTATGATATTACAAAGATCTAATTTGTTAGCATATTGGTCTAACATATTACTAAATCAACTCTACCCTTTGATCACAATGTGCCACTTTTGAGTTCCTTTAATTTTTTCCTCTCTTTTACTTTTCCTGTGACTTTTCTTCTTCTTCTTCTTTTAAAGATTGTCTCGCTATCAATACAGGTAGCCAACATGGACAAGAGGTGGAAATATGCAGGAGCAGTAATGAGGCCTGAAACTTGTGGGGATTGTTTGTTTTGTTTAGACATTCTCAAAGCACTGTAGACCTTAACGCCGCCTAAGAGAAGAAAATTTTACAAACTGCGTCATGACTCTATTTAAGAGTCTTTTTTGCCTCTCACACAAATTTCGTAGGTTCGACTCATGGCCAATTCTCTGGCCCAGAGCCACCTGATATTATAATAATCTGTAAATCATTTCACTTTTTTTTTTTTTACAAAATCATGCACATATTTGCTAGAGTGTTTCCTGGTAAACATGCTTATTATTGTTTCGCTTTTTCATATCAAAATGAAATAATTACTGCAACCTTATCTCAAAACTTTAATAGGACATGTGCTGGGAACTTTTTACGATGGAAAAGACAATTTTGTGTTGTTGAAGAACATAGGTGTTTTAGCTGTTACAATTACTTTTTAACAGTTTGATTTGTGACTGGAAATAGTTTGTATCACATCGTACATAAAACCATTAAAATTATAATCTAACGGCTAAAATACCCCCCTCTACTAGTGAAATAAAATTACCTTCACCATCATCAGAATTCTCTGTTTGCTATTTTATAACTTATATTTCAAGTATATTAAAATAAATAAGTTGTTTTTGATTTTTTGAATTTTGCACCTCTGATTTTTAATTTTGTTAACTTTGTACCTTTTAAGGTCATGTAGTGTTTGATTGCGAGTGAATCCATATACAACAAAGGGTAAATTCATCATTTTAGTGGCCAAAATCAGTTTTAATCCAGTAAAAGTGCAAACTTGGCATAAATTTGAAATTTGAATATTTAATTTTGAGAACATCGAAAACACATGGTATACTTTTTTGATAAACCGGAAGTGTAACGCATAAAATATAAAATGGTAAACGTCCCTTTTTTTTTTTCTTTTTTTTTTTTTATATTTGCTACCCTTCCGGTTCAATTAATTTCTTTCCCTATCAGACTTTCCAAATGGCCGCAGATCCTTCGCATTTAGGGCCATTAGTAATTTCCAGTTTGTACCAGAAGTGCTGAAAGATCCATATAGAGTGCCAAAAGTCCCTCTATCTTGCTTCAAAATAAATAATAATAATAACATAAAATAAAGTCTTCTATATTTTATGGAGGAACTGGGACCAAAAGAATACACATTTAATTCTTGAGCTTTCATGACTTTGGACATTCTTTGGAGAAGTAGATGTGATTGCAGTTTTGCAGATATCTTTCAGTCTCAGCCATAATGGGAGACGAATGATATTCAATCTGCCTTCACTTGGACCATTGCTTCAGCTACCTTTCATTTCTTTAAAAATTGATTGCTCTACTAACTTGTTAATGAACACCTATCCATCCATGGTGGGCAGGTCTCCCTTGACCATGAGGATGGACTACAGAAAAATGACGGTGGGATTCAACAAGGCATGTGGAACGTAATTGGAACAAAAGTTAAAACAAAAGATATTGTAACATGTGAGATAAAATACTATAATAAAAAATTAGATAGTACTGTAGAATTTCAGTTACATCACTGCTTTTGAACAACTTAAATTGAGAAACTATTCAAACTATCCTACTGTAACTTAATCAATATATAAACTTAGTAATATAAAGCTTCTTTACTATTATTATTGTATTCCACAACTTTTTTTTTCTTATTTTGATTTATACAACTTTTTTTAGCCAAAAAAGACCAAAATAATTTTAAAGAACACTTGTTTGCTTAACTCTAACCTAAAATACTAGTGATCAATTAGGTCTTTATACTCTTTAAAAATTGTATGTTTTAAACTTTTTTATAAGAGTAGCAAGATTGAAAAACGATGGATAGAAGTGTTATTTATTAAATTGACCTCAAAAATTCACTTTGCACATCTATTATATAAATGCCAAAGTAATTTTTGTGTTTGTAAAATCAGTAAAAAAAAAGTCCTTGAACAAATTATTATTATTTTTAAATTCAAGACTATTCTTACAATTTATATTAAATATTATTGAGTATTTACAATATAAAAAATAAAAAGGTTTTTATCATTTTTGTACTTGTATTTTAAAGAAACATTACATTAATACCCTGTTGTTTAAAAAATATTAAAATAGTATCATATAGTTTTTTAAAATATTATTTGGTATTCTGAGCTCGTGTTTTGAATATAAAATTTCCAACTTACCTTTTTATTTAGAGAAAATTACATGTTATGCTATACTTTTAAAATTGTATTTATTTATACTACACTTAGAAAAGTTTGTTCCACACTATCATTCATGTTACACGCCGAGTTGTGTCACAAATAAATATGTATGGTATTTGTAAAAAATAAATCTTAAAATAATACTATGAAAACCTCTTAAAAAAATTAATAAGTCCACATATATGCTTTTTTATGGGTTTTGTTTAACCTTTTATTGTGATTTCTATTATAGTTTTATAAAATTAATTTGGAATTCATTAATAAAAGGGAAAAAAGAAAATTTCATGCCAAAAAAACACAAACTCAAAATACCAAATGATATTTTTTCACATAGTATTGTTTTGATATTTTTCTATAGGTACTGTTTTGATATTTTTAAAATTTTTCTACGGGTAATGTTTTCACAAAACATTTTTAATATTTTTCTACAGATTAATGTTTTCCAAACATCAGGATAATCGATATGAATTTTTTTCCTAAAGCATAAGATACTAAATAATATCCCAAAATAAGAAACCAAAAAAAAAAAAAAAAAAAAAAACAAAAGAGAGACCACATTGAAAAAGGCCTTGGGGAGGGAGGCCCTACATCACAGGCTGGGATTACCAGGGTGGCCACCAAATCATCTAGGATGAATGAAGCCGGACCTTATCGGCTTCGAGAAAAGGGATTTTAGTTTTCTCATTTTTTTTAATTGTTTAAAATATCTAAAATATTCTTTGTGCTTTGTCTCAAATTTTTTGTTTAATTTTCAACTAAATAAATATTTAAAATAATGTATGATATAGATTTTAAGGCTTATGTAGAATCTTCAAAACCTTCAAGGGTTTAAGGGCTACTTTAAGACCGTTTCAAAGAAACAAATAAAATATTATTGGAGTGAATTTCCCAACATCAATCTTTTTATACATATTCTTTGAATCTCCAACAAGATCCTCAAAGCTCCTCTGTATGGGGTGCATTGATAGTAGACTTGCAGAGACATTCTAATGCTCAGACAAACAGTAATACAGATCTTTTTTGGGAACATGAAGAGAAGATAAATATGAAACAAGTCAAAAAAATATTAGAGAGACAGAAGGATTCATTTTCTTAGGTTTTATTTCCTATTTATATTTGATTTGCCTTAATCTGATGAGTGTTTGGACAATCATTAGATTCTGGACATCACATTCTTTTTTAAACTTAAGGTTTTCTCTAATTTTCTTTTCTAAATAAGGGCCAATTGGAATGTTCTTCTTTCCTTTTCTTCGTCTTTATCTTTATAGTTCGTGCATACTCATGTGTTCCTTCTTGCTAGGCAAGCAATAGGATACGTGTTGGGTTGTTAATAGTTTCCCTAACACATATACTCTTTTTTTTTTTTGGTTATCTCGAGGTCATCTAAGATGTTTCAATCGAAAGCAACTCAAGCTTCATCTCGATGTCTGTTTATCTTGGGATGAAGCTCAACCTTACTTCTCGAGCTATTTGAGTGCTTTGGCTTTAGTCGTTTCAATCACTGTTCATCTACTCATTTTGTGACATCCATCAATCCTTGAGGTTAATTGTTTGGGCGTAATACGTATCAATACTTTATTAGCTCGATAGAAAATCCACCAACAAATACTTTAGACATTTATATAATAAGAGCGACAAATATTGCATTTCAACTAAAAACATGAGTTGAGGGATTTTTTTTCCAAGTTAACTGTATTCATCTAGGAATACACAGGCGGGACGGGTTAACAATCTTTAGTTAGGTCAAGCTCATGTTGGGGAAGGTAGGAACCAAAACTTCCCGGTGTACATGGAGATCATGTTCATCTTTGGGAGTGGTTGGACCTAATTTTTGTTGGCTTGGTGATGCAGCACCAACCACATGGTGCAGGGTTGGGGCTGGTGCAGACAGGGCGGTTTTTCCGGCTCCTTGGACTGGTTCAAAATCAATTGTTCAGCGGAATTTTCTCTCCATGTCTAGGTAGTAGGCTGGTACGTACTTAAGAGAATAGTATTCTCGTCCAATATGCCAGCCTGACTATCTTTCAAAAGCTCAATGATTGCACAGGCATTTTGCACAGTGTAGTTTAGATTCTGAGCGGAGGCTTATTAAGAACTTCAAGTAACATTGACATTCTCAAGCTTTTAAGTATCTCCTGAACTTTTGCACTTTTATTGGGTATTTTCAATCTATAATATTAAAATAGTGTAAAAATAACTTTTATATTAAAATAATATAATTATCACATCAAACATTAACTAAATATCTAACACTTACACTATTTTTAACATCAAAAAAAATATTCCTGATATATTATATTTCATCTTATTTTTTATATTACTTTATATTAAACTACTATTTAACTGCTTCACCAAGCATGCCCAAGTGCAATTTTTTTATGTTTTGATCCAATAATATGTTTTATTATTTAATGAAGTCATAGAAATTAATGGACTAATAAATTAAATTATAATAACTAAAATGATCCATTCACTACTAATATATTAATTAAAAAATTACATTAAAAATATGAACTAAACATTGCAACTTATAATTAAACATAAACACAGAATTATACAAAAAGGAACTTAACAACAACTAGGTCCTTCTTCGACGTCTAATGTTTTTGACCAATATTTCAATGATATTGGAGATTCTGAAACAAGTCTTCCAGATTATTAAATTCAGTCAAGTTTATGTAATTTAATTTTGTTATATATATTTTGCATTAAGTTACTATATTAGTATATATTCAATATTTTGTAATTTTATTTAATGTTGGGTTAATTGTTTGAAGTTTTTACATTTATGTAATTGACATTTCAATGGTTCATATATTCATTTTACACCATTTAAATTAATCATAAGATAATACAAAAAATTAGGACATAAAAGAATTTTTTATAGCACAAAATAATTAATTTTGTTGAAAACTATGAAGTTAGGGTAAAAAATAGAAAACTATAAATTTAAGTTGTGAATTTTTTATAAACAAAGAAAATTTTAAAAACAAAAAAGTCAAATTGGTGCGGATGAAAGTAGCACGCCTAACATTTCTTCAAATTAAGGTGAATAAATAAAGTCTCATTGAAGACGATTTCAACACCAATTTGATATTTATTTTACAAAAGTAGAGTGGATTAAAAAAGACCTTAGGACTTAAAGGAGCCCGTTCAAATTTCTTATGAACAAAAAAAAAAAAAAAAAAACAGCCAGTGCTAGACATTGAATGGACTACTTCCAATTTTATGTTGTTTGAAAAGTTAGTTTCCCCACAATCTGTTGGTCTTTTCCAAGTAGTTACTCTTTTTTTTTTTTCTTTGTCACGTGGTGAGCAGCATTCACTAAAGTTCTCCTGCAATTATATCGATTAAGGTCCGAAGGGCAACCTGACCTCGGCGCCTCTGTGCAGTAAAATTATGGAACTGCCAAGTAAAGGCGCCATTTAAGCGTTCTTTTCCAAAAAAAATACATATATATACTGAATATTACTTTTTAAAATTAATTGTAGTAAATAAGAAGCTTTGAAAGTATTAATTGCAGTAAAAAGTTTCAAAAATATATTATTTCTTTTGTTCTTTAAAAAAAAATATTACTTCGGTGAAAAAAATTACACGGGTTAGAAATATTTTTCAAATAATTGGCGTGATTAGTTCCTAAATTGTTTAGTAATTCATATTTTGGTCGTCATATTTTAATTTAGTCATCAAGTCCGTATACTCTTTGTCTCTTTGTAATAGTAGTTAAATTGGTATTGGATGTCAAATTTCTCAAAATACTTGCATCAATTTTTAAACATTGCAAATAATTCAATAGTTTGGAGACTTGGGTTGCCCAAATAAAAAATATAATGCCCAAACTGTTAACTACTAAACAATACCACTCTTGCCAATTAGCCAACTTTTTCCTCTTAAGGGAAAAGAAACGCTGAGACACAATGGCAATGTGATAGTAACTTGACTTGAAACATACTCTAAACTCAGAACTCCTTAATTTGTTCTGTGGGTTTGCTCTGATCTCTCTCTCTCTCTCCCCCCCCCTATAAAAATTGTGTGGTGTTTGGAGGCTGCTCATTTTATTTCTATACTCTCACAAGCATAATATCTAGAGTACAAAATAGAATTACAATGGTAAGATACTAGGTCAGCAAATTGCATACTTTGAAACCAAAACTGAAACACACTGAACAGCCTCTAAACTTCCACAATGCTGGAAGAATAACAATTAAAAAAAAAAAAAAACTCTCCTTTGAGGGCTGAGGAGGAACAAATCTCATCTCATTTTGCACAAGTTTTAAACTTGGCACGATCTACGCGTGCCAATCTTTCAAACAAGTACTCTTGTCCACATTTTCTAGCATCCGAAACCAAATGCCGTCTAAACATGACAATGAAAGCTTCAGCTCTCTCATTGAGCTCTTCTTTAGACAGCCTAGGAGGTTCTATATCGTCTTCTCTGCAACCATTGGTTGAAGATAATGATCTTCCACTAATCTTCTTATGTTCCTCAGAATCTTCACTCTTTATCATAACTTGTTCTTCTGACCTGCACTTAGAACGTTGTTTCCTTGTCTTCTTGTTCTTCTCGATAATCTTCACTTCTCTATTGCCTTCCCTTTGGCAATCTTGGCTCTCTTTGGACTTGGAAAATGTTGATGTGAAGAGAATGGCTAAGAGTACGAGGTTGAGGAAGAGAAAAACCCACGCCCGCCATTCTTCTAGAAGAAACACCACTAAAACTCTCTTCAAGCAAGCCATTAACACGGCTGTTCCTGCTGTGAACAAAACCAAGTGAATATAACAATCATCTTCAAACTCTCTCTCCTTTGTTACTCTCTCGCTCTCTTTTCCCTTGTCCATTTTTCTCTCTCTCTCTTTTAGAAGTAAATGCTGATTGATTAAAAAGGCTTATGAGATGGAGGTTTTATAAGAGACTCTCAGTTTTGAGAAGCCAGCTGGGTTGATCAGTAAGGAGGTGACTGTGGGAGGGAAGCTGCTTAACTGCTTAGGGGTTAGGGGAGACAAGCAGACATGCGTACTTATGAAGTTGCAAGCACTATGGCGACCATATGATAATTTCTCCGACTCAAGAATTTTCTTGTGGCTTTGAAACTGAAGACATTTGTTAACATTTGGGTTTGGTCCTGGCAAAAAAACCATGACTTTACCATATGGGAAAGTGGGGAATTGTACACTTGATAGATGACAAAACAATATGGTTCTGTTTTGCCTTTAACAAATGTTCCAATATTAACACATCCAGCGCGGTGGCCAAGGAACAAGGGTAGTCGGGTTTGTTGTTAAAGGTTCGAGTGTTGAAAGATCCTTCTTATAGATCATATATTTGAAAGCTTGTTCATGTCAGTTCAGTGTTAGATTTAGTTTATTTGAGACTACAGCCTACTTAACCTAATTGCTAGCCCAATTGATGAGGCTAAAATAACCTACTCCTTGTTGAGAGATAAGGCCTGTTGTCTGGGTATCCAATAAATATTTCTATCAGCATTTGAGATATATAAACATAAGGGACATGGTAATGTTAGACACCCATTTTTGCACTTTTCTTTGTCGAGTAAAAAATGGTCTAATATTGAAGAGGAAACCATACAATAGTAGTTTTACAGAGTGTTTAATAAAATTAATTTTAACAAAAAATTTTAATTGTTATAATTTTTAATTTAAAAATTTTAATTCTAAACTATATTTTCTCAAACCCCTTTAACGTAGCAGGGACATGAAGAAAAAAAAAAGTTAAATTTTGTTTTAGTGACGTAATTGTTTTGGCTCCAAGAGTTTTTCTTTCTTTCTTTTTTTATTTTTTGGGTACATGGGAAAGTGGAAATATATCTATTGCTCAAAGGTGCACGCCCTTTGGCATGTAAAGAAAAGAAGATGCAGCAGCAGAGTGCAACAGTTGGTTGAGGCAGGATTATGCCGGGGGTTGAGTGAGAGCAATGAAAGGAAACGTGAGCAGTCCAAAAGCACGCCTTGCTCTGTTACCGTTCAGGCGGTCATCATCAGAAAACGACCCCACATGTCCTCTTTTCGCGCTACATCAGCGGCAGCAGTCAAGCAGAGAATCATTCCCTTTGGTTTTCTTTACGAGGTTTTGCATTTTTCTTTTAGGCCATTGAATTAATAAAGCTTTTGAACAAATAGTTTAACCAATTATCAGACTTTGTTTCTTCTGGTTTGGATTATCTGGAAAAAGACGCGTATGACTAAGTGACTGTAGTAATTGTGGAAAAGCTAGAGGTAGCAGAATTTACCGTAACTAAATACGTTTAAATAAAGACTTAGCTAGTGGCGGACTATATAGACAGTCGTTCTCTTAAATTTTTCCTCTTTTCTTTTTAAATTAGATTTAACCTCCGGTAAAGTTTTATGTTGTCTCTCTTAAAATTTTCCTTCTGTTTAAATATGTACAGTAAATATTCTTATTATTCTTTTGTTGAGTTTGATAGTCAAACAAAAACACGAGATCATGCAGAACAAGATGCTCAGGCTCATGACCAAAAGAGACTGTATTCCACGCTTCTTAGATAATATATAGTTATGCCTAGTTGCCTACGATTATAGCCTTGATTTTCAAGCCACGAGACCAATAATCGTTTAAAACTAGTATGGATAATAATAAAATAAACGGGTTTAAACTTCCTCTACTTAAATAGGATAATATTCATCAAAGTTATACAACTGCATCTGCTTTTTGTGTCTTCGTCACAAAGTAGAATTATCTAAAAGCCCCGTTCCAAAACACCATGATATATTTATATAGGTCTTTTGCTAAGTAAGTTTAAAACCATTCCTATTAGCCCCAAAGGCAGTTGAAATTGACGTTTGGTGAAATAATAATTAAAGTCAATTTAAATCATAAAGACAGTTTTAAAACCATCAAAACCTTCAAAATCTAAAATTTACCTCCTTAAATTTATACGTTTTGAACTATTTTCTACAATAAAACAATTATCATCCTTTTTTTTCTTTTATAAAATATAGTTTTTTAAACATTAGTTTTTGTTTTAAACTTAATGTGATGTTTTATTTTCATTTTAAACTCAGTTTAAAACCATCAAACCATATAATTTAAAACTTACAGTTCAAACCATAAAGTTTAAAACCACACTGTTTTAAACCCACATACTAAACTAACAATTAGCAATTCCATTTATTAAATTTGGGCTTTTTATGGGAAAAAGGAAGAAAGAAATTGTAAAATTTACGACAAACTCCAAAGGTTTAAGGATGTATCATCAAGACAAATCACAACCATGCAATAATGGCAAAAAGAAAATCTCACCGTTAAAAAGGGATTCTCACCACATTTTAAAAAATTGATCAGCCCAAGTCATTTTATTCATCATCTAACCACTGAAATTAGACTGCATGATACATACTAAAAGAGTGGGATTGTAGTGTAACTCTTAAAACGGAAAAAGGCTACCTCAACAGGTTAAAAGAAATCATCACCTAAATTTAAAAATATTTATGGGCTCAAATCATTTTTTTCCCTTCAGTCTAACAACTGAGACTATAATTAGCCGCGTGATCATCCTAAAAGGGTGTATATAGTGTGTTAGAAAATATACAAAAATAATCCGTAGAAAACGAAGAACAAAGAACATATAGATTTATATGAAAAATCTTAGACCCAAAAAAATCACAAGCAAAGAAGAAACAAATCCGTTATATTTTAAAAATTGGTGCAAAAGAAAAAGTCGAAATAATACATATATATATATATATAGGAGAATAATCCTAACACAATAAGTCTGTACTGTATCACCACAATAGGTGCTAGGCTACAGGATCGGGCCTATTCGCTACCACTATGGATCCCAAAAATTTTATCAAAAACGTCTGATTGCCAACTTGCCAGACCAAACAAATTCGAACCAACATACTCTAACACAGTGTAACTTCTTCCAAAAGAAATTGTAGTTAAAAAAACTTGCCCATAGAACGAGGTAAATAAGAGAAGCACAATTCTATTCAGTAAGAAAATTGTTGATGAGGTGTAAAGCTGTATCTTTGGTGACTGCAGGTATATTATTAAACAAAACTGAAATTAGGTATGACTAATTGTTTTTAATCGACATAACCGCAGACACTCGCTGCTGCATACGAATACTTGAGAAACATTTGCCTTTCTTACCTCCATCGTCTTCCAGACAATGAGATAAGCTGCAAAAAGGGCAAGAAAAAAGGACGAAGAAAAAGATTTAATCATCAAGCAGGATAAAACTCAACAAGAATGAAGACATCTATTAGAATCTCAGAAATAGAAAACCAATGATGGGACATTTTTAGGTAATCTAATATCACATTAAAGCAAAAGCCCACAAGATAGTTGAAACTATCAATACTACAATCACATGCAGAAATGTTTTTTTTCATAGTCTCGAAGTAAAGAATTCCAAGTGATAGTTTCCAATCAATTCCAAACAAAATAGTAACACTTCTTTCATTTTCGTCACTCGCTAGTGCAAAAGATTCACATACAACACAGAATGCCTTGATCCCCTGAATGAGTTAATGTTCGGTCAAGTTTTTTTGAAAAGCATTAACCAACACATAAGGTGCCCATGCAAACAAAATCCCCTTTTCAAATATGGTGGTTGAATTGACAGTACGAGATGCCTATAATGTTTTAAACAGATATACGAGGAATTTATCAAATAGAATAATAGTAAGGGGTTGGGGAAGAACGAACCTGGCGGGCAACCTGAGCTAGTCGCTGACTGTCCCTTGATAATTCATTCATGAAGCTAGACTTCTGTGGCTCTGGCGCAGTATATTCTTCTACTGTCTTCCTCTTCACAGAGCTCTTCTCAGGAGAAGCAATGTTGTCAGGACTGCCAGTGGCTCCCTTCTTGCGCTTCCTCTGAAATGTGTATTTGAGCATCCTATTTTTGTCAACGTGACAAGGAGAATCATTTACCTGTTCACACGCTTTTGTAGCGTCCAAGTCACAATTTATCGGTGATACATTGGTCATTTCAATGTTCAGTTCAGAACTTGAAATACTTGAATCCTCCACGACAATATGTTCCTTTTTTACCCTGATATCCTCAGCCTTCGACTCCACGTCCTTTTCTGTAGCATGCTGGAGCTTTCTGGTTCTATTAGTTGCCTTAGCATCCATAGTAGCACTAGTAGAAGCTGATATAGAGTTCACGTCAGTTTTGAATAATGTCAAACCTGAATCAAATCGAGGTAATGGCTTCATGGTCTTTCCCCCATTTTCACATGTTTTTAACTCATCCTCAACCGATCCAATCCCTCCATCAAGCAAATACGCAATAGTTCTGCAACGAGAAAGAAGAGGTGATGGCGTATAAGGTTTTGCTAGCTGACCAGAATGACAAGCGGATGAGGCTTTAACATGATTCCAACTTTTGCTTGTTCTTATTCTTTGCCCTTTGTAAAGTATCGGAATGTTGTCCTTGATGTTACAAATTTCAGGATCAAAACTTTCTCGCAACCCATCTGAAGATTCTGTCATGACAGAATATGGCTGGCCAGATTTCAGAAGCTGACTTTGATGAGGCCTGCGTGAGGTTTTGTCTTTCCCAAATTGAGTCTTTCTTCTTCGTGATGTGCGGACTTTAATGGGCCTCTTCCTTTCTCCCTGAGATAACTTCTTGTCCATTTCCACCTTATCACGCTTAAGGCTGAATGGTTTACATAGTTCCTTGTCAGCAGCTTTGGTGACAAACTCATTCTCAATAAGGGAATTGCCAGTGTCTACATCTCCAAAAGGAGGTGAATTTTCATTCAGCAAATTTATTTCAAATGCATGAATTCTCTGCGTGCATCCATTTCTGTACAGATCGGGCTTTTTGCTCCTCATGATTACGGAGGAAAGATCTGATGTACTATGGTCAAAATTATCCAACTCAGAAGAACTTAATCTATTGATTCGTTTCATTGTACTGCAGTACTTGTTATCGAAAGATCTCTGATTTTTGGGAATTTTATTCATGTCAGACGTTTCGAGAGTTTCACATCCTGAACTTGGAAAAGGTGCGGACGTTTTTGGAACTTGATTGTTCTTCACTTTCCCAAACTTGTCTCCTATCTGTTTTAACTGTGCTCTAAGCTCAGTTATCACCTTCTCTGCCTCTTCAAGTTGTGCTTCAAGCTCTTCAATCCTTCTTTGTTGGTTCAAGGATGTTAACTCTGCTTCAGTAGTCTGTAACGAATGAAACATTAGTTAACAACTTGAACATTACGTGAGAATACGTTTGCATTGATATTAATTTCAATATTCTACTTTTGTATCTGCATATTACTCGACTATCTTTCGTTCTTCTTTAAAAGTAACGTGCAACCCACTATGCTCTCAAGCCAGTCCATGAAGATATTATGCGCAAGTGGATGAAATATATACACAAGCATTCAAAATCGTCCAGAATTCCATATAACAGATAGTTCAACATTCAGACTTTGATATTTCTACACAGCAAGACACACACTTGCTTCTGTAATTACATGGAACAAAGAAAAAACAAGCAGAAGAATGCTCAAAATTAATGGTCCTAATGCTTTTCATCAGGCGTCAGCCAAAAGAAAAAAAAAAAGGGGGGGGGGGGGGGGGGGGGGGGGTTTGGTTGTTGGGGGGATCGGCATCCAAACACATGACATGAAATTCCCTCACAATCTAGTTCCCAGACAATGAGAATTTACAGAAAGAATGTACAACAAGCAGATATTAAGTTATCATACGTCGTGAAGGGGAAAGGCTGAAATCTAGAAGGCTTTAAGTAGCTTAGATCACTAAAACGTGCATAAATAAATCAAGCATTTCGACTAAAATTGTTAGACAGCAATTCTGTCAACTACTGCCCCATAAAAAGCAAGAAAGTTACCTAACAACATGAAAGAGCCTAACCAAACAGCAAGGAGAAGATCTCCAAAATCTAAAAGTCTTCCAAAGACTACTACTTTTTTTTAACTAAGATACGATTGCAACAAACAAGGAACTCGCGATTCTAATTCCTTCGAAAGTGACACATTCAGTTACAATGTGGGTTAGACAATCATCGAGTTCAAATTTCCTCACTTGATTCAAAAAAATGAGAGATAAACACTTGAGCCACTTTATTCAGAGGCAACCAAAAACCAAAACGTCGCAAAAACGGATTCGATCAAAACCAGCACACGAAATGGAACAAAAATAAGCAACCAAACAAAAAAACAAATCCGGAGCAAACTACCAAATCAAAGAACAAACCTTGGAATCGATCATTTGCTTCAAGCGGAGGAGTATTCGAAGCGCCTCCTCCTTGGAAGCGGACAGATCCTGTTGAAAGCGAAGAGCTTTGCGCTCCGACACCATTATCCGAGCTGCCGCCTCCTTGGCCGTGTTCAGGATTATCTCCGCGTAGGCCTTCTTCAAAGCCGTCATTTTCTGCGTTATCATCACCAATTGTCATTGCATTGATCAAAGATCAATATCTCAAATTCAGCAAAAAAAAGAATAATAATAATAATCTATAAAATCGGCGAACATGGCGGCAATGGCTGTTGTAAAGAAAGTACTTGAATTTTTAGAGAGAGAAGTTAGAGAAAGTTTAAGAATTCTCACCTGAGCTTCGTCGTCCATGGCTGAGGAGATCAAAAAATCAGCAGCCCAGAGAGAGAGTGCAGAGAATAGAGGAGGTTATTTGGTTATTTTTTACCCAACTTCCTCTATTAGACCTCTCTCTGTTACGAACCTGAAAGTCTGTGCTTTCGTTGTTACGAAACTGCCCCTAACTCGGCGCAGAATTACGAGGTTGTGTGACTTCTGACGAGGTTGTTCAGTGGCTTGTCAAATTCATTTGCCGCTATTCGGGTAGCTCTAGATTTTTCGCTATCCTGGTCAACCATTTTCAGGGAAAACGACGTCGTTCCTAGGACCTATGTTCGAACTCATTTGCCACATGCGGTGACGTTTCGGTGTCCCAGCCTTGGGGAGCTAGGGTCTGTTTCGTCTTTTGACTACTGAAGGCGCGCAAGAAGAGAGAAGCGGGGCCCACTGGCAAACCGAGAATCTACTATGTGTGGTTTTTTATTGGGCAAACGTGGGGCCATCTTGTTCCTTTTTTGTAACGCGCGGTTACGCAACGTTTTTTGTTTTCCAGTTTTTAAATTTTGAAGTTGCGTCATGGTGGCTGCGTCAGTGTGGTATCACCGGCGATTGTTCTCGGAACAACTGTTTAAACTATCAGAAATTATCTTGGACGATGTAATTAGAACTGATAAATTAAAACTAAAATATAATAATATATAAAAATTTTATATTATAGTATATTTTTATTTTATAATTTATTATATAAAATTTGATGTTATACTAATTGGAACTAATAAGTTTCAATAATGCTGTCAAAGTTTAAACTCATTAATTAAAACTATGATTAGTATAAAGCTCTCACATGTTATAATGTAAAGTAAAAATATGTTAGTATGTAAAACTCTCAAATGATATATGAGTTTGAACTTATTTGACAAACACCCTATAAATAATTTTGGTTTAAGTTAGTTTTATTACAATATTTTATCTTATTGAATTTAAATTGCAACAGTATTTTCAGATCAAATTTTTGAGTTAAACTAGTGTTTCCAAATGCAGTATTCCTTCCTCCATTATTTGTCGAGGATCAAGAAGATAAGTTCAATAGTTCAAGCTTAAAAGAAGTATTCTACCTCAAAAGACAAGACAATTCTGTTACTTTTTTGCTGCTCGCCAAGAATCACACAATCACTCCCATTCTTTACCAAGAAAGAAAATTGTGGCATATTTAGCTTATTGGTTCAATTCAGTTAGTCTAATAACCATTAAACTAATATTTAGTGAAGCATTTAATTTCAATTAAACTAATAGTTTAAAATGGTTCAAACACCTCAACTCATAACTCAACGCTCCTCCTCATTTCAACATGTCGCATCAATGCGGAACAAAGATTTTACTGTTACATATTTGTATTTATAATTTAACGTTATTAGTTTATTTTTATTTTCAATAATATATCATTATAATTTTTTTATTTTTCCATTAAATAAAACTTTTATGTTTCAAATTACACTTTTCATCACTATCCCAAACACAAAATTCAAATAAAAGTGATATAAATAGTATATATGTAAATAAAAGTGCATTTATATTGGGGCCGGGTGGGGGTACTACACCTGTCCCCACCTCCAGTACCCACCTCGACCCCTGCTTGGGGAATATCCATACCACCTCGGCCTCTATTAGTAAGCCTCATAGCCGTCCCATTTGAGATAGATACCCACGGGTAAAAATCTCATGCTTAATTGAACCAAACAGGTGCTGGAGGGAAGTGGGGTTGGGGGAAGAAGAGGAAATGAACAGAAAACTAGATTGAAAACATGGGCAAGTATCAAGGATGGGCCTAGCTGAAGATCTTGGGCCCATGTCCTTTTCATAAAAGGCCCAGTTGATGGCCAGCCCGTTGACATGTTTGACATCCTATCACATGAGTAATGTAAGAGAAAATTAAAGAAGTTTGTTTCCTTAAATCAATACTTCTTTACTTATGTGGCCTTCTTTCAGACAGATTAGTAAAGTCCAAAGACCTGAATTTTTTTGCAGTTTAAAAAAGAGTGTAAGTTTTTACAACCTCTAGTGATGAGCCATTTCCCTAAATCTTTAAGGATTGAATTGCAATTACAAAACTACATCATGAGATTAAAACGCAAGCTATACTGTTACAGTAATTCGTTGAATTTGATTGTTTATTTATTTTTCTTGGCACTTCTCCTGTGTAAGTTTTAAAAACATTGGATTTACTGAAAATTATTATTTTTTTTTTGCACATTTGATAGCTGAAAGATAAACACCCATTGGTGAGTTTCTTTTCGGTTCCTACCAAAAAAATTAAGTGGGGGGGGGGGGGGGGGGGGGGGGGGGGAGGGGGAGGGGGGCGGGGCGGGGGGATTTGAAAGTTGGGTGGCTAGGTCTTGTGTTTGGTTTCATATTCATCGTGGATATCCTGCAAGCATCGTTGCCAACAGAAGAAATTGGGTACGAGATTCTGGTATGCTCTCAGTTGATGCGTTTTCTTGTAAATTAGGCCCGTGGCAACATGCCTTGGCTTATATTCCTATAAACACAAATTATTAAGAAGGCATTTAGTAAAATTAATTTTAATCAAAATTTTTTATTACTACAGTAAAAAGCTTTCATATGTTATAATTTTCAGTTTAAAAGTCTCAATTCTAGCCACATTTTCTAAAAAATTGATTCATATGTCCCCTCGTTCATGTTATTCTAATAATATCATATTACGTTAACTAAAATATTATGTCAATTAAAACATTACTTTATTAATAATATTAATTAAAATATTTTAATTAATGTGATATAATACAATTAAAAAGACATGAAAAATGTAAATATAAGCCAAATCTACTCCTCAAGCACCTAACAAGAAGAAAAGAAAGAAAAAAAAGGGAGAAAAATCATAAAATTTTCCGAATCAGACAAGTTAAAAGAAAAGGTTAGATCGAATATCATGTCAAGCACTGACATCTGATGGATCCGTGGACCATTTTATTATCTTATCAAAAAATAAAACAAAAGGCCTAAAGAAAAGAGGGAAAGAAAAAGGAGCCCAATGAACGGTTGGAGGGTGGCAAGGATTTTTCTACATGTATGATGTAACTATTGGAAGTTCATTGGTCGTTACAACATAAAATAAGCTTCATAACGCCCACAGTGACCGCGCATAATCCTGGTTTCTTTGCACCTTTTGAACCAATATACCACCTAAGTCGACTTTATTTAGGGGCTAAATACCTAAGTTGACTTTTCACCAACTAAACAAAATAGTTTTTTGACGCAAAAGGGACTTCACTAGTGTGATATTTACGCCAATTTTTCGTTGAGACAAGTTTGGCTTAAAAAAAAAAACTAATGATCTCCATCCTGTATAAATTTTTCCCCCTAAAATAAACAAGAGAGTTTTTTTGAGAATCCAAATTAAATATTAAAGTTTTGGTCTTCTCATAAATAACCTGAACCTTATATGGCCTTTCAACCATTTTAAGTTTGACTTGTATTAATATAAACCTCTACCATAACATCACTGTTAGAGTCAAATTTCATCCTTCAATCTCTATTGTATGTGTATCAAAATAGATCGGCTCTGGTCTTCGAACAAGTCGACAAGGATCAAATATAATTTATAGTTAGACAATCTCGTTAAAAACTAATCCATAACTTTTAGATTTACGGATTTTACGAATTGAAAAATATTTACTTCGTAATTCAATCTATAAGTTTTGATTGAGGAAATCCAATCTCATAGCAATT
This sequence comes from Artocarpus heterophyllus, assembly GCA_025403435.1. Classification (NCBI taxonomy): domain Eukaryota; kingdom Viridiplantae; phylum Streptophyta; class Magnoliopsida; order Rosales; family Moraceae; genus Artocarpus; species Artocarpus heterophyllus. Next base: position 1,679,736 of record CM046347.1, on the reverse strand, counting down.
CAAAATCGTCCAATCACAACTCAATCCAATGGTGTGGTTTAGATTGAGAACATTGATTAGATTCGTAGATTCATTAAACACTTCAATTTTTCTAATTCATAAAAAACAACAATTAACAAAACGAGAGTTTACTCAAAACATGTAGCTATGAAGATCAAATTTTTTTTGAATTGCTATGAAGAGTTTACTCAATTTTTCTATTTGCTTACAAGTTGCACAATAATATATGATTACATTCAAAGTAAACAAAAACAAATTTTTTTTTTTGAAGGGTAAGCAAATACAGTTTATGGTAGTCAATGAAATGTTAAATCACAGGTTATGTTTTGATGTTTAGTTCAATTAATATTTTTTCGTAGGACTAACAGTAAACACAAGTAGCTAATCCTTTATTTTAACTAATCTTCTATAGGAAAGTAAGTGGCAAATTAGTAAATAACTCCGCGTTGATAAGACTTAGAGATTATTTAATCATTAATCATAAATAATTCATAAAAGATAAATCATTTCCACTAATGATTTTTTTAATTTTTAATTTTATTATCATTATATATATATATATATATATATATATATATATATATATATATCTTTTGCTTGCCAAGAGAGGAGAATCATGCCCAGTGCAATGACCAACCTTCGCCATTCTTTGTGGACCTACCAAAAATAAGATTTTCCAGTCAAACAAACCCTAAGTTAAGCAAACCAAACCACATTCTCTGTCTGTCTCTGTCTCTCTCTTCTTCTTCCTGCTTTTTTTTTTTCTTTAGTCAAAGAAGCTCTAAAGTAATAATAATAATAAAATAAAAAAAGACACAATTCTCTCTCAACCTTTGAATTTTCATCAAACCACCCAAACCCAAATCTACACAAAAAAAAAAAAGAAAGAAAAATTTCATGCAAGCAAATTGTCCAGCAAAGAAAAACAAAAGTCAATGGCTTCTCTCTCCTCCTTCTCTCTCTCTCTAAACTAGACAGTTCATTGTTCATTCCTTCATTCACTCACTCACGAAAAATCCCTTTCCAAATCTCGCCATGAAAGGCTCCTCCACTCCCACTATATTCTCAACATCACTACTCGTGTATTCGTTGTTGCTATTGTTGTTGTCGAGGTTTTGTTCCGGTGTGGCCGAGGACGACGTCAAGTGTTTACAAGGGATCAAGAACTCCCTGAGGGACCCACAAGAGAAGCTGGCCTCGTGGAACTTCTCCAACACCTCCGTCAGCGTCTTCTGCAAGTTCGTCGGCGTCTCCTGCTGGAACGACCGCGAGAATCGGATCCTCAACCTCGAGCTTCGTGATATGAAGCTCGCCGGATCTGTCCCCCAGGCCCTCGAGTACTGCGGAAGCCTCCAGAGGCTCGATCTCGCCGGCAACGACCTCTCAGGTACGATCCCTTCCCAGATCTGCACATGGGTACCTTTCATCGTTGAGTTGGACTTGTCCAACAACAAGTTCTCTGGTCCAATTCCGTCGGAATTAGGCAAGTGTCAGTACCTGAACAACCTTGCTCTCTCCGATAACCGGCTCTCGGGCACGATTCCGTACGAGCTCGCCAGTTTGAGCCGGCTGAAAAAATTCTCTGTCGCGAATAACAAGCTCACCGGGACGATCCCATCGTCGCTGAGCCACTTCGACAAGGAGGGTTTCGAAGGCAACAGCGGGCTCTGCGGGAAACCCTTGGGGAGTTGCGGCGGCTTGAGCAAGAAGAATCTGGCGATAATCATCTCGGCCGGAGTGTTCGGCGCCGCGGCGTCTCTGCTCCTGGCTTTTGGGTTGTGGTGGTGGTACCATTTGAGGCTGAGCAAGAGCAGGAAGAGAGGAGGTTTTGGGGTTGGGAGAGAAGGTGATTGGGCCGAGAGATTGAGGGCTCATAAGTTGACTCAAGTTTCTCTGTTCCAGAAACCGCTTGTTAAGGTTAAATTGGCGGATTTAATGGCTGCTACGAACAATTTTAGTTCTGAGAATGTGATTGTTTCGACTAGGAGTGGGACTACTTACAAGGCTGATCTGCCTGATGGGTCAGCTTTGGCGATCAAAAGGCTTAGTACTTGCAAGCTTGGGGAGAAGCAGTTTAGGATGGAGATGAACAGGTTGGGGCAGATTCGGCATCCGAATTTGACACCTCTTTTGGGGTTTTGTGTTGTGGACGAGGAGAAGCTTTTGATTTATAAGCTCTTGTCTAATGGGACTTTGAATTCTTTGTTACATGGGAGTAATTGTGGTGATTTGGATTGGCCTACTAGGTTTAGGATTGGCCTCGGAGCTGCTAGGGGTTTGGCTTGGCTTCACCATGGGTGTCACCCGCCGATTATTCATCAGAATATATGTTCTAGTGTGATATTGATTGATGAGGACTTCGATGCTAGGATAATGGATTTTGGGTTGGCAAGATTGATGACTTCTGATTCGCATGAGAGTAGTTTTGTTAATGGGGATTTGGGAGAGCTCGGTTATGTGGCTCCTGAGTACCCGAGCACTCTCGTTGCTTCGTTGAAAGGGGATGCTTATGGTTTTGGGGTGGTGCTTCTGGAGCTGGTGACGGGGCAAAAGCCGCTTGAAGTGAGCACCGGTGATGAGAGTTTTAAGGGGAAATTGGTGGACTGGGTTAATCACTCGTCTAATACCGGTCAAATCAAGGATGTTATTGACAAGTCTCTCCTTGGGAAAGGAGACGAAGAGGATATTTTGCAGTTCCTGAAAGTCGCTTGTAATTGTGTGGTTTCTCGGCCGAAGGAGCGGTGGTCTATGTACCAAGTATATCAATCGTTGAACAGTATGAACAGAGATCATGGCTTCTCCGAACAGGATGACGAATTCCCACTTGTTTTTGGCAGGCAAGAAAATGACTAAATGTAGCTTTGAAGCAGCAAACATGGGATGAGATTTCAAATGGCTAAAAAAGGTTCTCATCTCTTGGGGTAAGTTCTCAAAAGGCTCTGTATGTAAATGGTTTGATATCCCTTTAGCTGATTTTCCCAATTGTTAGTTTATCTGTATAATACAATAAACTATCCGAACGATGGGCTTCTGTGGTAAAGAAATTATTGTTTGCCCTTTTTTATATTTCATAAAATGTTTTATGAGGCTCCACTCCATAATGTTTGTAACACACGTCTTCTCGTTTAGCTTTAGAAGCTTGACACTAGAAGAGGACAAATGGAATTTTTTAAAACAATACAAGGTTGGTGGGTGAAGAGAACAATCTTTTGCATCACATTCACGGTGGCCTGAACTCTTTTTCCCCTTCCACACGAGAAAAAATATATATAGAAGAAAAAACTTGTATGTGTTTTACCTTGTCTGCTTGGAGCCTTGGATGGCCAAGGGGCATTGAGCTTGACTAGCTGTTAGTAAATTAATGTCGTGGATCATATGCTGATCATTTCAAGCAGTCTTCTTAATCTATTTGTTGCTAAATTGGTTTCCCGTGGAGCTATTACGCGTGCTCTCGGCCTATGATGCCAATTCCATTTATGAGAATGAGCTAAAAGCTTATTGATGCTCGTTATTGCATCAAACCTGGGCTTTTTTGTTCCTTTTTTTTTTCCGTTTGGCTTCTTTTTTTAAGTATAAAATCTAGGCTGTTAAGGATCTATAATAGTTATTTCTACCTGTGAATGTGTAATCCTACTAGCGGACAGAGATTGATTTTGAAATATGTCCAAAACATCCAATTATGTTTTTCTTGGGGAAAATTTCTATTTTGAGGTGTTTTCTCGTCGGCAAGATAACCATGTGTTGAAGAAAAATACTAGGGGCACAAGCTCTAATCTTATGTAACAACTTATAAGTTATGTTTATTGGTGTTTAAAAGATTGCCACATCAACAGGTAACATCTATCAATAAATTTATAACAACTCATGAGTCGGTATAAAAGTTAGGAGTAGAGTTGGTATTCTTAAAATTTCTCTTTCTTGAAATCTAGGTCCCAGATTACTTGAATCTAAACATGTAAATGGTTTACTTTCTTTATTTACTTATTTATTTTGGAGGAAAGAAATGAGGAATTTTGTGGTGTTTGGCAAGGAAATTTAGAACTAAAACTTTTGGTTGTTACAATGTCAAAAAAAAAAAAAAAGTATAAAGCTCTCTCATACTATAGTATTTTTTATTAAAATTTGTTATAACCAATGTTACTAAACACCGTAGAAGTTAATTACTTGTTTACACTGAAACAACGGTCAAGAAACGGAATATACGTCGTTTTTATTTACAGGGTCTTATGGAGAATGGCCGAACATGCTTCCAAGGAGGCTTTTTTTTTAATTGGTGAATGATATAGAGTAATTCAGAATCCCAGTATGGACTTCCACTATACAATACTGATTTTGTTGGGCGAGATGTGATATGTGAAAAACACCACTCTGTCTTTCACTGTAATAAATCTAAGGTACAACTTGCATATAGTCAAGTCAAAGGAAAAGATGAGAATGATGGTAACATTTGTCAGGGAAAATTACCATAATCTGAGGCCTACCCATTTGAGACGACAATGAAGACTAGAAGAGGAAAAGATAAGTTAGAGTTGAACATCTGTGTTTACCATAAGGTTGCGTGTGTAATCAGGTTTCTACAACTCTGACCAAGAATTGTATTCTTGCGCCAAAATCAGGAAAAGTCACAGTAAACAGAAATAGCAGAGATGATATGAGACTTCAAATTTGGTGGTCTGTGCCTTCAAAATGAAGTTACAGAAGCTGAATTTGTCCCAAGTGATTGTGGGGTTAAAAGTATAGACAATGCGCCTTAGATTTTGTTGATGTTAACCTTTTTCTGAACCTTCTTTTTTTTTTTTTTAGTGGAAACAACAAAATTAAAACAGTCCTGGGCTAATCTGGCTGTTAAAGAGCATGCGCACACTCGTATCTAAGGCACATAATTATGTAGTCTTATGTGAGGAACGTGTTGATTGTTTTTTGTTTTCTGCTTTTTTAATCCTCAAGGGAGGTCAATCGGTATTATGAAAGGAAGAAACGTGTTTGGGCCAAAAAGGCAATCCTTTGAGCCAACAATAAGTATTACTAGTGGTTAATTGGTTAAAAGACACTAAATACTGTTACTAGTGTGTGGTTTTTTTTGTGTGCGTGTGTTATTTTATTCGATTTTTGTAATTTTCTCGCCATGGCGTTACCCCTTAATTGAGTGGGAAGGACAATACTTAACGTATTTGGGAGCTCTTAAACTTTGCACCTTGTATGAGAGGAGCCTCTTGGATTTACCAAATAATTATGAGATTTACAATTTTTCTTTTTCTTTTTTTTTTTTTTTTAACATGGGTAGGGATTTTAAATCTTATTTTTAGGTAGTGTTGCAAAAAATCTACAAGTGCACAAAATCGTAGACAAGTAATAAAGAGTGAGTAGAATATCGTTCCCACGAGGATTGTGTTAATCTAGCTAAGTACCGAAATTAGTTAACTCTAAAATTATTTGAACAATCAAATATAAAATAGAAAAATAACAAAACAAAAAAATATAAATGAAAATCTAAACAATAAAAGACTAAGGTATCCGATTTCACCTAAATTAATCATATTCAAATTATCTAACTTAATCAACTGATGTTTACTCCTATGCCGATAACGAATTTCTCTTAGGTAGTCATTAATCTTTCTCAGGCATTAATAATTTATCCTAGTTAGCAAATTTTTCACATCTCTGTAGAAACTCTAAACTTACCGAGATTCATTAAGAACAAGAAATTCATAGTGTCATACAAGTCTCATAGATATCCCTATCCTATGATGATCTCATGGCATTCAATTGTAGTCTAATTTAATTATTGCTTCTCAGCCTCAAATTAAATCACCTATCATGCAAAAGGTGCGCAAACTCTTACAAGCATTAAGATTAGATTAAACACTCAACATAGATAATGAAAAAACATCGAATTGAATTAAATTAAATAAAAGTGAACATTCATAATCCGGCTACATCATAGCCCTAGAATAGAGAAAATTAGTTCCTAATAAAACTAAAAACAACTCTACATAATCTCTTAAACATGATGAGTGAAAGAAAAGAACTCTATTTGGATGCGAAGATGGTTTCCGTCTTTGGGTTGTACCGTTCTTCTTCTCAAAAGCAGTGAGTTCTCTCCTCTTGTTTGTAGCTTTTGTTTGTTGGAATTCGTGCTCCAACCCTTCATAATGTTCTATTTATAGGCTAGGGTTTAAAATGGTAATTTTGGAACGAAATTACACTAGAATTTAAATTGAGATCGCAATGGCGCCTAGGCTCGATTTTCTGGCGCCTAGGCTTCATTACGGCACCTAGGCACCATGATTGTAGCGCCGGATGCTTTTCTGAACTGGTGCCTAGGTGCCATGAATACGGCGCCTAGGCTTCGAAGTAGCGCCTAGGCGCTAGGATTATAGCGCCTAAGCGCTATACTGGCCTCCTAAATGGCGCCTAAGCGCTATGCTCTCGGGTTTTGTGACACCCGTTATTCTCCTAACGGGTATTGAGGTAATTAAATTAATTTTTAATGTATAAAAAAAAAAATTGCTTCATTTAAATTTATTTTATAATATTTATTTTTATCTATTTTTAAATTTTCTAAAATTCTCCTATATTTATTTAGTATGATTACTAAAAAGCCTTAGAACTTCTAATAAATCTCAAAAATGTCATATTGGCATTATGTGTGTTAAAGTCTTTAGATGAGACATAAGGATATCTTTTCCAACTACTCTTGACCCTCATTTTCTTTATTTCCTCCGTGACATGCTTCAACATGTCTCCTCTATAATTGTTTCTATCACTTCTCTTCAAAGATTTCATCTTTTCTTCCTTTCTCTTCCACGGTTCCCACACTCTTCTTCTCATTTCTTTGCTGAAGCAAAATACTTAGAGAACTTCTTCAAGGCAGCCATAAAAATCAGCCACCATCACCTCCATTTGAGCAAGAATTTCAGTCATACCGAAGTAAAGGAACCTGTTTTGAAGCCATTTCAAGCTTCCAACTAACCATAATCCGAGGTTAGAATCTTATGAACAAATTTAGTCTTTCATTTATAAATTTTCTTTTATACTAAAGGATTATTCAAATTTGCGTTCTTAAACCTAAGTATATGTTTGTTGCTATTTTGGAGCATATGTATGAAGTCTAAGTGTATATGCCCTAGACAGAAAATTTATATTGTTAAACTTTATAATATCTCTATGGGCAGTGGTTATTTCTTGAAATTCTAAGATTAAATTAAAATAAATTTTATGAATGTAGTTGTATGTTGTGCTTTAGTTTTAATTGTCCTTATGCACGCCTTAGGATCAAGGGAGTATGGAGCTAACGTTAATTGATTCCAGGATTAAGAGACTGTTGATAAGCTTAAAAGGTAGGGATTCTATTACTCATCTTTTGTGAGGTTTTTATAGAATTAAAATTGATTGTTTTGCTGCAATATATATATATCTATGTTGAACTGATATTATATGTGTATCACATATGAAACTATGACATGGACTCGTCTTGTATTGTACGGCGAGGAACATAATGAATTGACACATGTTATAAATTGAGAAGCATGGTTAGGAAAACTAACTCTATTGATAATGATTCAATATAGAGAAATTGTGAGACATGAAAAGGGCGACGGTTACGTCCTTGGGCATGAATACCCTAAAAGGTAAAATAGGGGGAAGGTGATGACGCTTCCTTGGGTTGAAAGTCCCAGAACACACTGTACAGGAATCGATTTGGTGAGGACTCGGGGCTTGATGTCCCCTCACCGGAACACCCTTGGAATGTTTATAGGGTGATCAAGTGCGCCCATTTGGGTTTCGATGAGTTGAGTGATACTCAATTTAACATGGATACCTAGGAACAATGATGATTGGTAATATTTGTATAAATGTGTAATTATGACACTTGGTAATGATTAACTACGGTATCCATAAGATGTGATCATAATAAACCTCATAATCTGGAATATGATGTGACTTACTAACCATGCAGATTTTAATGTGGTAATGATAAAAACCTGAAGGTGAGTAATGGCTTTCTCTACTGAGCATAGTGTTGCTCATACCCTTATGTTTATATCTTTTCAGGACTCACTAAGTGTAAGGTGGCTACGAGAAATATAGTTGAGGAAGTGATGTAACTATATTACATTGGGACTGCTCAATTGTAAAGAATGTTCTTCATGATAATGTAAGCATCAATTGTTACTTTCTGTGACTGTATTATAATGTGTTGAGGGTTAAAATGATGATGACAACAGTTTATATTATTAAATTTAAGGTGCTACATTAAAACTGTGGTTTATTTGTCGTTTATATTTTTATTTTTGAGTTGAGAGTTTTCATTTAAGTCCCGGGCAAATTTTATTTTTAAGGTTTTACTTTTATTATTTATTTTTATTTTATCTCATTAAAAACTGTTAACCCCCACATAGGGGCGTTACAGAATTTTTGGTATCAGAGCCTAGGTTCGGTTAACCTAGGGAGTGTAGCACCACTTTAAAAAATATATTTTTGAGATGGTTTTGAAGCTGAATTTTCAGTGTCATCATCAAAATGAACCTTCACATTGATTTATACAGTTTAGAAGGATGTAACATGGAAAGGCCATAGAATGAAAATACTAATGGTTATATGAGTACAATAATTATATAGAAGGAAAGTATTAATAGTTATGAGGGAATGATAATTATATGAAATGAGTTTATAAGTAGAATGCTTATGAGAGATTCGTATAATATTAGGATCTGTAAGCATATTTAATTCGTATAAACGATGAGAAATTCGTATAGATACGAGGATTTAAGAGCCTTTTATCTCGTGAAAAACAATAAGAAATATAAGGCTTGATTTATTGATTTTAAAGTTTGACATAGATATGCCAAATTTTTCGTAATTGATTCAAACCTAAGTAATGATTATGTGTGGATTCGATGGAGCACATAAGTGTCAATGTCTTTTCTTAAAAGTTCTATATATTTGAGGAATATGATATAAGTTGGGAATCATGGTATTGAATCTTGAGAGAGATAAATGTTAGACTTTTTGGTCTGTTGAGACTGTGTAAAGTCTAGAATGCATGAATCTCAAAATTGGAATATTTCGTTACGTACATTGTATTTAAGTGTATCAGTGAATCTTTTGGTGACCTAAGGTTTTGTTATATGAGGAAATTATATATTGTATGAGTAGAATTGTGGGGATTGTAGATGTTCTTAAATAGTAACATCAAGTGTCTTTGTTCGTTGATATGGTCTACGTTGAAAGACGTAAATCGTATTGATTTCAAGGTTAGTCACATTCTAAACCCTTGGTAGCAATGATGATGAATCCATTGATAGATGTTAAGTATTATGAATAACATATGGGTGTATGCATTGTTCAATAAGGTTTTGATTAAAACAAAATTATTTGAGTTGCTGGATCATTCAGGAAGATCCTTGTTGTCGTTAAATTAGATTTGTTGTTTATAGTTAACTTTATCTATAGTGGGCTTTGAATTGGGTTTAAGATTCATACGAATTGGTTTTCAATTTTATGTTTGTTATTTAACTCGTTCCAGATGTGTTAAGGCCCAAAACAACCTGACCATTTTCAACAAAGAACATTTGGGCCTAGTTCAAATCTTAAATCAGTTTGATTCATACTGTCTCTCCCACGTGGTCTCTATACGTGTCATATACAGTGGTTTAATCATTGTTTACAAATACGTTTACTGTGCATAGGAGCTTATTTCTCCGAGTTTACTTTTCCTCCAAAAGAAGAAGGAATTCTAGGATTCTGCAATTTACTATCTTAATTTTTCCTTTCTATTTACTCTTCTTTCATCTCATCATGGACCCAAAGTACCAACACTTGAGAAAGTATTTCCCATCACTCTCCCAAAAGATTCTCAGAAAGAAATACAAGGCTAGAATTACTCGGTTGTGGATTCTTATGCGTTTTGGTATCCCTTGTGATGTGAGAATGTTAATAGAGGGGAAGATCCGTCCGAGTGACTTTAGTCAAGATGTCGGTTTACCAGGAACAGGTACCAGTCGTAGTGCAATGAAAAGAAGAGCTCGTGCCATCGTGGTCGCTTGTAACAAATGTGGAAGACAAAATTGTAACGGTAAATGTACTTCACCTGGTTATATGTCTACGAATAGAGAGGATAAAATAAGGTTTTGTAGGGATGGACTTTCAAAGGAGAACTTGGATAGCATCCATCCTCCTCTTCACGGTCACCCTAGTGGATATGTTCAAGGAGCTATTTTTAAACTCTGGCCTAAATTTTATACAGAAAGACAACGCCTCAGGAATATGGTATTTCTAGATCCTGTTTGTCAAGCCATAAGAAAACTGGATGGGGAATAAGTCATCGCTCTATAAAGGTTATTTAGTCTTTACTTATTTGATGCAGTTTTAGCTGATGTTCAACAGTATGTGTTTTTCTTTTACTCAGAATATTTGCTTTTGTGTTTGAAATAATTGTGATTATTAGATTGATACAGTAAGTGTTAATATCTTATTTAATTTATGATTTTCTTAAATATATATATAATAAAATATATTATCTTATCAGACACGTTACATACGGTACAGTAATATGTTTGAATTTTGAAAAGCTTATCCGGATATTTCAAGATTTGTGTCTCAAATTTCAAAAGTTCTACAGTATTTGTCGTTTATATTAAATTTCTAGACTTGGTGTATATTTGTCAAAAAGTCTACAGTTGTGTCAAGAGGGTCTTTTGTCGAATTGTTCTCAATTGTCAAAAGTTATACAATTAGAGTCTAATCTTTTTCAAAAAGTGAATCAGATTTTCTGTAAACTATCAATCACCTTATCTTACTTTCTTATCCGTACAAGATTTTGTTTAAATCTTTGGATTACTTTTTCATTACCTACTCGTCTATCTCTTTAGCCCTTTTTGTATATTTCTCATCTTTAAAATCTCATGTAGAACCCGAAGTCTAAGTGGAGCAGACATTAAGCAACCACTTCTATAAACCAAATATGTCTACCTCCCAGTCCACGAAGAAAATAAAGAATGTCTGTGTCTTTTGTGGTTCCAGCCTTGGAAAAGATAAAGCTTATTTAGAAGCTGCAAATCACTTAGGGCAAGTCCTAGCACGCAAGAAGATTAACATAATCTATGGGGGTGGTAGTATAAAAATGATGGTAAATATGGCACTAGCAGCTAGGTCTAGCGACGCTACTGATGTAAGAATTTGGCCTCATATTCCAGTTGAAGGAAACCTTTGTAAGGAAGCCATAGGTAAGGGAGAAGGAGTCAGGAGTATCCCTAATAATTTTAAAGACATAATCTATAATTCTGATGCTTTTATAGCATTACCTGGTGGTCTAGGTACTCTTGAGGAAATATTTATAGTTGCTTGTGGGCAATTGTTGGGCTTTTATTCCAAACCTTTGGGACTGCTGAACGTAAAGGGTTTTTATGACGGTCTTTTGAAATTTCTAGATTACGCTGTGGAAGAAAACATCACTACAGAATCGGAGAGACAAATCTTTGTCACTGCTTCAACAGCTGAGGAATTGATAGATAAAATGCAAATCATACATCCAGAATCCGACACTGCAACATCCAAGCTTGAATGGGAAAGGGAAAGCCGGGAGCGGCCAATTGATTTAAATCTCCATCTGTAATCTTTTTGTTTTATCTTTGGCATGTAGGCATGTGTGTCCGTATTTCGTGTGTTACGAATAACCGTTTGCCTTGTATTCTGTGTTTCTTGTGGTACGTTGTTGTTCAATCTTTTAGATTCATTGAGCCTAATGCCGGGATGGCTGGATACGGAGTACTTGATGCTCTCGAAACGCATCCTTCTTAAGGTCCGATCTTTTGTTTATCGATGTTTTTGTATCCTCTAAGCATGCATGATATGGATAGCTGGTATACGGAGTGCCTTGTACTCTCGAAACGTATCCGTATCATGTTTGTAATGTGTAATATTCTGTTAATATTATGTGGAAGTACCAGAGTCAGTTACGGGGATATTCCATATGAAATATGAATATATTATTTGGGTTGAATGTTTGTGTCATGAGGATAGCTGTTTAATGAAAAATATGTCGGGTTTGTCTGCAACTCTGAGATTCCGTTTAATATCTCTATGAATAAGTTTAATGTATGGTTTTGAATATAAGTGTTTGTGATATATGTTTTATGATTATGTTTTAGTTTATTAGTTGAGGTATGAAATCAAATATATTTGACTTTTCCTTACTCAAAAAGGAAAAGGAACCTAAAGATGAAGTATATAAAATTTCTCTGACAATCTCCTTAAATGTGATTGTAAATCACAGTCCATGGACAATGAAGGACCGGAATCATGATATGGTCAATATGTATGCCTGATCAGATTCTTAGACTATTATACGGTGTTATAAGTTGAAACTTGTCAGAAATACTCTTATTGAGGGATTTAGGAGTAAGATTTATTATGCAAGTAAATAAGTGGAAATACGATAACTTAAATTTGGAGGACAAACAACATTAACGGTTTTGTGACACCCGTTATTCTTCTAACGGGTATTGAGGTAATTAAATTAATTTTTAATGTATAAAAAAAAATTGCTTCATTTAAATTTATTTTATAATATTTATTTTTATCTATTTTTAAATTTTCTAAGAATTATTCAATTTTTGTATTGGAAACTAGTAAATCTGCCAGTTTGTTATGGTATACCAACTACTAACCTGAACCAAGAACCCATCTTTGCTCACCACCTAATTCTTTAATGTCTTGCAACCTTTCCAATATTATCCTAAGTGATTGATGAATCTTATTAGGGACTAAAACATATAGATTACTTGTTCACATTTTATATTGTGTTAAGACAAAAATTGTTTACTGTGGTATTCAAAAGAGATTTATATAAAAGCTTTAATGGCATACTAGTAAGATAGGTTTACACATGATTTATTTATAAATGTAGTTGTATGTTGTGCTTTAGTTTTAATTGTCCTTATGCACGCCTTAGGATCAAGGGAGTATGGAGCTAACGTTAATTGATTCCAGGATTAAGAGACTGTTGATAAGCTTAAAAGGTAGGGATTCTATTACTCATCTTTTGTGAGGTTTTTATAGAATTAAAATTGATTGTTTTGCCGCAATATATATATCTATGTTGAACTAATATTATATGAGTATCACATATGAAACTATGACATGGACTCGTCTTGTATTGTACGGCGAGGAACATAATGAATTGACACATGTTATAAATTGAGAAGCATGGTTAGGAAAACTAACTCTATTAATAATGATTCAATATAGAGAAATTGTGAGACATGAAGAGGGCGACGGTTACGTCCTTGGGCATGAATACCCTAAAAGGTAAAATATGGGGAAGGCGATGACGCTTCCTTGGGTTGAAAGTCCCAGAACACACTGTACAGGAATCGATTTGGTGAGGACTCGGGGCTTGATGTCCCCTCACCGGAACACCCTTGGAATGTTTATAGGGTGATCAAGTGCGCCCATTTGGGTTTCGATGAGTTGAGTGATACTCAATTTAACATGGATACCTAGGAACAATGATGATTGGTAATATTTGTATAAATGTGTAATTATGACACTTGGTAACGATTAACTACGGTATCCATAAGATGTGATCATAATAAACCTCATAATCTGGAATATGATGTAACTTACTAACCATGCAGATTTTAATGTGGTAATGATAGAGGTGAGTAATGGCTTTCTCTACTGAGCATAGTGTTGCTCATACCCTTATGTTTATATCTTTTCAGGACTCACTAAGTGTGAGGTGGCTACGAGAAATATAGTTGAGGAAGTGATGTAGCTATATTACATTGGGACTGCTTCAATTGTTGAGAATGTTCTTCATGATAATGTAAGCATCAATTGTTACTTTCTGTGACTGTATTACAATGTGTTGAGGGTTAAAATGATGATGACAACAGTTTATATTATTAAATTTAAGGTGCTACATTAAAACTGTGGTTTATTTATCGTTTATATTTTTATTTTTGAGTTGAGAGTTTTCATTTAAGTCCCGGGCAAATTTTATTTTTAAGGTTTTACTTTTATTATTTATTTTTATTTTATCTCATTAAAAACTGTTAACCCCCACATAGGGGCGTTACAGAATTTTTGGTATCAGAGCCTAGGTTCGGTTAACCTAGGGAGTGTAGCACCACTTTAAAAAAATATATTTTTGAGATGGTTTTGAAGCTGAATTTTCATTGTCATCATCAAAATGAACCTTCACATTGATTTATACAGTCTAGAAGGATGTAACATGGAAAGGCCATAGAATGAAAATATCAATGGTTATATGAGTACAATAATTATATAGAAGGAAAGTATTAATAGTTATAAGGGAATGATAATTATATGGAATGAGTTTATAAGTAGAATGCTTATGAGAGATTCGTATAATATTTGGATCTATAAGCATATCTAATTCGTATAAACGATGAGAAATTCGTATAGATACGAGGATTTAAGAGCCTCTTGTCTCGTGAAAAACAATAAGAAATATAAGGCTTGATTTATTGATTTTAAAGTTTGGCATAGATATGCCAAATTTTTCGTAATTGATTCAAACCTAAGTAATGATTATGTGTGGATTCGATGGAGCACATAAGTGTCAATGTCTTTTCTTAAAAGTTCTATTTATTTGAGGAATATGATATAAGTTGGGAATCATGGTATTGAATCTTGAGAGAGATAAATGTTAGACTTTTGGTCTGTTGAGACTGTGTAAAGCCTAGAATGCATGAATCTCAAAATTGGAATATTTCGTTACGTACATTGTATTTAAGTGTATCAGTGAATCTTTTGGTTACCTAAGGTTTTGTTATATGAGGAAATTATATATTGTATAAGTAGAATTGTGGGGATTGTAGATGTTCTTAAGTAGTAACATCAAGTGTCTTTGTTCACTGATATGGTCTACGTTGAAAGACGTAAATCGTATTGATTTCAAGGTTAGTCACATTCTAAACCCTTGGTAGTAACGATGATGAATCCATTGATAGATGTTAAGTATTATGAATAACATATGGGTGTATGTATTGTTCAATAAAGTTTTGATTAAAACAAAATCATTTGAGTTGCTGGAAGATTGTGTTGTTATGAAATGATTTTAAATATCATTCAGGAAGATCCTTGTTGTCGTTAAATTAGATTTGTTGTTCATAGTTAACTTATCTATAGTGGACTTTGAATTGGGTTTAAGATTTATACAAATTGGTTTTCAATTTTATGTTTGTTATTTAACTCGTTCTAAATGTGTTAAGGCCCGAAACAACCTGACCATTTTCAACTTAGAACATTTGGGCCTAGTTTAAATCCTAAATCAGTTTGATTCACACTGTCTCTCCCACGTGGTCTCTATACGTGTCATATACAGTGGTTTAATCATTGTTTACATATACGTTTACTGTGCATAGGAGCTTATTTCTCCGAGTTCACTTTTTCTCTCTTAATTTGTTATTTTCTCTCTAAATCGCAAATCCTCTTCTTTTTCATTAGAAATTCTTCTTTTCCTCTAAAAGAAGAAGGAATTCTAGGATTCTGCAATTTACTATCTTAATTTTTCCTTTCTATTTACTCTTCTTTCATCTCATCATGGACCCAAAGTACCAACACCTGAGAAAGTATTTCCCATCACTCTCCCAAAAGATTCTCAGAAAGAAATACAAGGCTAGAATTACTCGGTTGTGGATTCTTATGCGTTTTGGTATCCCTTGTGATGTGAGAATGTTAATAGAGGGGAAAATCCGTCCGAGTGACTTTAGTCAAGATGTCGGTTTACCAGGAACAGGTACCAGTCGTAGTGCAATGAAAAGAAGAGCCCATGCCATCGTGGTCGCTTGTAACAAATGTGGAAGACAAAATTGTAACGGTAAATGTACTTCACCTGGTTATATGTCTACGAATAGAGAGGATAAAATAAGGTTTTGTAGGGATGGACTTTCAAAGGAGAACTTGGATAGCATCCATCCTCCTCTCCACGGTCACCCTAGTGGATATGTTCAAGGAGCTATTTTTAAACTCTGGCCTAAATTTTATACAGAAAGACAACGCCTCAGGAATATGGTATTTCTAGATCCTGTTTGCCAAGCCATAAGAAAACTGGATGGGGAATAAGTTATCGCTCTATAAAGGTTATTTAGTCTTTACTTATTTGAAGCAGTTTTAGCTGATGTTCAACAGTTTGTGTTTTTCTTTTACTCAGAATATTTGCTTTTGTGTTTGAAATAATTGTGATTATTAGATTGATACAGTAAGTGTTAATATCTTATTTAATTTATGATTTTCTTAAATATATATATAATAAAATATATATCTTATCAGACACGTTACATACGGTACAGTAATATGTTTGAATTTTGAAAAACTTATCCAGATATTTCAAGATTGTGTCTCAAATTTCAAAAGTTCTACAGTATTTGTCGTTTATATTAAATTTCTAGACTTTGTGTATATTTGTCAAAAAGTCTACAGTTGTGTCATGAGGGTCTTCTGTCGAATTGTTCTCAATTGTCAAAAGTTATACAATTAGAGTCTAATCTTTTTCAAAAAGTGAATCAGATTTTCTGTAAACTATCAATCACCTTATCTTACTTTCTTATCCGCACAAGATTTTGTTTAAATCTTTGGATTACCTTTTCATTACCTACTCGTCTATCTCTTTAGCCCTTTTTGTATATTTCTCATCTTTAAAATCTCATGTAGAACCCGAAGTCTAAGTGGAGCAGACATTAAGCAACCACTTCTATAAACCAAATATGTCTACCTCCCAGTCCACGAAGAAAATAAAGAATGTCTGTGTCTTTTGTGGTTCCAGCCTTGGAAAAGATAAAGCTTATTTAGAAGCTGCAAATCACTTAGGGCAAGTCCTAGCACACAAGAAGATTAACATAATCTATGGGGGTGGTAGTATAAAAATGATGGTAAATATGGCACTAGCAGCTAGGTCTAGCGACGCTACTGATGTAAGAATTTGGCCTCATATTCCAGTTGAAGGAAACCTTTGTAAGGAAGCCATAGGTAAGGGAGAAGGAGTCAGGAGTATCCCTAAAAATTTTAAAGACATAATCTATAATTCTGATGCTTTTATAGCATTACCTGGTGGTCTAGGTACTCTTGAGGAAATATTTATAGTTGCTTATGGGCAATTGTTGGGCTTTTATTCCAAACCTTTGGGTCTGCTGAACGTAAAGGGTTTTTATGACGGTCTTTTGAAATTTCTAGATTACGCTGTGGAAGAAAACATCACTACAGAATCGGAGAGACAAATCTTTGTTACTGCTTCAACAGCTGAGGAATTGATAGATAAAATGCAAATCATACATCCAGAATCCGACACTGCAACATCCAAGCTTGAATGGGAAAGGGAAAGCCGGGAGCGGCCAATTGATTTGAATCTCCATCTGTAATCTTTTTGTTTTATCTTTGGCATGTAGGCATGTGTGTCCGTATTTCGTGTGTTACGAATAACCGTTTGCCTTGTATTCTGTGTTTCTTGTGGTACGTTGTTGTTCAATCTTTTAGATTCATTGAGCCTAATGCCGGGATGGCTGGATACGAAGTACTTGATGCTCTCGAAACGCATCCTTCTTAAGGTCCGATCTTTTGTTTATCGATGTTTTTGTATCCTCTAAGCATGCATGATATGGATAGCTGGTATACGGAGTGCCTTGTACTCTCGAAACGTATCCGTATCATGTTTGTAATGTGTAATATTCTGTTAATATTATGTGGAAGTACCAAAGTCAGTTATGGGGATATTCCATATGAAATATGAGTATATTATTTGGATTGAATGTTTGTGTCATGAGGATAGCTGTTTAATGAAAAATATGTCGGGTATGTTTGCAACCAGAGATTCCGTTTAATATCTCTATGAATAAGTTTAATGTATGGTTTTGAATATAAGTGTTTGTGATATATGTTTTATGATTATGTTTTAGTTTATTAGTTGAGGTATGAAATCAAATATATTTGACTTTTCTTTACTCAAAAAGGAAAAGGAACCTAAAGATGAAGTATATAAAATTTCTCTAGCAATCTCCTTAAATGTGATTGTAAATCACAGTCCATGGACAATGAAGGACTGGAATCATGATATGGTCAATATGTAGGCCTGATCAGATTCTTAGACTATTATACGGTGTTATAAGTTGAAACTTGTCAGAAATACTCTCATTGAGGGATTTAGGAGTAAGATTTATTATGCAAGTAAATAAGTGGAGATACGATAACTTAAATTTGGAGGACAAACAACATTAACGGTTTAGACTCAGAATTGGAATCATAGTGGAATCATAATTTTTACTAGTATTGCTAGAATTGAAATTTCGAGGACGAAATTTCTTTAAGGGGGGTAGAGCTGTGACACCCGTTATTCTTCTAACGGGTATTGAGGTAATTAAATTAATTTTTAATGTATAAAAAAAAATTGCTTCATTTAAATTTATTTTATAATATTTATTTTTATCTATTTTTAAATTTTCTAAGAATTATTCAATTTTTGTATTGGAAACTAGTAAATCTGCCAGTTTGTTATGGTATACCAACTACTAACCTGAACCAAGAACCCATCTTTGCTCACCACCTAATTCTTTAATGTCTTGCAACCTTTCCAATATTATCCTAAGTGATTGATGAATCTTATTAGGGACTAAAACATATAGATTACTTGTTCACATTTTATATTGTGTTAAGACAAAAATTGTTTACTGTGGTATTCAAAAGAGATTTATATAAAAGCTTTAATGGCATACTAGTAAGATAGGTTTACACATGATTTATTTATAAATGTAGTTGTATGTTGTGCTTTAGTTTTAATTGTCCTTATGCACGCCTTAGGATCAAGGGAGTATGGAGCTAACGTTAATTGATTCCAGGATTAAGAGACTGTTGATAAGCTTAAAAGGTAGGGATTCTATTACTCATCTTTTGTGAGGTTTTTATAGAATTAAAATTGATTGTTTTGCCGCAATATATATATCTATGTTGAACTAATATTATATGAGTATCACATATGAAACTATGACATGGACTCGTCTTGTATTGTACGGCGAGGAACATAATGAATTGACACATGTTATAAATTGAGAAGCATGGTTAGGAAAACTAACTCTATTAATAATGATTCAATATAGAGAAATTGTGAGACATGAAGAGGGCGACGGTTACGTCCTTGGGCATGAATACCCTAAAAGGTAAAATATGGGGAAGGCGATGACGCTTCCTTGGGTTGAAAGTCCCAGAACACACTGTACAGGAATCGATTTGGTGAGGACTCGGGGCTTGATGTCCCCTCACCGGAACACCCTTGGAATGTTTATAGGGTGATCAAGTGCGCCCATTTGGGTTTCGATGAGTTGAGTGATACTCAATTTAACATGGATACCTAGGAACAATGATGATTGGTAATATTTGTATAAATGTGTAATTATGACACTTGGTAACGATTAACTACGGTATCCATAAGATGTGATCATAATAAACCTCATAATCTGGAATATGATGTAACTTACTAACCATGCAGATTTTAATGTGGTAATGATAGAGGTGAGTAATGGCTTTCTCTACTGAGCATAGTGTTGCTCATACCCTTATGTTTATATCTTTTCAGGACTCACTAAGTGTGAGGTGGCTACGAGAAATATAGTTGAGGAAGTGATGTAGCTATATTACATTGGGACTGCTTCAATTGTTGAGAATGTTCTTCATGATAATGTAAGCATCAATTGTTACTTTCTGTGACTGTATTACAATGTGTTGAGGGTTAAAATGATGATGACAACAGTTTATATTATTAAATTTAAGGTGCTACATTAAAACTGTGGTTTATTTATCGTTTATATTTTTATTTTTGAGTTGAGAGTTTTCATTTAAGTCCCGGGCAAATTTTATTTTTAAGGTTTTACTTTTATTATTTATTTTTATTTTATCTCATTAAAAACTGTTAACCCCCACATAGGGGCGTTACAGGTTTAGACTCAGAATTGGAATCATAGTGGAATCATAATTTTTACTAGTATTGCTAGAATTGAAATTTCGAGGACGAAATTTCTTTAAGGGGGGTAGAGCTGTGACACCCGTTATTCTCCTAACGGGTATTGAGGTAATTAAATTAATTTTTAATGTATAAAAAAAAAATTGCTTCATTTAAATTTATTTTATAATATTTATTTTTATCTATTTTTAAATTTTCTAAAATTCTCCTATATTTATTTAGTATGATTACTAAAAAGCCTTAGAACTTCTAATAAATCTCAAAAATGTCATATTGGCATTATGTGTGTTAAAGTCTTTAGATGAGACATAAGGATATCTTTTCCAACTACTCTTGACCCTCATTTTCTTTATTTCCTCCGTGACATGCTTCAACATGTCTCCTCTATAATTGTTTCTATCACTTCTCTTCAAAGATTTCATCTTTTCTTCCTTTCTCTTCCACGGTTCCCACACTCTTCTTCTCATTTCTTTGCTGAAGCAAAATACTTAGAGAACTTCTTCAAGGCAGCCATAAAAATCAGCCACCATCACCTCCATTTGAGCAAGAATTTCAGTCATACCGAAGTAAAGGAACCTGTTTTGAAGCCATTTCAAGCTTCCAACTAACCATAATCCGAGGTTAGAATCTTATGAACAAATTTAGTCTTTCATTTATAAATTTTCTTTTATACTAAAGGATTATTCAAATTTGCGTTCTTAAACCTAAGTATATGTTTGTTGCTATTTTGGAGCATATGTATGAAGTCTAAGTGTATATGCCCTAGACAGAAAATTTATATTGTTAAACTTTATAATATCTCTATGGGCAGTGGTTATTTCTTGAAATTCTAAGATTAAATTAAAATAAATTTTATGAATGTAGTTGTATGTTGTGCTTTAGTTTTAATTGTCCTTATGCACGCCTTAGGATCAAGGGAGTATGGAGCTAACGTTAATTGATTCCAGGATTAAGAGACTGTTGATAAGCTTAAAAGGTAGGGATTCTATTACTCATCTTTTGTGAGGTTTTTATAGAATTAAAATTGATTGTTTTGCTGCAATATATATATATCTATGTTGAACTGATATTATATGTGTATCACATATGAAACTATGACATGGACTCGTCTTGTATTGTACGGCGAGGAACATAATGAATTGACACATGTTATAAATTGAGAAGCATGGTTAGGAAAACTAACTCTATTGATAATGATTCAATATAGAGAAATTGTGAGACATGAAAAGGGCGACGGTTACGTCCTTGGGCATGAATACCCTAAAAGGTAAAATAGGGGGAAGGTGATGACGCTTCCTTGGGTTGAAAGTCCCAGAACACACTGTACAGGAATCGATTTGGTGAGGACTCGGGGCTTGATGTCCCCTCACCGGAACACCCTTGGAATGTTTATAGGGTGATCAAGTGCGCCCATTTGGGTTTCGATGAGTTGAGTGATACTCAATTTAACATGGATACCTAGGAACAATGATGATTGGTAATATTTGTATAAATGTGTAATTATGACACTTGGTAATGATTAACTACGGTATCCATAAGATGTGATCATAATAAACCTCATAATCTGGAATATGATGTGACTTACTAACCATGCAGATTTTAATGTGGTAATGATAAAAACCTGAAGGTGAGTAATGGCTTTCTCTACTGAGCATAGTGTTGCTCATACCCTTATGTTTATATCTTTTCAGGACTCACTAAGTGTAAGGTGGCTACGAGAAATATAGTTGAGGAAGTGATGTAACTATATTACATTGGGACTGCTCAATTGTAAAGAATGTTCTTCATGATAATGTAAGCATCAATTGTTACTTTCTGTGACTGTATTATAATGTGTTGAGGGTTAAAATGATGATGACAACAGTTTATATTATTAAATTTAAGGTGCTACATTAAAACTGTGGTTTATTTGTCGTTTATATTTTTATTTTTGAGTTGAGAGTTTTCATTTAAGTCCCGGGCAAATTTTATTTTTAAGGTTTTACTTTTATTATTTATTTTTATTTTATCTCATTAAAAACTGTTAACCCCCACATAGGGGCGTTACAGGTTTTTTGTGTGAAACTTCATATGTAGCAGCGCCTAGGCGCCCAATAATTGGCGTCTAGGCTCCATTTCATCCCGAGTCTACTTTTGCTCAATTTTTGGTTTGCTTTGCCTTACGATTTGCCATTATGCATCATTTTCCTTCAAAACTTATAAAAGAACATAAAACACTATTAAATTCTTATAAATCACTCAAAACTAACAAAAATATTAAGTGAGAATCATCTAATTAATTAGCCTAAAACTAACTTATCAAAAACCCCTAAACTTAAGATTTTGCTAGTCCTCGAGCAAAAGACACAAAAAAAAAGAACAAAGAACAAGACAAAAGGACAGGACTGACCCTAACACACGACATAGTTCGAGCATCAATTTAATTTTTCATCATACTTGGCCTCAAAGATTGCATAAGGTTTATGACTCAAAGGAAACTCTAACCATTGTGATCATGTAAAAAAAAAATCAATTTAAATCTTAGGTTTACCATACTTATAATTCCTTGAGTGTGTTTGTGTGATGCCTGTAGCACTTATGTACCTACACTTGGATTAGTTTATGTCAACAAGCTTATTTTGAAAGATTTCTAGATTAGTGAAATGTATGAACTCCATAGGCCTATTTTTCAAACCCACTCTCCACTAATGTAGACTATCGCATCATTAAAGATTATTAGGACTTTATTCGGCTTGTAATGTGTGGCTAAGGTAAAAGATGAGATAAAGGATATAATGTGGCACAAAATTCACCCATAAACACACAATTTGTCTTAGGACCTCATAAGAACATCATTTCTTCTTTTTAAGTACACCCCCAAACTTATGTTGCACTCCCTTTGTCATTCACATTTATTTGATGTTTCTTTTTCTCTTTTTTTTTTTATTTTTTTTATTTTTTTCTTTTTCTTCTTTTTCTTCTTTTTTTTTGTTTTTTTTTTTGACAATGAATAAACATAAATACATAATCCCTTGATAACAATACTCAAAACTTCACCCATGATTGAATGATAGGAAAACATATTTCCTCGATAAGTTCTTCAAAACTCCACCCATCCTCCCATAATGCCTACTACCTTCAAATAATTTCCTGGAAAAACTAATCATGCTTATGAGTGAGGGACTAAGTAGGATAAAATTACTCAAAGGCTAGGTTGATTATGTGGGTCCCAAAGAAAATGGTTAATAAGGCTCAACGAGGTAACTAGTGATTAAATGATGTCAATGGTAGGCTTGAAAGGCTCAAACGGTCCAAAAATAGCCTAATCATGTCCTTAATGATGTGTAGCCTAGGATTTCGCCTCGAGTGGTTATCAAATAGGTTCTAGCATTCATTTGAGATCAAAAATATCACTTAATCAACATAAAAGTCCTCTAAGTGTAGAATATTTAGGTGATCAAGGCGTGAGTGCTCAAAGAATCACAGCACGGCAAAAAAAATCACAAGAAAAACAAGGATAGACCAACAATAATTATTATCCCCTAAAAGCCATATTCAATTTCAATCATCGTCTTATCATTGGCCTCCTATGATTCAAGTTAAACAGTGCTCAAACGACACAACTTTACTATCTTAATTACTATCAAATGCAAAGAAAAAAAACCTAAACTAAAACCTAATTAAACCATAATGACTAATAGACACAAAAAGAAAAAACATAAAGCAACACACCACCCCCAAACTTGAACAATATATTGTCCTCAATGTAAAAAGAAAACAAAAATAAGAAAGGAAAGAACACTCCCTAAACTGAAGGTTGTGGCAGCCTATTCCTCCTCATCCTCATTCTCTTCATTATCTTCATTGAAAGCAGAGACTGTGGGAAAATTATCCAAGTTCATATTCAAATGCATGGCCATGTGGTTCATCATCTGTGCCATGTTGCTGATATGGTTTCAGTTTTTGATTTTTTTTTTTTAGCAAGCTGAGCACCTTGATGTCCCCCGAAATCTGGAATCACCATAAACAAGACTTATATCATGATTAAGTAGCAAAAAAGACTAAAACTAAAAGAAACAACTAATAAACTAAATAATATTATGAAAACTAAAATTGAAAAGGATAGAGAGCTTGGGTTGCCTCCCAAGAAGTGCTTGTTTTATAGTCATCAGCTTGACTCTCAAAGAAGCGCTTGTCAAAGAGCGGCTTTCGCCTATAGTTAGTGTCAAACGGCACCACATATGGGTCTTGGTTATAGATGCTCTCAAGCTTGGCAAGATTTAGAAGTGATTCGCACATTGCACCAACAACAAACGTCTTTAAATGATGTGCTTTTGATGGGAACTTCATTATTGGCTCAAGCTTGAACATGGTGAGATGTGATGGTTGTGATGTCCATGGCCAACACGAATTAGTTGGTGATCTATATGTTGGAACCATTGATGAGCTCAAATCAACAGTCTTATGCGCTTCTATATCCTCCAACGACCTTCGCGGCTTCTCCTCATATAGGAATTCCTCTAATGACCCTTCTATTTGCTCTTCCCTCTCCTTTTGGCTATCCATTAGCATGCTTGTGATTTGGTCTTCATAAAAGTCAAAGTTTTGGATAGACTCCTCTTGATTTAGCAAGTGTACGTTGTTGATTGAGCAAGATCCTAACTTAGCAAATGGTTAAGCTAACACAACTTCAAAGGGTTCTTGTTCTTCATCTTGAGGCTCTATTTCCTCTAGAGGCTCAAATTCCTGAGGTTTCGCACAATCATCATCAAACAAAACCACATCCTTTATCGTTTTGTAGTCACCACAAGGATTTGACGTAGTTATTTCCTCCTCTAGATGACTCTCTAAAATTGTGCTCTTTAAAGGGATTTGTTCATCAAGATATCGCCTAGAGTTGGAGATTTCATGACTTCCCTCAAGAGTGGCCTTTAGACGGTCTAAAGCAACTTCCAAAGCTATCTTCTCTTCTTGATATTGGCTACATGATCGTTCCATCATGTTGGGATGGATATTCTATGAAAGATTTTGGTGCATCTCCCAACAAGAATTATGCATTGAAGAATTCAAATGCCAATGATGATTAAAGGCTGCCATATCCTCCAATAAGTAGTAAGCTTCATCAATAGTTCTTGAAAAGAAAGAATGACTGCCAGAAACTACGCCTTTTTCCACCCAATCTCTAGCTTCAAAATGCAATCCTTCAATAAAAATTTGGAAAAGTGCCCACTTTGGCAAGTTGTGATGTGGATACCGCTCAAGCATATCTTTAAATCGCTCCCAAACCACATAAAATGGTTCCATATGTTGTTGGATAAAACTTGCAAGGATATTCCGATGCAACATCATGAAGTTTCTTGGGAAACAAATGACTTAAAAGAAAAAAAATTAAAACAAATAAAAAAATTAAAATTAATTCTAGAGCTAATTGGTATCTATATTAACTAAATTAAACAACAATCCCTGGCAACGGCGCCAAAAACTTATTGCGAAAAATCTGCAAGTGCATAGAATCGTAGACAAGTAATAAAAAATGAGTAGAGTATCGTTCCCACGAGGATTGTGTTGTTAGACATGTATGCCCTAAAGAGTAAAAATGTAATACGTTTTTGATGACATTTTTATCAATAAAGAATTTATTCATTTATATATATCAAATCTTGTCCTCTTTACGTTCATATTTGTTGAATGTATGATAAGCAAACAGTAGTATGAGACTGTCAGTCTAAATCTTAAGAATTGGGCATATGATGGACTGATTATGTGGAAGACACGATTCTTAAGGTGACGGTCTAAAACATATGATCCACAATCGAGGGAATAAAGTTGGGCGCTTTATTCATGTAAATATTGTTATGTTGTCTATATCCCTTTTGGGAGATAGTTTGTCTTGGCCATCGGAGTTGGACTCCGTGAATAGAAACATTGGCACGTTGTCATAGGTGACGACGTGTTGGATCTGGACATAAAGTGAATTGATTTGGATTAATAATTCTGTCTTGGCAAATCGATTCACTTTAGACAGTCATTTGTATTGTATCTTAATCCTGAGATGAATAGTGGGCCCGTTATCTCGACTTGTGTCTTTTGATATGCCAAAGGGTGACTCCCACATCTCAATAGTGGTATGCATACCGGTACGTTGGAGGCATGACTCTTGATAGCGTAGACTTATTATTCATAGATATGGAATCCATAGATCCTCTTTAGGAGTAATGATATCCTCTTATATGCGTTGTCCTGTAATTGAAAAATTGGAGCGCTCAACCATTTGGATACATAGGTGTAACCGAATGGTATACTATCTTTGGATGGTAAGTTTTCTAATGGTGAGACAATGGAACGTAAGATAAAAATAATCGGGAAGGTAAGACAGAACTTGTCCTTAAGCCGATTATGGATGATCATATGAGGATACGATACACTATGATATGTCATGGAGACTTAGCTACACGAGTTTCGTAATTCTATAAAGTTCGAGAGTACAGCTTCAAGCTTTTAGTGGAGTAGCATTGGAGTTGATAATTGTGAAATGTATATCTGGGATATTGGGTTTCATAATTATTATGAGCTTGAACTTTATAGGTCCATTTTGGTCCCCTTTGCTAGCTCACAAAATCCTGTAACGACACGGCGTGCTTTTCCAATAATTGGTGACTTATGTCGGATTTATCATATTGGTTTAAAATTTGTAAGAATCAAATAATTCATGTCTGTTTATCGGTTGAATTAATTTTGTAAGAAATTAGTTCAAGATAAACTTGTTGAATTATTGCGATCAGATAATTCTTGTCTGTTTATCAGTTGTTTTAATTTTGGACAAATTAGAACAAGATAAACTTGTAGAATTATTGTGAATTGATTTATTTTCTTAGAGATTATCTTGATAAAGTTTGTTTTGATCAGATAACTTCTCTATTGGGTTATTTGAATCAAAACTGAGATTTTATCCTTTAGAATTTTATGTGGAAAATAAAAGATTCGCGGAGATTTTTTCTCGGGAGTTTGGCCTGCCGGATGACGTGTTTGGCCTGCCGAACTGGCCTGTTTGGCCTGCCGATCAGCAGGAGATAAGATTACGCGTTTTCACGTGGATCTTATCAGATATTGATCCGAACTTGATTCTGTTTCGAGTTTTTGAGACCTAATCTGATATAGACTGACCTCAGGACCAATAGCTATAAAAGGGAGTGAGTCTCATGATTTACTCAGGTCAAAAGAGATCAGTCGAGAGATTAAGAGTGATACTCTTCTAGTGAGCATCTGAAAACTCCTTGAGAGCTTTTTTTTTATAAATCACGAATACTAGCTTTGAGCTCTCTTTATTGGTTGGAAGGAGAGTCACCGGTGGAAGAGCTGTACGTGTGAGCCCACACTCACTCCAGTTGTGGATAGATTATAGCAAAGAAGACCAGTTGGTTGAGGCTCTTCTGGAACATTACTTCTCTACACAGGTTGCGGAGGTTCTTCGGCACACTGAGGTTAGTAAGATCTGTCTAATTTATACATATAACATGTCAAACTTGTGTTTTAGAAAATACTCTGATGAATTTTTTTTTTAAATTTCGTTGCGCACTTTGTTTCTAACATGTGTTAATCTAGCTAAGTATCGAAATTAGTTAACTCTAAAATTATTTGAACAATCAAATATAAAATAGAAAAATAACAAAACCAAAAAATATAAATGAAAATCTAAACAATAAAAGATTAGGGCATCCGATTTCACCTAAATTAATCCTATTCAAATTATCTAACTTAATCAACTGATGTTTACTCCTATGCCGATAACGAATTTCACTTAGGTAGTCATTAATATTTCTCAAGCATTAATAATTTATCCTAGTTAGCAAATTTCCTACATCTCTATAGAAACTCTAAACTTACCGAGATTCATTAAGAACAAGAAATTCATAGTGTCACACAAGTTTCATAGATATCTCTATCCTATGATGATCTCATGGCATTCAATCATGGTCTAATTTAATTATCGCTTCTCAGCCTCAAATTAAATCACCTATCATGCAAAAGGTGCACAAACTCTTACAAGCATTAAGATTAGATTAAACACCCAGCATAGATAATGAATAAACATCGAATTGAATTAAATTAAATAAAAGTGAATATTCATAATCTGGCTACATCATAGCCCTAGAATAGAGAAAATTAGTTCCTAATGAAACTAAAAACAATTCTAAATAATCTCCTAAACATGATGAGTGAAAGAAAAGAACTCTATTTGGATGCGAAGATGGTTTCCGTCTCCGGGTTGTACCGTTCTTCTTCTCCAAAGCAGTGAGTTCTCTCCTCTTGTTTGTAGTTTTCCTTTGTTGGAATTCGTGCTCCAACCCTTCATAATGTTCTATTTATAGGCTAGGGTTTAAAAGTGCAATTTTGGAAAGAAATTACACTAGAATTTGAATTGGGATCGCAATGGCGCCTAGGTTCGATTGTCTGGCGCCTAGTCTTCATTACGACGCCTAGGCGCCATGATTGTAGCGCCTAGGCGCTATATTTGCCCGTGGATGCCTTTCTGAACTGGCGCTTAGGCGCCATGAATACGGCGCCTAGGCTTTGAAGTAGCGCCTAGGCGCTATACTGGCCTCCTAAATGGTGCCTAGGAGCTCAAATTGTGGCGCCTAGGCGCTATGCTCTCGGGTTTTTTGTGTGAAACTTCATCTGTAGCAGTGCCTAGGCGACCAATAATTGGCGTCTGGGCTCCATTTCATCTCGATTCCACTTTTGCTCAATTTTCGGTCTGCTTTGCCTTGCGATTTGCCATTATGCATCGTTTTCCTTCAAAACCTATAAAAGAACATAAAATACTATTAAATTCTTATAAATCGCTCAAAACTAACAAAAATATTAAGTGAGAATCATCTAATTAATTAGCCTAAAACTAACTTATCAGGTGGAGTTAGGTGTAGTTTTACCGCTATGTTATGCTTGTAACCACAATATGAGATTCAAAAATTAATATAGTTTGGTGAATATGATTTTTTTATTTATTTTTTTAATTTTCTATGATGAAATTTACCAATTAAGTTTTTTATTGGTGTAAAAGAGACAACTTTTTTAAATCATCCTTCCTGCCAAAGGGTTTATATGTCCTTGAATTTTTTAAAAAATTCCCCTACATAGATATCAAAACTTATTTATCCTATAAAAGAACTAAAGTTTGTATAAATAATAAAATGTGTATTTCTTTTTTTTTTTACGTCATAGCCAAATTATATTACAAAAAAAAAAAAAAAAACCACACGCATCACACAACTTATGAAACAAAAAATTAACAATGAATCTTTTGCTGAACAATGATCATTTATCTAAAAAAGTTATCATGCAAACTTATTTTATTTCATTTTATTTGGCTAAAAATCTTACAATATTAGGTTTTTTTTTTTTTTTTTTTTTGTATGTTCACCCCCTAAACTTTTCAAACTTTGGTTACTTGTTCCTTAAACTTTAAATTTTGGCAATCCAATCCTTCAACTTACTAAAATCTTGCAATGTGTCAGTTCTACTAAATTGTTCACAATTTTGGTTGGATTTTGAGGGATTGAGAGTTTGGGGAATCGAAAAAATTTATGTTAGGATTTTGGACCTTTTGATTGATCATGCTTTTCTGTCACTAATTTAATACAACCATAAGAAAATGGGGCTCATTGCAATCGTTAGCAAGTTAGGGTTGTAATCTGTAAAATTAAAAGTTTAGGGGTAACTTGCCCAAGCAAAAAAGTTTAGGGGCAATGTGCAAAACATGTGTTTCTTTAATTGAGTGATTTCCACCAAAAATTATCCATCGGCTGGCAATGCATACTAAAATGTTTGTTTCTCATAATTGATCATGTTATATAATCACTTAAATTATTGCTTTTAAAGGTTAATTAACGAATGAACTATACTTTCTTTTTTTTTTTTTTGGCACTGTCATTGTTTACATACTACTTGATGGAAATTTGGATTGAAGACTTGAAACACGTTTTTTTAACCTTTCAGAATATTAAATCGACGCCTGCTCTTTCGTGCCCAGTGCACGTTTATAGCCTTATTGTCCATGCCAAGTGTGCGCACGAGCCACAATACCCTTTTATGCACATGTCATCGACCTCTTCAAAAGAGTAATAAACAATAAATTGTTTTCTCACTTAATAAGTATCTAATGGGAGACTTTAGTTGTCTATAGTATGCTTCTTCGTACTAATACTCTGAACAAGTCCAACACTACCCCAGCACAAGGTGCAAATTTTAGGCGCTTCTATCGGTATCAAAATGCTTTTTAATGTTTATTTCTTCCAACAATTGTTGTACCTGAGAACCCAAAAAGTTCTGTTGCATTGCATGCTTGGCACAAGCTGTCTATGCATGAGTATCTCTAGCTAATAAAGAGTCTTCAGAACATGAGATTCTCAAATTCAGATGCACTTTTGCACTTATTTTTCAGTCTTCAAGGTGGATTCGGCATTATCAACATAAAAATCATAGCAATAATATCTTTTGTACATAAACAGATAAACTGTCCTCAACAAAAAAAATAAAATAAAATAAAATCAAAATTAAAAGGTAAAAACTTGTACTTGTTTTGAATGAGAAAATTGCACGGGTTGAGAATCTTTTTTCTTTCTCCCATGGAACAAAAAGGGGCCCTAGTATTTGAATCTCACACTTTGCTTTAGACCGAGTCTTTCATATTCTCGAACCAATCAAAATCAAACCAAAGGAACCGAAAAGAAGAAAAGAAAAACCAAACAACGAAAAGCAAAAGATAAAGCGACGGCCAGGGATCATTCTTTTATTCCTTTATTACCTTACTTTGTTTTCACTTTGGACTGATTGGATAATATTCACCGTTTCATCTTTAGATTAAATCTAGTTTTTTTCATAAATTTGAACGGCAAGATCCATGCTCTTTCCCACACAGAAACCGGGAAAAATTTGTATCGAACAACGGGAAGAGAAAAAGGAAAGAAAGACAATTTTATACTACCAATTAAGTAGGGTGTTTTAACTATAAAATTAACCAATTAACGGTTTAATCTATGATTTAAAAGTAGTTATATATTAGACGCTGTAAATTTTTAATTAAACGGTCACAAATTAAGCCATCAAAATATCAATATGATGAATAAAACACCATGCTCTAAGGTGGTACTCCAATAAAGATCTTTAATAAGAAAGCGCAATTATTGGGAGCGTGTTCCTGTTGAACGAGACACCAATCAAGGTAATTTTGTTCTCGATAAAAGAGCAAACTTTGATTTGGCTGCTTTTGTTGGAACCACGAGCCACCAAAAAAGCGACTTATATTTGAAAGGAAAGAAAAAAAAAAAAAGCACATAATTTAGAAAGCAAAAGAAAGAGACAAACAAAATGATTGATATCCATGTAACAAGCTTACACCATGTTAATGCCAGAGACTAGAACCTTTCTTGGGCAATGTTTCAAATTTACTTATAATATCCAACTTTGTCTGTTTTTTCCCATACAAAAGTCCATGAATTCTGTCTCCAAAGCATATTTACTAGACAAGGCAAACACCAAGAGCGGGGATCTCTCCATTCTCCAATCTCCACCCCCAAAAGTTTCATCTTTTCTCAAGGCTCTTTTTTTTTCCCCCTCTCTCTTGCTTTGGCCCTTTGCATAACAATTGTTGAGCTTTAGTTTCTTAACAATCTGCAGATCTTAAGGAATGCTTTCAAACCAAAAATACTCAGCTTTAACTATTAATAAATAAATAATCACCCCACAAAAGAAAAAAAGACTAAAATCCTCAAAAAAACAACTCTCACAATACAATACCGCTATCTCATGCATAAATTGCATGTTTTTATACAGGCAATGAATTTTTTTTGGGCATTCAGAGCCCAAATGAACAATCCTTTATAAAGGGGAAAAAACGTTTGCCTGCCACACTATATTTTTCATGCTTCAACAAGTACCTGATAAAAGCATTTTTCAGGCACCAGGTGGTTGTCCGGTCTTCACTGCTTTCCTGCACAAGAACATAGGATCAAAAGAATATTAGGAGAACTTTGAGAGGAAATTATGAAAAGGAAAAAAAAAAAAAAAAAACTTTTGTGGGGTTATACTATTTTTGGGAAGTGTTCCATTTTTTGCATGGTGAAATGAGCAAGATATTAAAAGAAATTGGTTTTGAGTACCAGAAAAGAGCAGAGTATGCAATACATGTTTCTTTTCCATAATTAAACTTGTGTCCAATTCACTCTCTCTCTAGGTCCCTCTTAACTAACATACAAGCCCTTCTAGAGTTAAAACTTGGTACTATCACTTCTGATAATATTAATTAAAAAAAGAAAAACCAAAATACATACCTGTTGTGAATGGGATCGGGCCCATTAGGCACTCTTCTCTTGCTCACATAATTAAAGAAATTGGAGGTCCCATGAAGAGAATCTCTCTCTCTTCCATTCCACTTCCAATGCTTCAACATTTCAGCTGATGCTGAAACTGTTATGGTGACCGTTTTGGCGGCGCGATCGGCTATAATCCCGGCGAAGAGAAACCAGGAGACAACAAAAAGCAGAAGAGCTCCAACAAAAACCCTCAAGACCTTGCGTCTAGTACCGGCACTCCCCATTTCTCTTTTCCTCTTTTTGTCCATGTTCATGACTTACTCAAAGAACATTACTATTGGCCATTGAAAAACGAGGAAACTGAAGAAGATAAAATTAGGAAATCTAACACCGTAATAAGATGATTTATCTGGTTGGCGGGTAAAAAGCAGCTGGGATTCTATCAAAAGGCTAAAATCAGACAAGTGGATATCCCTTGTTTGTTAGACTCAGATAAAAAAGGGCAGAGAGGAGATAGAGGGGAAGGCTAATACACGAAAAGTCAATATATTATAAATAGAAGATAAAGTATCTGACACTTGACCAATGAATGTAACATTTTTTTATCCTTTTGTGTAATATTTAATTTGTTTAACTGGATCATAAATATTACAAATACTTACTTGATTATATCTATTGAGTGTCATGCTAAAATAAATTGAATATTACACATACATATAAATAATATTAAAATAATAAAAAAATATGATTGGTGTATGTGCTAGACTAGAGACAATTTCTAACCTTTTTACTTGTAGTTTGAATTTATTTGTATCTTGAGATCTGATAATATTAGATAATTTACCCAATTTTGTCACCGTAATGTATATGCATATGGGCAATGGAGCACTATAAATAGTGTTACTTATTGGTGAATTTTTTCACTAGTCTCTAAATAAACACACTGTGAAGCGGCGTTAGAACTTTGCCCTATTTTCTTTCTTTTTAATTTTGTTAGTATAGTACAAAGGATTTTAAAATTTCTACTCACTTTAGGGCATTTGAAATGGGTTCCATGTTTCTCTTTGGTTTGTGCATTTTCATGCAGCAATAACAGAGACATAAGACATAGAATCTGGTGCCCAGACGAATCAACAGTGACATAAGAGGGAAGAACTCGCTTATCATTGGTCGGGCATTTCCAAGATATCTCATCATTTTGATCACATGCCAAAGAGCTCTCACTCTCACAAACATGTACAGTTTTGTTTTCTAATAAAATAGGGGAATATTTGTGACAGAATTTTTTTTTGGTGTTTTCTTGTTTTAGGCATGGATTAAAATTTTAACAATTTCATATGAAATCGTTAAAAATTTACGGCACGTAATACATAACTATTTTCAGTCGTAGATCAGATCATTAAAAAGATAATCCGAGATCTAAAACACATATGCTTTATTAGTAAAAGAAAATTGCCTTTTCTATCGTAAAACTTCACCATAAAATTTGTATTTTTTTAATCTTCATTCTACATGTGTAACAATAGAGAAAAATGACCGGAAAGACAAGAAAATAATGGATTATCAATACTTACCAAGGTATTGTAACACCCCTGAATTTTTAAAATGAGATTAGTTATGTTAAGTTTAATTATTAATTGCGTCAAGTATAATTTTGGTGTTAATTTTTGTTCATTTAAGATTTGTTGTATTTGTTATATTTAAAAATTTGAGTTTTAGTTTTTAAAATACCAAATGATATTCTTACACCATACTTTTTCCCACATTTACAAAAATGTCCTTGAGCCTTTATTTCTCTCATTTTTTCTTTCTTTCCCATTTTTCTTTTCTTTCCTTTTTCTTTCCCGTTTTCTCTCAGCTCTCTATCTCTTCTTTGCAAAATTTCATTCCCAAGCTTTAAACCCGTTGATTTAAAGCTAAGACACGGAGATTCAAGCCAAAAATCCTCATCAAAAACACTTATTTAAGGTTAGCCCTTTTTATCCAAAACTTTTTACATTTTTTTTATTTTCAAATCAATTATGAAATTGTTTAAAATTTGAGGAAAATAGTTTCTATTTGTTTTAAACTATTTTTTCATGTTTATTGTATGATTTTTATGCATTAGAAACTATTTTAGAATCAAAAATATTGATTTAAAGTCGATTGCGTCTCGGATTTTTGAAGCAAGGTATGTTGATATCGCGTAGCGCGGTTGATCGCGTGAAGTGTAGTGCGGTCGACTACACTGCATAAGTTCGGCAGGCCAAACTTATATAACCGGCAGGCCGAATTGTGCAGGTCCGGTAGGTCAAACTCAATTTTTGGTAGGCTTATTAGGCAACATGAAAATTGTATTTTTACTCATAGTTTTCAATGTTTAATGATTTAGAAATGTTCCAAAAAGGATTACAATTTTGTGTCATGATTATTTTGAGTTAAAAGGCACATTGATAATTAAACTGACATAATGATATTTGTTAAATTTGATTTATGATTTTAAATGCAGTTTTTAAGCTCTTCAATGTTGATTGGAGCTTACGTTGAATTTTATTTGAAACTTACGTTATTGGAATTTCAAATGAGGTAGGATATATATATATATATATATATATATATATATATATTTCTACCCCTTTCTTTGACAGCCCTTTTTAAACTGTTTTGGCCAAAACTTTACCTTTTGAATGATTGATGAAAATAATTTCTGTCTTTGATTTTGAAGAATTTTATTCTGATATTCCTTTCGAATTTTCAAAACCCATACGATGATGTTTTATCAAGTTGCTTTCAAGTACGTATTTTTATTGATTTGTTAAGAATTTGAGATTTATCTCAAATAGAGTGGTTTGTGAACAATTCTCTGTTTTTGATTACTACTTTTAAAATAACTTGTTTTTAAATAATTATCCTACTAAGCTTTCCGCTTACATTTTCCTATTTTTAAAAAATTTCCCTTCCACGTTTAAAGAGAAAAGAAGGTCCTAGGATAGAAACCTAGCTCTTTGGGTAGAAATGGTACTTTCTATGGAGCTGTGGTATGATGCATGTACTGTATGACTTGTCCCGGTGTTGATATAGTTTTCGTCTCTGTCAACTATATATTTTTAATTTATTTTAAGAGATGATGATTTTCGATAGTTTTCAGTATTCTTGTATTATTATCATTGATGTTATTTGTATTTCATTTACCTACCGACCTTCGTGGTAAGCGACCACTGATGGTAAATGATAATAATGTCTCGGCTATCCACCTTTGTGGCATTCACGTGAAGATGATCGCCGATGATATTTATTTCAGCTGTGAAATATACTTTATTTATTTACTTTTTCTTGATTTACCTCGTTAATTAATTCATCTTATTTACCTTAATTTCAACTTCTTTCCCTAAAACTCACTAACCCCTCCGAGGGGCGTCACAGGTGTCTTGCTTGGTAAGTGTCTAACCTTGAGCTTCGGAATATAAGACTTCAGAATTACAAAGAGAAACAAAAAAATAAATAAATAAATAGTTATGATAATCTTATCCAACTTTGGCAATATTGAAAAATTTGAAAGTAAAGCACCGGATATGGAATGTTTTCCAACCAGCATATTTTAAATTTGAACTGGTCGGTTCAACGAAAATAGTTTCAAAGATTGGCTTGTAGTTGTATAACTTGTATTGTCTAGAATATCCCAAAGAGTCACTTGAGTGGGAAAAAAGAGCTTCAAGATAACAATTTTATCAACCATCACTCGGTAAGTTGTCGTTTTCATGGAATCCTTTCTTTTGGATATATGACCACATGAAACATGCACAGAGAAAGCTTTCCTATTTATACCATATTGTATTATTGTTAATGAATATTGGAATTTTTATGATAGTGACTAAAAATAATTTTGTACCATATGTCATAAATTTTTAACCTAAATAGTCAAAGATTTGACTGTTAAAAAGTTAATCCGACAACTAAAATGTTCTATATGAATTTGAATAGCATTTTCTATTATAAGGATTCCCCACTCTATAAGTAAAGAAAAAGAAAAAAGAAAAGGGACGGTCCCCTGCCAAACTTTGAACTAGTACCATCCTAACAAGAAACGAATCTACCAGATGCAAAACCTTCTTTTAGGAATGTAAATTTGGAGATGTAAGGTTGTTGACAGAAAACAGCCTCAATAAGTTTTGAGATGTACTATGCAGTCCAAATCTCAGTCATTGAATAATAGAAAATAGCTTGTTTCCAAAACAACAATATTAGTAATTTTTTTATGCTAGAATAGGGTCGGCTCAATGTGAATGGAGTCCTTAGGTGGGATTTTGCGAAAAAGGCCTATCGTAAAACTACATGTACTTTTATACTTAAAATCTATTCTCTTATTATCTAGAATGCAAAATATTAGTTGAATTTTGGACTCAAGTTTTGCTAATATATCTCTTCAATTTAGTAGATACCATCTTGCATGATCACAACCAATATATTTTATTATTATCCTTTTCTATCACCATTTCAACATAATATCCTTATCAGTAGAGTATCCATGTCAATGGCGTAGGTTGGAACTTGTCAAAATTACATAAAAATTAATAAACTAATGTCAAGGATCTTGACTTTTTGATACCAAATCACTTGGCGTAGTAAGGTCCTATTTTAAATGGCTTCAAACAAACATTTTTTGACTTGTTAGGTCGACGAAAAATTAAAAAATGGTGTCTATATTTTCAATCTTACCTAAAAGCGTAGCATTATATATAAATTTTATCAAGACAAAAAAAAAAAAAAAAGCATTTAAGCCAAGTCTAACTATGTCAGATTTTTGTGAGTCCCCAACACCACACTACACGATAATTTCAAACCTCATGATTTACATGCACACTAAATCTTAAAAATTCAACCCTTTCAAAATACAAGTCCACTTTCACCGTTGGCTTGTTTCCCACATTCCCCTTCAAGCTGGCAAGGATTTTTCATTCCTGACTTTGGGATAATCGCTTGAAATGATGCAAATTAATTGGGATAATTGTTCAATTCTTTGGTTGGTGGACACTTAGGGATAATTTTCAACCCATGAAAAAAATTGGGAACTATAACTCTGTAAATTGGTTGTGGGTGGACACATAAGGTGTACATGCAAATCGTTCCACTGCCTAATTTTTCTTCTATGAAATGTCTAGCCACTTTGATGTGTTTTATTCTGTCATGCTAAATTGGGGTTGAATAAGTTTGTCCACTTTGATGTGTTTTGTTCTGTCACAGTAGAGTCTGATAGGTTCATCCCACTTGATCTTCAAGTCTTCAAGAATTCTCTTCAACTACAGTAACTCGTATATTCCTTGCGCCATTGCTTTAAACTTTGTTTCTGCACTTGACCTTGCCATCTCCTTTTGTTTCTTACTTCTCTGAGTCATAAGATTACCACCAAAGAAAGTACGCACAATAGCTTGAGATGAATCTTCTCAACAAATGATCTTGCATAGTCAACTTCCGTGTATGCTTCAAGTACCACGCCATCATTTTAAGGGATCAATGACATATATATTTTTTTTTTGTGAATTGAAACTACCGTATCTTGATGAAATACTTTAGTCTTCCTAGTTCTTTTGTTTTAAATTCTTTAGCTAGAAACTGCCTTGGAGCCTGGATTTTCTTATCATCATTCCTTGTCACAATTATATCGTAAACGTATACTAAGAGAGGTGTAATTCCTCCTTAAATATGAGTGCTTAATGAACCGTGTATGATTTCCTTGATTTCGTTTGTATTATGTGGCTAACATCACTTTTAAAAATCTCCCAAACCAAGCTCTTGGCGACAATTTGAGGCTGGATAAGGCTTTTCTGAACTTGCACATCTTATTAATTTCTATATTACTTTCAGGGCTGGCTTAATAAAGTTTGAGGCTTTAAGCAAACTTTTTAAAAGATGCATTTTTATAGGAAAATTTTTTATGAAATATTCTACATTAAAATTTAAAATTAAGAAAAAACAATCTTTTATATCATTCAATAACAAGCAAAAAATTATGTTTAACAAACACAAAACAAAAAAAACAAACAAAATATAATTATGTCAAAGTCAATAAACAAGTTTCCTACTAAAAAAATAAGCAAGCTTTAAAGAGAAAATTAGAGCATACAGACATGAGAGAAAGAAAATAAGATTTCAGACTTTTAGTTTTTTCTTTTTGAATATTAATACAATTTTTTTTTTTGTTACATTTATCATCATCATCATCATTATCATGAAGTATTTTATCATTGCATTGTCACTAATTTGAAATTTCATATTAAAAAAATTAAGTTGAAATTTGAAATAATGATGGACCATTTTTTTATAGAAAATGTTTAAGTCTCTTTTTTGAAAGGAAAGGATTAATGGTTCGTTTGGTGCGCGAGTTTGGAATGATGTGGTTGATAACTTTATGGTTTAAACTGTGGGTTCTAAACTATATTGTTTAAACAGTGGCTTTGAACTGATGTTTAGAAGAAAATGTTTAAAATGAGAATAAAACATCACATCAAGTTTGAAACAAAAACTGATGTTTAAAAAATTATAGTTTATGAAAAACAAACCAAAATAATAATAGTTTTTACTGTAAAAAATGGTTCAAACAATGTGAGCTTGAGGGGAGCAAATTTTAGATTTTGGAGGTTTTAACGGTTTTAAAACTATCTCCATAATTTAAACTGGTCTTAGTTATTATCCTACCAAATCCCAGTTTGAACTGTCTTAAACGGTTTTGAACCTACGTGTCAAACAACCTATATGCTGAATTTTTTGAAGGGATATTTGTTTTACCTTTTTATTTTATTTTTTAAAAAAAATACATAATTATAATTGGTTTGGTTACCTAAAAAGTATCAATGTGGTTTAATACTCTTTAAGAAAATGCCACTCCATCAATGTATAAATAATGAAAAATATTTTTTAAAAATTTTAAAATAAGACCAATCTAAATACAACCTATTTTTTAAGAAAAAATTAAGACCCTCTTAAATTTAGGGTCCTAAGTGGTTGCTTAACCTCCTACAGGTTAAGCCAGCACTGTTTACTTTCAAATCCAAGTAGGACCTCTATGCATATCTCTCCCCCCCAACCCCCCCCCCCCCATATCGCGTGGAGAAAAGTATACTTAACGTCAAATTGTTGTAGATGCCCATTAAATTTGGCAATCCAAGGAGCAAATGTAATCATCTTAGCAGAAAAGCAAATGTTTATTGATAATCCACACCATAGGTTTAAGCTCTATACTTAGCTGGCTAGGTTGAAATAGCTTAAAAAACAAGCAGCTTTTTGACTTAGTGTGTAGAATATTGAAAAATGGTATTTGTATTTCAATCTTCAATCTAACTCAAGAAAATACATGCTTGGCATTGTATAAAGATTTCGTCAAAACAAAAAAATAACAATAATTAAGTTAAGTCTAACTATATTAAATTTTTAGGATTTGCCTTCACACTAAATCT
The DNA here is from genome assembly GCA_025403435.1 of Artocarpus heterophyllus. Classification (NCBI taxonomy): domain Eukaryota; kingdom Viridiplantae; phylum Streptophyta; class Magnoliopsida; order Rosales; family Moraceae; genus Artocarpus; species Artocarpus heterophyllus. The sequence continues at coordinate 1,640,041 of CM046347.1, read as the reverse complement.
CATAATTACAAGCCTCGTGAAATCCCATGCATGTTAATAGAGTGTTTAAGAGAGTAGTTTAAACTATCATTTTAGGTTTTAGAATTGTAGCATGTGAGAGCTTCATACTGTTTACAGTTTAAAACATTAGTTTAAATTATTCTTCTAAACACAATATAAATCTTACAATTTCTAACCTCACAACACATAAGTCAACTATCTTCGTTGGCTTGTTTTCCCAACTAGTACAAAAGTTGTTTTTGGATGTGTTTAGGTAGACACACAAAACGTTTTTGTAAGTTCTTTTAGAACAAATCATCTCCTTGGTCTTTATTTTGACGCCCCGGTTTTTTGAGGTCGTCACTTGACTTTCTTAAACTTCATTTCATAAATAGTAATCTTACTTACTTAATAAAAAAATTTATTTTAATATTTTTTTACTAAATAAGTAAAATTACTGTTTACAAAATTAAGTTTAAAAAAATTAAATGATGACATCAAAAAAACGGAGCGTCACATTTATGGAGAAAGAGCTTATAAAAAACTTTTTTATTTATATTTTTAACTTTATATCTATGAACAACAAATTAAAATTTTTGATCCATATTCTTATACTAAATTACAAAGCTTTTGATCTATGTAAATAAATAAATTTAAAAACTTTTCTGAAATAAAAAAATTGCTTTAACATCTATTATTTAGAGAATAATTAAAAAAATTTTATCTATGTTTTTTTTCTGATTATATTGCTAAAAAGTAACGGTAAAAATTAAAAACTATCAGCAACAGGTACCCGAATTGTTCTTATCGTCGTAATAATTAATGCAATCGTGGAATTTCCAACGTTATTGAAAGTAGACAAAAATATGAAATAAAAAATGCGGACAGTCTAATAAAAACCTAGCGGTTCTCAGGGCCATCAGATATGGTATTTATTATCATAGCACCAAAGAAAAACATTGAGAACTGCTATTAGTTTCCCAACAAAAACCAGCCACCATCAATGCCCCAAATCATTCAAAGCCTTAAGTACTGATTTCCAAGCTGTGTGGGACCTACAACAACAAACCCCTTGCAACGTACTGTGAGGAATCCAAGTACAGACACAAACTGACAGACTAGTCAGAATTACCACTTTAGAAATCTGAAAAAATAAAAAATAAAAAAAATAAATTGAGCTTTACACCGAGCTCGTTACTGCCCTCCTATTTACATATATAGTTTACCCTATTGGTTACGTTTGTAAATATTACAAATTTTTTATATATTATAATAAAAAATAAAAAATTATTACAATATAAAATTTTTATATATTATAATTTTTAAATTAAAATTAACCGTTTCAATTTTTTTCCAACAGCTTATTAGTTTGTTTCACCAATTTTAATCTAAATTATTTTTATTACAATATTTTTTTTATAAAAATTTAAAAAATTTAAATTTTAGATCGAACTTTCAATTCCAATAGGAAGTACTTGTTATTCTTTTCTCGATAACGGCAACACGAAGAACTTCATATGGTCGAGTACTTGCCATTGTAGGTCACCATTTTTCATTAGATCAATCAATCTAGTGGTAAAGACAATCATGTCATATCTCAGATAAATTTCTTGTTCTAGAAATGCTAGACCAAAATGTTAGAAAATAATTTTTTATGTGGGTCAACATATGTAATTAAATGTGTTATATAATGTTATATTAAAGTAAAACCTAAATTAAAGTAATATAATTAAGAAAAAGTTAAAAGGTTTTTCTTTTGGGTATTAATATAATGTATGAGTTATTATTATTATTATTATATGTGTAGATACCAATTTGTAATTTTTATTTTTTATGATTGGTAAAACTGAAAATACATTAAAATAACTAAATAAAGTTATTTATTCTGGTTATGGTCCTCAATTTTCATACGTATGATTCATTCAGAAAGTTTACAGAAATCATGCTTCTCTGAAATCTCATCTTCAGAGAAGTTTCAAGGAATACGTATTAGATTGGAAGACAATAAGCCACAAAGATCCAAAATCATGATCAAGGTATGCTTTCGTAATTTAGAATGATTCCTCTTAATGATTTGACATGAACGATCTTAGTAGACCATGATTAAATTTGTTTCTACAAGTGGTATTAGAGCAGTTTCATATTGAGTCATTGAAAAATTTTTCTCAAAATTTTGGCTGAATGTTTACATTGAAAACAATTATGGATATTTGGTTGTTAAATATGGATTCATTAATATGTATACGTATATGTACGTATGTGGAATTAATAATGGTTGTAATCAATTAAAAGGATTCATTAACACATATGTACATATGGATTCGGTTTTTTATGGATTCCCAATTTCAAGGAAATCGTTGATAATGGGCATTTAGTAACCTGTGGGATTACCGGTGGCAAACCCACTGCCGCCAGCAAGGAATTCTGGCCGAGACCGTCAGGCCTCACCGGAGAAGGAGAGACGCGGCCTCTGGCAGTGATGATGCAAGGAAACGGCGGCCAAAAGCTGTTGTTCCATCGGGGATGCTTGGTTTCGCCAAGGGGAGAGAAAGGGCTGTTTTTAGGTTTCGCAAGCGGCTTGTTGTTCCGCAGCCGGCGCCCTCCGGGTGCGGCCGTGAAGTCCCACTGGCGAGCAGAATCACGGTCGCCTAGCAAAGTCTCTGCCAAAATGTGACTGGTTCTTTGGCCCGTTGCCAGATAAGACCTAGGGGCTAAACCCCTGGGTGACCAGACTAAAAAAAAAAAAAAAAAGGAAGGGGGGGCTGGATTTAGATCCGGGTCGAGTCAACCTGACCCGGTCCACTTTTGACCCGGACAGGGTCAACAGTCAACGTTGACTTTGATCCGTTGACTTTTTGACCATTTTTTTGGGTCAATTTTTGGGTGTAACTTAAAATTCAAATTGTGTTTTTAGATTATTAATATTATCAAATTAATTGATTGAACCAATAAGCTACAAAGTAGACTCTTTGTGGATGTTAATTAATTTGTGATATTAAGATAGTTGTGTGAATTTAATTCATGCGAATATTAATCGGCCCAAAGGAAGTTTAATATTTGGCCAAATTAAATTCATACATGTAATGATAAATATGTAACAATTATATGGTTATTTTTAGCATATAAATAATAAGTAGATCCAAAGATTAGCTTATTATTTGACATGATTTATTATTAATATTTGATCACTACACTAGGAATACCACTTACAAGTTAATATTTCTATCCTAAGACTAAATATTAATGTAGTTACATGTTTCTTGTGATGAGATTAACCATTGTTTCAATTTTATTGGTTGTTTTATGTAAAGTCTTATATGAATATGTGATTTTGTTCTTTGTTCAGCTATAGCATCATTTTCCTCGATATTTGCAAGTGTTAATTCCATTCCTATGCTGAATGAGACTAACTTCAAAGACTGGAAAGAGAATGTGTTAATCATTCTTGGTTGCCTAGATCTGGACTTAGCCATAAGGGTTGAACGTCTCACTATTACAGATTCTAGTTCCACTGAGGATAAAAAGGAACTTGAAAGATGGGATCGTTCTAACCGAATGAGTATGATGATCATTAAGAGAGGTATTCCAGAAGTCTTCAGGGGCACTGTGCCTGATGAGGTCATTACAGCCAACAGTTTCCTTGAGGTCATTGAGAAATGCTTTGTAAAGAATGATAAGGCTGAAACAAGCACGCTTTTGGCGAGCTTGATTTCAATGAGGCATAAAGCAAAAGGAAACATAAGAGAGTACATCATGGAGATGTCTCATCTGGCTTCAAAATTAAAGATATTAGATCTGGAAATTTCTGACGACCTTCTAGTGCATCTTGTCTTAATTTCTCTTCTTGCACAATTCAGCCAATTCAAGATCAGTTACAACTGTCAGAAAGAGAAATGAACTCTTAATGAGTTAATTTCTTATTGTGTGCAAGAGGAAGAAAGACTGAAGCAAGAGAAGACTGAAAGTGCTCACTTGGCTAGCACTTCTAAGGACAAGAAAAAGAAAAGAAAGAAGAGTAATGAAGCTGCTAAAGGTCTAGCACAAAAGAAACAAGATAAGGATAAAAAAGATGGAGATGCTGGTTGTTACTTTTGTGATAAACCTAGACACATGAAGAAGGTCTACACCAAGTATCATGCTTGGCGTGCAAAGAAAGGTATGCTTCTCATTTTGGTTTGTTTTGAGGTTAATTTAACTTCAGTGCCAAGACACACTTGGTGGATTGATTCAGGTGCCACTACTCATATAAGTGTGTCTATGCAGGGTTGCCTGAGCTGCCAAAAGCCAATTGATGCTGAAAGATTCATCTATGTGAGCGATGGCAAATCGGTAGAAGTTGAAACAATAGGGCACTTTAGGTTATTGTTAAGTTCTGGTTATTATTTGGATTTGAAAGAAACTTTTGTTGTACCGTCGTTTAGGCATAATTTGTTTTCTATTTCTGCTTTGGACAAATCTGGATACTATTATTGTTCATTTGGAACTAGTCAGTTTAGTCTTTCCTTAAATTCAAATGTTATTGGTCTCGGTTCTTTACCATTTCAAGATAACCTATATTTGCTTGATACAGTTGCTTCTTATAATGAAACCTTGCATGTTAGTTCTCGTGGCATAAAACGTAAATAAATAGATGAGAATTCCGTTGTATTATGACATAAGCTATTGGAACATATTTCAAGGAAAAAGATGGAAAGGCTTGTGTCAGATGGAATTCTTATTTCCCTTGATTTTACAAATTTTGAAATATGTGTTAATTGTATTAAAGGGAAACAGAAAACAAAAGGGGATTGAGTGCCAATAGAGCTACGAATGTCTTAGAATTGATACATACGGACATTTGTGAACCATTTCCTGTGGCTTCATGGAATAGTCAACAATATTTTGTATTGTTCATAGACGATTACTCTTGGTATGGCTACCTATATCTCATCACAAACTTTGGATGTGTTCAAGTCATATAAGGCTGAGGTTAAGCTTCAACTCAACAAAAGACTTAAAGGCGTCAGGTCTGACCGTGGTGGTAAGTAATATGGCAGATATGATGGATCAGGTAAACAATGTCCAAGACCTTTTGCTAAATTCCTAGAGGAATGCAAGACAGTCCTTCAATATACCATGCCAGGTTCACCTAGCATGAATGGTATAGCTGGGAGACGAAACCGGACATTTAAGGACATGGTGAGGAGTATGATTTGTCATTCCACCTTATCTGAATCCCTTTGGGGTGAAGCACTCAAGACTGCAACTTACATTCTCAACAGATACCAACAGAAGCAGTAGCCAAAACACCTTATGAGCTTTGGATTAGCAAAAGGCCTAGTCTGAAGCATTTACATACTTGGAGTTGTCCAGCAGAGGCAAGGCCTTATAGACCAGATGAAAAGAAATTAGACTCCAAGACAATGAACTGTTATTTTATTGGTTACTCTGAACAGTCAAGGGGTTGCAAATTTTATAATCCCACTACTAAGGCTATTTTTGAGACGGGAATTGCAACATTCTTTGAAGATCTTGAGTTTGGGGGGAGAAATAAGGTTAGAGACTTTGTTTTTGAGGATGAATTTAATCTTGTTCCTCTTGTTCAAGAGGGATTGGTTCCTATTCCTACAATTGCTTTTGACAATGTTCAGATTTCTATCCTTGACATTGATCAAGTTGCATATCAAGAACAACCAGACATAGTCGTTCAACCCCTTGAGGTGCAAACTCAACAACCTCAAGAACTAAAACCTCATGAACTTGTGTCATTAAGGAGATCCACTAGAGAGAAAAGAAGTGCTATTCTGGATAATTATGAGGAAAGTGTTGGATTGATGGATGATGATCTGATCAATGTCTGTCAAGCCATGCATAGTTTGAACTCTAAAAAGTGGATGGATGCCATGAAAGATGAGATAAAGTCTATGAAGGATAATGATGTTTGGGATCTCGTTCCATTACCTGAAGATGCGAAGCCCATTGGTTGTAAATGGATATTTAAAACCAAGAGGGATTCAAAGGGAGATGTAGAGCGATATAAGGCTCGTTTTGTCGCTAACGGCTTTACTCAAAATGAAGGCATCGATTATAAAGAGACTTTCTCTCCGGTTTCAACGAAAGACTCTTTTAAGACAATTATGGCACTTGTAGCACATTTTGATCTTGAGCTACATCAGATGGATGTTAAGACGGCATTTCTAAATGGTAACATTGATGAAACGATCTATATGATGCAGCCAAAAAACTTTGAGTCGGGAGACCCAAAAAGTATGGTTTGTAAATTAAAAAAATCCATTTATGAACTTAAGCAAGCTTCTCGTTAATGGTATTACAAATTTCATCAAGTGATAGTCTCATTCGGTTTCGAGATGAATGTTGTAGATGATTGTATATACCATAAGTTCAGTGGGAGTTAGTGTATTCTCCTGGTATTGTATGTTGACAATATACTGCTTGCCACCAATGATATAGGTTTATTGCACGAAACCAAGAGTTTCTATCAAAGAAATTTGAAATAAAAGATCTTGGTGACGCCTCTTTTGTGTTAGGAATTAAAATACACCGAGATCGCTCTCGGGGTATTTTTAGGTTATCACAAAAGAGCTATATCGAAAAGGTGCTTAAAAGATTTGGCATGTAGGATTGTAAACCAGGAGATACCCTTCTGGCTAAAGGAGATAAGTTCAATTTAAGTCAGTGTCCTAAAAACGACCTTGAGGTTAAGGAAATGGAAAAGATCCCATATGCATCAGCTGTTAGGAGTCTAATGTATGCTTAAGTTTGTACTCGTCCGGATATAGCATACATTGTTAGATTGTTAAGTAGACATTTGAGTAACCCTAGAATGGATAATTGGAAAGCAGCCAAACGGGTTATGCGATATTTATAGAGAACAAAAGATTACATGCTTACATATAAAAGGTCAGGCAAACTCGAGATCATTGGTTATTCGGATTCAGATTTTACTGGATGTCAAGATAGTCCTCGATCCACTTCGGGCTATATTTATTTGCTTGCTGGATGAGCTATTTCTCGGAGGAGTACTAAGCAGTCACTCATAGCTTCTTCCATTATGGAGGCAGAATTTATAGCATGTTATGAGGCTTCCAATCATGGAACATGGCTGTGAGACTTTGTCACTGGGCTGCGAATTGTGAAAAGTATAGAAAGACCACTTAAGTTGTTTTGTGACAATAAATCTACAGTCTTATATTCCAACAACAACATGAGCTCTTTAAAGTCAAAGCATATAGAGATTAAGTTTCTTGTTGTTAAAGAAAGAGTTCAGAGTGGTCAGGTGTCTATAGAGCATATTGGTACAAACTCCATGATTGCGGATCCGCTTACAAAAGGGCTTTCACCCAAGATCTTTCATGAACACACTGCTCATATGGGTGTTTAGTTACTTGATGATATGCATTTTTAGTGGGAGTTTGTATTTGAATGCTAATTTTCTTTATATATAGACATTGTGTGTTTGTATATGTTTTCTGTAGAAATAAAGAATACAGTTTACTTACACTCTAATTTTGGTATGGTTTTGATCTCATTCAGATATAAGGTTGGACCAGTTGAAAATAAACATGTTTAGATCACTTTGCATGTAATTTCCATGCTATACATTCATACTTGATCTATGTCATTTGGTTATATCGAAATATGTGATCATTGATGGGTCTAGTCACATTATATTTGTAACAAAGACCGCTTTAGTTCTATGTTGGTATGATCAATAGACGAGATTGTTCAGGAATACCCTTTTATGTGATAGCAAAAATTGAGCTCGTTAAGGTAAACACTTTTTTGCAAAGAAACATACATGGCCCAAGTGGGAGATTGTTGGAAAATAATTTTTCATGTGGGCCAACATATGTAATTAAATGTGTTGTATAATGCTATCTTAAGGTAAAGCCTAAATTAAAGTGACATAATTAAGATAAAGTTCAAATGCTTTTTTGTTGGGGTATTAGTATAATGTATGGGTTATTATTATTATTATTATTATTATTATATGTGTAGATATCAATTTGTAATTTTCAGATTTTATGATAGGCAAAACTGAAAATACATTAAAATAACTAAAGAAAGTTATTTATTCTAGTTATGGTCTCCAATTTTCATACGTATGATTCATTCAGAAAGTTTACAGAAATCCTACTTCTCTGAAACCTCATCTTCAGAAAAAGTTTCAAGGAATACGTATTGGATTGGAAGACAATAACCCGCAACGATCCAAAATCATAAATCAAGGTACGCTTCTGTAATTCAGAATGATTCATCTCAATGATTTGACATGAATGATCTTGATAGATCATGATTAAATTTGTTCCTACACAAAATTTTGCGTAGACAGATTCTTCACACTAAAACAAATACCTTGTGCTGTAAAACAGGAAATTTCATCTCTTATATATTGACACGCAAAACCACATGCTTTTCCATTTGTTATCTTTGTTAGGTGTTATTTTGAAAATTTTTAGAAATATTTTTGTATATTTTTTGAAACAAAAAATTCAAAAACACTCTCAACATAATTTTTAAAAAATTCTCTTTTTTAAAACAAAATCATTTTCACATATTTTAAGAATACTATCAAATAGTTGTTTTTGGTGTTTTTAAAAATGTTCTTCCATGTTTTTGGAAACGAAGATTTCAAAAACACTCTTCTTAAGAGAGAGAGACCGAATACAGTGCGTACGGACAGTCAGCTAGAAGAGAGCTCTTCAGCTCACAGGAAACGCCTGAGCACATAATTCACACGAAAGTATTCTTTTAAAAAAAATAAAAAAGAGTTGTTAATTATTAACTGTGATTTACTTTTCTGATTTCGCTTCTTGTTGATAGCATGCCGGGTGAAGTGTTGTTTGCAGGCTTATAAAGAAAGTGCGATTGGTCCCAGTAAAGGTAAAGATAATGTCATCTATACTTGTACTATAGACTTTGTTTTCTCTCTCTCTCTCTCTCTCTATATATATATATATATATATATATATATAAAATAAGACGTTTGGTCCCAAAGTTCCAAAACATGCTCAAAAAAGGGGAAAAAAAAAAAAAAAAAAACCAATGCACTATGTGCTATGCGTGTGTACATGTATTTAGGTGAGAAGAAGGACAAGAATGTCACATGGGAACATAATTTAAATATCGATTCTACCCGAAGAAATAGAAGTCTCCAAAATGATTACCTATAAATTGAAATTAACAAAATGACTTTTTTTTTTTTCATTTTTAACAATGAGCTACCTACTTAGTTGTTTAGTGCAAAAAAAAGGTTGCATGTGCTCGTTTTAGAGTCATTTTGCAAAGTAAAATTTGAAAGAATTATTTTACGGGTAGAGCAATCTGTTAAATTCATTTTCACCAAGAACCCTTATTTTAAAAGTATTCTATTGTTTTTCTTAATATTATGATCATGTCCATTTTCAAAATTAAATCATTTGCCGGACACCTTTTTTTGCTTTTTCCTTATTTTGATTTTGACTATATTGTCATAAAAATATAGTCTTTATGATAATGAGCATTTGTACTCAAATATTACTGTCCTTTCTACATTTCTAATCTTTGTTTTTTTTTTTTTTTTGTTATTATAAGTTATATATGTTATGCTCACATTTAAAAGATGCAACAACAACAATAATGTTACGAAAATAGTACGATAAAAACAAAAAACAAAAAAATATACAGATATACGTAGAAACCTAAAACAAAAAAAAAACCACGAGAAGACTATAAAAAAATCACTAAACTTGAAAAAAGATTACAAGACGGTGATGATTAGGGCTGCTAAAAGTCGATAATACCAAACTCTAATGCAATACTTCAAATATATAGCCATAAACAAAACTTTAATATGTGATACAACTTTATATGTGATACAACCTACGGGATCCCTCCACTATTACAAATCTCATAAAAAATCCTATATTTATTCTTTCACCACAATTGTCGTACCGTGAGCATTTCAGGTCGGGCCAAACTTAGTTCAGATCACCGTACTCTAACAAATAATGTATATATAGGTTCTAAGACAAACATGTTAGCCCGCATAAGAACCACTCCAACCAAGTACTTTAACCCTATTCTCTCCTTATGGATTGGCTTGACTCGTCTTTCTTTCATTACCCACATGGGCCAGGCCGAGCAACCCCTTTTTACGACTCTAATCAACAAGAAACTTTGTTATCTCAGCCCTTTTTTGCCAATTAAATTAACAAGAAACTTTACTATCCCAAACCATTATTGCATCGATCCAATGTCATTCATATTATATACTTCTCACTTCTAGACGTTGCACGGTAGGATGGACCTTCACCCGAATTGCATCTCATTAATAGGATTTTGGGGCCAAGCATATGAGCGAGAGAGGAATGCAGTAATTTGTAATGCCATTCTAAACTGATTTTCTAAATAGAAGGATGAAAATCGAGAAAACTACATGGAATGTGTAACGCCCCTATGTGGGGGTTAACAGTTTTTAATGAGATAAAATAAAAATAAATAATAAAAGTAAAACCTTAAAAATAAAATTTGCCCGGGACTTAAATGAAAACTCTCAACTCAAAAATAAAAATATAAACGACAAATAAACCACAGTTTTAATGTAGCACCTTAAATTTAATAATATAAACTGTTGTCAATTCATTATGTTCCTCGCCGTACAATACAAGACGAGTCCATGTCATAGTTTCATATGTGATACTCATATAATATCAGTTCAACATAGATATAAATATAGTGCGACAAAACAATCAATTTTAATTCTATAAAAACCTCACAAAATATGAGTAATAGAATCCCTACCTTTCAAGCTTATCAACAATCTTTTAATCCTGGAATCAGTTAACGTTAGCTCCATACTCCCTTGATCCTAAGGCGTGCATAAGGACAATTAAAACTAAAGCACAACATACAACTACATTCATAAAATTTATTTTAATTTAATCTTAGAATTTCAAGAAATAACCACTGCCCATAGAGGTATTATAAAGTTTAACAATATAAATTTTCTGTCTAGGGCATATACACTTAGACTTCATACATATGCTCCAAAATAGTAACAAACATATACTTAGGTTTAAGAACGCAAATTTGAATAATCCTTTAGTATAAAAGAAAATTTATAAATGAAAGACTAAATTTGTTCATAAGATTCTAACCTCGGATTATGGTTAGTTGGAAGCTTGAAATGGCTTCAAAACAGGTTCCTTTACTTCGGTATGACTGAAATTCTTGCTCAAATGGAGGTGATGGTGGCTGATTTTTATGGCTGCCTTGAAGAAGTTCTCTAAGTATTTTGCTTCAGCAAAGAAATGAGAAGAAGAGTGTGGGAACCGTGGAAGAGAAAGGAAGAAAAGATGAAGTCTTTGAAGAGAAGTGATAGAAACAATTATAGAGGAGACATGTTAAAGCATGTCACGGAGGAAATAAAGAAAATGAGGGTCAAGAGTAGTTGGAAAAGATATCCTTATGTCTCATATAAAGACTTTAACACACATAATGCCAATATGACATTTTTGAGATTTATTAGAAGTTCTAAGGCTTTTTAGTAATCATACTAAATAAATATAGGAGAATTTTAGAAAATTTAAAAATAGATAAAAATAAATATTATAAAATAAATTTAAATGAAGCAATTTTTTTTTTTATACATTAAAAATTAATTTAATTACCTCAATACCCGTTAGGAGAATAACGGGTGTCACAGCTCTACCCCCCTTAAAGAAATTTCGTCCTCGAAATTTCAATTCTAGCAATACTAGTAAAATTATGATTCCACTATGATTCCAATTCTGAGTCTAAACCGTTAATGTTATTTGTCCTCCAAATTTAAGTTATCGTATTTCCACTTATTTACTTGCATAATAAATCTTACTCCTAAATCCCTCAATAAGAGTATTTTTGACAAGTTTCAACTTGTAACACCGTATAATAGTCTAAGAATCTGATCGGGCATACATATTGACCATACCATGATTCCAGTCCTTCATTGTCCATGGACTGTGATTTACAATCACATTTAAGGAGATTGCCAGAGAAATTTTATATACTTCATCTTTAGGTTCCTTTTCCTTTTTGAGTAAGGAAAAGTCAAATATATTTGATTTCATACCTCAACTAATAAACTAAAACATAATCATAAAACATATATCACAAACACTTTTATTCAAAACTATACATTAAACTTACTCATAGAGATATTAAACGGAATCTCAGAGTTGCAAACATACCCGACATATTTTTCATTAAACAGCTATCCTCATGACACAAACATTCAATCCAAATAATATACTCATATTTCATATGGAATATCCCCATAACTGACTCTGGCACTTCCACATAATATTAACAGAATATTACACATTACAAACATAATACGGATACGTTTCGAGAGTACAAGGCACTCCGTACCCAGCTATCCATATCATGCATGCTTAGAGGATACAAAAACATCGATAAACAAAAGATCGGACCTTAAGAAGGATGCGTTTCGAGAGCATCAAGTACTCCGTATCCAGCCATCCCGGCATTAGGCTCAATGAATCTAAAAGATTGAACAACAACGTACCACAAGAAACACAGAATACAGGGCAAACGGTTATTCGTAACACACGAAATACGGACACACATGCCTATATGCCAAAGATAAAACAAAAAGATTACAGATGGAGATTCAAATCAATTGGCCGCTCCCGGCTTTCCCTTTCCCATTCAAGCTTGGATGTTGCAGTGTCGGATTCTGGATGTATGATTTGCATTTTATCTATCAATTCCTCAGCTGTTGAAGCAGTGACAAAGATTTGTCTCTCCGATTCTGTAGTGATGTTTTCTTCCACAGCGTAATCTAGAAATTTCAAAAGACCGTCATAAAAACCCTTTACGTTCAGCAGACCCAAAGGTTTGGAATAAAAGCCCAACAATTGCCCACAAGCAACTATAAATATTTCCTCAAGAGTACCTAGACCACCAGGTAATGCTATAAAAGCATCAGAATTATAGATTATATCTTTAAAATTTTTAGGGATACTCCTGACTCCTTCTCCCTTACCTATGGCTTCCTTACAAAGGTTTCCTTCAACTGGAATATGAGGCCAAATTCTTACATCAGTAGCGTCGCTAGACCTAGCTGCTAGTGCCATATTTACCATCATTTTTATACTACCACCCCCATAGAGTATGTTAATCTTTTTGCGTGCTAGGACTTGCCCTAAGTGATTTGCAGCTTCTAAATAAGCTTTATCTTTTCCAAGGCTGGAACCACAAAAGACACAGACATTCTTTATTTTCTTCGTGGACTGGGAGGTAGACATATTTGGTTTATAGAAGTGGTTGCTTAATGTCTGCTCCACTTAGACTTCGGGTTCTACATGAGTTTTTAAAGATGAGAAATATACAAAAAGGGCTAAAGAGATAGACGAGTAGGTAATGAAAAGGTAATCCAAAGATTTAAACAAAATCTTGTGCGGATAAGAAAGTAAGATAAGGTGATTGATAGTTTACAGAAAATCTGATTCACTTTTTGAAAAAGATTAGACTCTAATTGTATAACTTTTGACAATTGAGAACAATTCGACAAAAGACCCTCATGACACAACTGTAGACTTTTTGACAAATATACACCAAGTCTAGAAATTTAATATAAACGACAAATACTGTAGAACTTTTGAAATTTGAGACACAAATCTTGAAATATCTGGATAAGCTTTTCAAAATTTAAACATATTACTGTACCGTATGTGACGTGTCTGATAAGATAATATATTTTATTATATATATATTTAAGAAAATCACAAATTAAATAAGATATTAACACTTACTGTATCAATCTAATAATCACAATTATTTCAAACACAAAAGCAAATATTCTGAGTAAAAGAAAAACACAAACTGTTGAACATCAGCTAAAACTGCTTCAAATAAGTAAAGACTAAATAACCTTTATAGAGCGATGACTTATTCCCCATCCAGTTTTCTTATGGCTTGGCAAACAGGATCTAGAAATACCATATTCCTGAGGCGTTGTCTTTCTGTATAAAATTTAGGCCAGAGTTTAAAAATAGCTCCTTGAACATATCCACTAGGGTGACCGTGGAGAGGAGGATGGATGCTATCCAAGTTCTCCTTTGAAAGTCCATTCCTACAAAACCTTATTTTATCTTCTCTATTCGTAGACATATAACCAGGTGAAGTACATTTACCGTTACAATTTTGTCTTCCACATTTGTTACAAGTGACCACGATGGCACGAGCTCTTCTTTTCATTGCACTACGACTGGTACCTGTTCCTGGTAAACCGACATCTTGACTAAAGTCACTCGGACGGATTTTCCCCTCTATCAACATTCTCACATCACAAGGGATGCCAAAATGCATAAGAATCCACAACCGAGTAATTCTAGCCTTGTATTTCTTTCTGAGAATCTTTTGGGAGAGTGATGGGAAATACTTTCTCAGATGTTGGTACTTTGGGTCCATGATGAGATGAAAGAAGAGTAAATAGAAAGGAAAAATTAAGATAGTAAATTGCAGAATCCTAGAATTCCTTCTTCTTTTGGAGGAAAAGAAGAATTTTTAATGAGAAAGAAGAGGATTTGCGATTTAGAGAGAAAATAACAAATTAAGAGAGAAAAAGTGAACTCGGAGAAATAAGCTCTTATGCACAGTAAACGTATATGTAAACAATAATTAAACCACTGTATATGACACGTATAGAGACCACGTGGGAGAGACAGTGTGAATCAAACTGATTTAAGATTTGAACTAGGCCCAAATGTTCTAAGTTGAAAATGGTCAGGTTGTTTCGGGCCTTAACACATTTAGAACGAGTTAAATAACAAACATAAAATTGAAAACCAATTTGTATAAATCTTAAACCCAATTCGAAGCCCACTATAGATAAAGTTAACTATAAACAACAAATCTAATTTAACGACAACAAGGATCTTCTTGAATGATCCAGCAACTCAAATAATTTTGTTTTAATCAAAACCTTATTGAACAATGCATACACCCATATGTTATTGATAATACTCAACATCTATCAATGGATTCATCATCATTGCTACCAAGGGTTTAGAATGCGACTAACCTTGAAATCAATACGATTTACGTCTTTCAACGTAGACCATATCAATGAACAAAGACACTAGATGTTACTACTTAGGAACATCTACAATCTCCACAATTCTACTTATACAATATCGAATTTCCTCATATAACAAAATCTTGGGTAACCAAAAGATTCACTGATACACTTAAATACAATGTACGTAACGAAATATTCCAATTTTGAGATTCATGCATTCTAGACTTTACACAGTCTCAACAGACCAAAAGTCTAACATTTATCTCTCTCAAGATTCAATACCATGATTCCCAACTTATATCACATTCCTCAAATAAATAGAACTTTCAAGAAAAGTTATTGACACTTATGTGCTCCATCGAATCCACACATAATCATTACTTAGGTTTGAATCAATTACGAAAAATTTGGCATATCTATGTCAAACTTTAAAATCAATAAATCAAGCCTTATATTTCTTATTGTTTTTCACGAGACCAAAGGCTCTTAAATCCTCGTATCTATATGAATTTCTCATCGTTTATACGAATTAAATATGCTTATAGATCCAAATATTATACGAATCTCTCATAAGCATTCTACTTATAAACTCATTTCATATAATTATCATTCCCTTATAACTATTAATACTTTCCTTCTATATAATTATTGTACTCATATAACTATTAATATTTTCATTCTATGGCCTTTCCATGTTACATCCTTCTAGACTGTATAAATCAATGTGAAGGTTCATTTTGATGATGACAATGAAAATTCAGCTTCAAAACCATCTCAAAAATATATTTTTTAAAGTGGTGCTACACTCCCTAGGTTAACCGAACCTAGGCTCTGATACCAAAAATTCTGTAACGCCCCTATGTGGGGGTTAACAGTTTTTAATGAGATAAAATAAAAATAAATAATAAAAGTAAAACCTTAAAAATAAAATTTGCCCGGGACTTAAATGAAAACTCTCAACTCAAAAATAAAAATATAAACGACAAATAAACCACAGTTTTAATGTAGCACCTTAAATTTAATAATATAAACTGTTGTCAATTCATTATGTTCCTCGCCGTACAATACAAGACGAGTCCATGTCATAGTTTCATATGTGATACTCATATAATATCAGTTCAACATAGATATAGATATATTGCGGCAAAACAATCAATTTTAATTCTATAAAAACCTCACAAAAGATGAGTAATAGAATCCCTACCTTTCAAGCTTATCAACAATCTTTTAATCCTGGAATCAGTTAACGTTAGCTCCATACTCCCTTGATCCTAAGGCGTGCATAAGGACAATTAAAACTAAAGCACAACATACAACTACATTCATAAAATTTATTTTAATTTAATCTTAGAATTTCAAGAAATAACCACTGCCCATAGAGGTATTATAAAGTTTAACAATATAAATTTTCTGTCTAGGGCATATACACTTAGACTTCATACATATGCTCCAAAATAGTAACAAACATATACTTAGGTTTAAGAACGCAAATTTGAATAATCCTTTAGTATAAAAGAAAATTTATAAATGAAAGACTAAATTTGTTCATAAGATTCTAACCTCGGATTATGGTTAGTTGGAAGCTTGAAATGGCTTCAAAACAGGTTCCTTTACTTCGGTATGACTGAAATTCTTGCTCAAATGGAGGTGATGGTGGCTGATTTTTATGGCTGCCTTGAAGAAGTTCTCTAAGTATTTTGCTTCAGCAAAGAAATGAGAAGAAGAGTGTGGGAACCGTGGAAGAGAAAGGAAGAAAAGATGAAGTCTTTGAAGAGAAGTGATAGAAACAATTATAGAGGAGACATGTTAAAGCATGTCACGGAGGAAATAAAGAAAATGAGGGTCAAGAGTAGTTGGAAAAGATATCCTTATGTCTCATATAAAGACTTTAACACACATAATACCAATATGACATTTTTGAGATTTATTAGAAGTTCTAAGGCTTTTTAGTAATCATACTAAATAAATATAGGAGAATTTTAGAAAATTTAAAAATGGATAAAAATAAATATTATAAAATAAATTTAAATGAAGCAATTTTTTTTTATACATTAAAAATTAATTTAATTACCTCAATACCCGTTAGGAGAATAACGGGTGTCACAGAATGGCTCTAACATGACATCCCTTATTTAAAATGTCAGTTTTTTCCTCACTTTTTAAAACTGTCCCGTTAATATTTATTTACTTTTAATTCAATTTATTGATTGATATTTTTGTCTTTAGTTCAAATCTAGATCAGAATACAAACCCTAATTCAGATTAACCTTCTCTACGTCTTTTCTTCATGCTCTTCTCTAATCTTCTTCTCTGATATGATATTTTCTCTCTCTATCTTTCTTCGTCTCTCTCCTCATCTCTTCAAACTCTCTCTCTCTCTCGTGTTCTTTGCCTAAGTCGTCGTGTCGTTGGAGGAAGACAAGATGCCATCGCCTCTCTGGTTCTTCATTCCATTGATGTCTCCGATCTTCTCCCACCCTAAATGAAGGATGCTGTCGTGCTCAACTCCATTGCATATTCTTCTTCTATTTTCCTCTGCAAAGATCAGCGTGGTTCATTAGTTATCGTGAGATTAGGATGCGACTTTTACTTTTACTATCGTCGCGCTCAATAATCGGCTATGATTTTTACTTTTACTTCCTTTTTTGTAATTAGGGGATGTACTTTTACTTCAGTTGTTTGTACATCAATTGTTGATTATGTTCTAGGGGATGTACTTTTACTTCAGTTTTTTGTACATCAATTGTTGATTATGTTCTAGGGGATATACTTTTACTTCAGTTGTTTGTACATCAATTGTTGATTATGTTCTGATGAGTTTTGGGATAGAATCTAGTTATTTTGGTGATTTTTTAGATAGAATCTAGCGGGCTACATTATGGTCGGCACCTCAAGCCAGCAATTGGAGACGGTTGGTCCTTTTTGGTTTAAAAAAATATATGTTGAAATCTGGTAGGTTTCATAGTTCCAATTCAATACCCTGTGCTAGCTACTAGAGACGGTTGGTACTTGTTTGTTTCAAATAAAATATGTTAGAATCTAGTATATTCCACTTGAAAACTACCAAATTTCAATCTGACAACCCGCGTAGGTGATCGAAGGCGGTTGGTGCTTCTTTGTGTCAAAAAAAAATAAGTTATAATCTAGTAGGTTTTAAGTTAAAATCTGATAGGTTACAATCTAGCCCCTATTCCAGCGACTAGAGGCGAGTTTCATTGTGTAACCTGGTGGTTTCTATGATGGAACCTGGCAGGTTTTATTTTCTGAGAAATGTTAACTTGGTCTTTTAATAAATCTCTAGTTTTAAATAAACAGACGGTTTTGATAATTGATTTATTGGAGGGCATTTTTAATAAGATGGTAAATTTGGGGACATTCTTGTAAGTTCCTCATGAAAATCATCATGCAATTTTGGTTAATGGGAAGGCAAATTGAATGCATGTTCTTGCCTCCTGTCTTTCTAAGCGTTCTCTCCCCTCTTCTTTTTAAATGTACATGCAAAGCGTTGGAGTTGCATTGCCATTACATGATTCACCTTTATTTTCCTTAATTTCTTTCATTTTCACGTAATGGTACAATCAAATTTGAAGAGAGGCCTCTGGCGTGCAGAATTAGTATTTTAAGCAAACATTGGCTTGGAAATTTTGGCCATTGGATCAAACTAGTCATGCATGCAATTATTAAGCCCAAAAATATCATGACATAGCTGCCAAATTCAAGCAGGACTTTTCGCAATGTCCCGCATTTTGTTTAACAGGAATTTCAATATATGTTATTTTTGAAACTTTTTATAAAAGTCGTATATGTTTATGTGTAATACAATTTAAACATATAATATGAATGTTAATGTGATACTTTTTTAAGTGTGTCATGAATCAATACATTTTTTTACGTCAACATAACATGTAATTTTCTGTTTGTTTAAAGTGGTTCATATAAATATGATGATTATGTCTCCGATCTCTCTCTTAAACTCTGTTTTTATATAATGCAGTTCTCTGACTGCAAAGCAGCTATCCAACAAATAATGATGTCAAAGCAATTGAAACACCAAGCTGAGGAAAACGCTGTCAAAGCTTACATAAGAAACTAGTCTCTATGATTAATTTTTTTTTAAAAAAAAAAGGAATTAATGGAAATTAGCAAGAAGATAACAATTAGCCACTACTTAAAAAAAGTTAAACAAACTTGTTATTCGTTGATAAAAGGTAAAACAAAAGAAATCTTTTAGAAAAACACTTCCACTCTCCTGCATTAATGATGCTGGAGTATACTTAAATTTGAGAGGCCGCCTAACATGGCTTGAGCTTCAGAAAAGTGCTTGAGCCTATCTATTGGATGTGGCCACAGATTTGTAAGGGTTTCTCGAATGGCCCAATTGGGTAAATTTTCAAATGGTTACGTCACTCCTGCATTAACTAGTCGTCATAAAAACAAAATGTGAGCATAGAAAACTAGTGATGGTTCTCAATAGAAAGCGCAGCCATCATTATTTGACTCACTTTTACATTGCGTTTGGTAGAAGAGAGTGATGGAAGGAGGGAGAGAGATAGAAATAAAGGTTAAATTCTTTGTTTGGTTAGAGGGAGAAGAAGAATGAGATGAGAGGTGGAGGGATATAGTCTGTCTCATGGCCTATCAAATTGGATCTTTTCATTGATAGAAGGATCCAAACAATCCATCACTTTAAGTTTTAAAAAGAATATTTTACCCTTAAATAAATAAGTACCTCTAAATAAATAACTAACAAATAATAATAAATTTACTATATAGTAATTTCATAAATAACTATCATATATTCTCTCGACACTCCCTCTATCATAATAAACAATATAAAGGATTACTACAACTCTCTTCATTCTTCCTATTCTCAACCCCTTCATCTCTCTCTATCCTTCTTATTCCCCATCTTTCCTACCAAACAGAGTATTAGACTTAACGGCAAACTGCTAAAAAAGTGCCATTTATTGATACTAGAGAATCACTTGAAACAAAGGCGGGTCTATGTGATCCATGGCCTTAAAAAAGCTTGGGCTCGGCCGCAAGGGTCCTCCCAAAGTTATAAACATGTAGGGTGCGGAGAGTGCACTCTCAGCTTTGGTCAGTGGTAATCGACAGGATTAAATTGCAGTCTCTCTTAACAGTCGCAACTCGTGCGAAGATTGGCATGATGCAGTGCATCCACCTCAATAACGGACAATGTTAAATATAGGTGTGAAATTTTACTATATGTATTTTTTTTAAACCAAGAAAGTAGTTACAAACATCTAAGCTAAGTACGCCACTAGAGAACTCCCCCAGCAATAACGGTCAGTTTCTGTTCAAGATGTGGTCGACCAAAATTCCTCACAGATCACAAACTCTGACGATAAAATAAATTCGCCGTTTGTACGTATGTTTCTGAACGACTTTTATCATAATATATATATATATATATATATATATGTGCACAAACGACAAAACTGCGTTAAGATGATCGGTACTTGTCACATTAAAAGGCGTACTGTCCTACTGACTGAACCTTTCAGTCCTCTGGCCTCAGCAGTTGACACATCATATTATATTCTCAAGGAAGAAGTGTCTTATTTGTTGATAATTTAAGCGTAAGAAATGAAGGGTAAATAATTAATTGCAAAATTTTTTGTTGTTTAGCAGAAAAAATAAATGAGCAGAATTGTAGAGAAGTTAAAGTCTGAGTTTTATTATCCTTAAAAGGTGCCTTCTTTTTTCTTTTTCTTTTTTTTTTTGAAGATATACTGACGTATGGCCCAGAGAATATGTCATAAATAAATAAATGAGCATTTCTCGCAATGGGGTGGTCCAACAATTGAAATCCTTTCAAATGCAGACCTTTTTTTATTTTTTTGGCTAAAGAAAAAAAAAAAAAAACTCACCGATGCAAGGGGCACTTTGACAACATGCTCTCAGAGGGAACTCATAATGCTGGAATTTTGAGAAAAGAAAAGGCCTAGTGCTTAACCAAATAATTCACCCAAGTTGCACCTCAATATGAATGCTTTGGAGGCCAAGTAAATGAGTGAGAGAGAGAGAGAGAGAGTCACTAACTTGTGATGTCATGCTAAACCGTTTTTCTAATAAGATGAAGGAAAATTATCATGCAATTCTAGTTAATGGGAGCCAAATTGCATGCTTTTCTTGCCTCTTTAATTTTAAACCTTCTCTTCTTCTTCTTCTTTTTTTTTTTTTTTTTTTTAAATGTACATGCAAAGCTTTGGAGAGTTCCATCGCCCAAATACATAATTCACCTTTTACCTTCTTTCATCTTTTTCTCTCTCTCACAATGGGAAGGCCACCTTGTTGTGATAAATCTAATGTCAAGAGAGGCCTCTGGACTGCAGAAGAGGATGCCAAAATACTTGCGCATGTCTCCAAACATGGGGTTGGGAATTGGACTTCTGTTCCCATGAAAGCAGGTCTCTTCTATGTCATGGCCTATGTTGATCTTTTTTTTTTTTCTAAATATTAAAGCTAAATTAACATGTATCTTTTTAGTTAATTAAGTGAATTTTGCAAGAGTTTGTTTGCAGGACTCAATAGATGTGGGAAGAGTTGCAGGCTCAGGTGGACTAATTACCTCAGGCCTGACCTCAACCATAATGACTTCACTCCTCAAGAAGAAGAGCACATTATTAACCTCCACAAGGCTATAGGAAGCAGGTTCCATTTGCAATTTTTTTATGTTATTTAAAAAGATCATGACAGCATGAAATTATCTTTCACATTCATCCCATCTTTAATGTAATGCAGGTGGTCTCTCATTGCAAAGCGGCTCCCTGGAAGAACGGACAATGATGTCAAGAACTACTGGAACACCAAGCTGAGGAAGAAGCTTTCCAAGATGGGAATTGACCCCGTAACACACAAGCCTATTTCTCAAATCCTTTCGGAATACGGGAACATAAGCGGCCTTGCAAATTCCGGACACCATGTTGCCTCTCGGAACTTGGACAATGCATTTGTCCCGAAATCGGAGCCATCATCTGTCATCACAGGTTTCTTCCCACATACCAATATGACCACAATGCCTACAACAATTGAGCAAGTTCCGGACTACAATTCTCTCTCTAGTTTTAACCCGTCATTGGACGTCTTGAGTAAGTCCCAAGCAATCAATCATGACATTGTCCAACTACACTTTTTCAATGAAGTAACCTCCTCTTGCTCATCATCATCATCATCTTCTTCTCATATCACTGACTTGATTAGCTCGCCACAATCTTTCTCTTGCCAACAATCTCAAGCCCAAATATTCACGCCTTCATCATCTGCTTCTTCCTCTTCTTCCCTTAATTGGAGCGAGTTCCTTCTTCTTGACCCTTTCAACGTCGCGGAAGAAACACAGGGAGAAGAACAAGAGGATGATTTGCAGGGTCTCATGTCATCAACAAACGCCACGATTTTACCACAAAGTGAAATCACGGCACAGAAGTTTGCTAATGGAAGTGATCAAGACGAGGAATTTGGTTCTCGTAGTGCACGCTTTGGATCCGCAATTTTTGGAGGTCAGGTCAACAATGAGGTGGAAAATTCCTCTGCAAATTCATTTGTGGACAGTATCTTGGATCGAGACAGCGAATTGAGGGCGGCCTTCCCCGAATTGTTGGACGGATCTTTCGAATATTACTGAGCGTACTTTGACGACAGACACTTTCCCGCCAAGTAGAATTACGTGGAGTAGCTTTGCTTCATAAAAAGACTCCTACTTATAATTACTAGTTAGTTAAGAGGAAGAACAATAATTGGAATTGGCTTTATATCTTGTATCACAAGTAAGGCCAAAATGATGACGGTAATCATGCAAGAAAACTAATAGATTTTAGGACTTTGATAAGACTTCTCCCTAATCTAACTACTTTTGAACTCAGAATTTGGAAGTTATTCTTGAATAAAAACATGTAATTGGACGTCAGTGAACCAAATTGGCTAGTTTTTTTTTTTTTTTTTTGAAGGGGCTAGTTTTTTTTTTAAATGAGATGGAAATTACTTTATATGGCACAACTTTATCAAATAGAACCCAAAAAAAAAAAAAGGTTGCCCCCTATAAAGAGTAAAAGATGAGAGAAGAACCGCAAAACTATGACATATTACCAACTAACTGATCCTACATTCAAGCATCCAATAATATGAATCCTGACATCCAAATCTAACGGCTAGGGAAAAAAAAAAAAAAAAAAACTCTTTTTCCTTCTTTTTTTTTTTTTTTAAGAAATCAATAAATCAAAAGCTTAAGTCACAGTTAAAGTTGATTCGGTTGAGTCGCAATTAAGTCTGCCACCACAGTTTTTCATTCAATCCATGAATCACATCCACTCATTATAAGATTCAGATGTTGATTGTTAAGATTTAGATGTTAACCAAACAATCAACCTAATACGGAAAAAAGTCTCCTTTTTATCTAACAAACTGCGTGGCAACTGGCAAAGACCAACCACGGGCTCAAAAAGAACAATATTGCAACTTCAAAAACCAAAAGAACCGTTCCGTTAGTTAGAATAAAGAGTTAAAAAAAGAAGTGACAGAAAACGATCCAAAAAAACAAAACAAAAGAAGAACAAAAGAAGAAAGATTCATTGATTAATCTTGATGACTACATTGCAAAGATCGTCGGTTTCGTTCCGACGACAGGGCTCGTCGGGGCGCATTTGGGACGACCGGGTTCAAGTTCAGGGTTTGGAGTCTAAGGCCTCTCATTCTACGTTCCCCTTCAACAAAAGAGAAGAGGGACCTCTCACAAATCTTCAGATAAGCCAAGAACCGAAAATGGTTAGTCCGCGGCAGATCGGCTCGTCACCGCAGTCTAACGACGACCAAAAGGTCCAGAGATGTTCTTTCTCTGGTATCTTTGGGCGATGCATGGGGTCTCCTACAGGTTAATTGAAGTCTTTCCAATCATAATTTCTTCATTGTAAAAGTTCCATTTTCTCCTCTCTCTCTCTCTCTAGAATTTTTATTGTAAGAAATATGAATGTACGTATTTAAAATTGCTAAATTTACATTATTAATTTATTGGTAGCATTAGAATGCCTTGGAATAATTAAAGTTCAGAGGTACGTAAATTCTCTTGTTTATTCTTAACCGTTTTCAATGCGCTCATAATTCAAATCCAACGCCCATAATTAGTTGGATGATTATATCATTCATAATATGTGAAATCACTTTTAACCAAAAGAATTCATGAGAATTGTAATGTGTTACGTGACTATTTCATTGGTTTGCTCTTCGCCTCCTGGGTTATTAACATTGTTTCATTTTATCTTTGAACTCAAACCATCTTAAAGAGTATCTGGATTAATGCTAAACTGTAATCTTATAATAATGTGCCCCGATCTTAAAAAATATGATCTCCTTAATCTTAAAAAAAGGTAACATTTCTTCCGATCTAAAAAATATTAACATCAAAAAGATCTTTTCATTATGATTTTTAACAGAAATAATACATGTCACAGAAAGAATGAGTGTTGAACAATTTAATGAACAATTTTTGTAAACTCCTATTTACCCACATGGTTATATATATATATATATATATATATATATATATATTTTTTTAAGTCTTTTTAGTTTATTTTCCTTAGCAATTAGAGTTTTTAAGATATATCAGCTTTTATGTATTGCTTTAATAGAGTTACCATAATAGTACTCCTATATTATGTGCCACGTGTCAATTGTGTCAATTTTCATTAAAAATCAAAACAGTAAGTTTTTGCGTTGATAGTTTACAAATACTGAAGATGGTTTGAGTTATTCTGCGCAAAAGAATCGGATTGAATGTGTCGTCTCACATTGCCGTAGGTCCCCCTAATATGAGATAGCGAGATCGACCCCTCGAGTTAGATAATTTTTTTCTATTTATTTTAATTTTTAAATTTGTCATACAATAACTCAGACTAAAATACGATTTTTGTATGAAAAAAGGGATAGATATTTTTTTCTTCTTGCTGGTCTCTGCCTTCTTTTGCAGGAAGCACTAAGAAACCATGACTGGTAGGATATAGTAGCCCGTTTTGTATTGTTTTAAAAGTTATTGAAAATGTTTTTGTATATTTTTTGATGTAAAAATTTCAAAAACATTCTCAGTATAATTTTTAAAAAATTTTATTTTTTAAAACAAAATTTTTTTACCAATTTTGAAAACACCATCAAAGAATATATTACTCATTTACTTGGGTTATACGTAGTCCAAGTCCTATTTTTATTTTCCAATAAAATTATTAGGCCAGAGAAAGACTAGACCAATAAGCTTGAGCTAAGTCTATTTCCCTAATGTAGGTTATTTGAAACCCCTTTTTTCTTTGTGAAACAGAAATTTAAATTTTAAATTTTTTTTAGAGAAAACTCTGTTAAAAACGATTTGTACTCTTGTCAAAGCGCATCCTTGGTCTATTAAAAGCATAAGGCACAAAGTAAAGGATAAAGACAAAGTAAAACCATAACAGACCATCAATGATGAACAGGAATTGTCAAATTCTTCATATTTTTCTGATGACTTTTTGCAAACAGGCATTGAAGAAGCACTATTGAACTTTCCATTAAAAAAAAAAAAAAGAAATAAAAACTAGTGAAGTGGTAGGCCACGGGAGAGGCACACGTAAAGAGACTCCTGACAATACAAGGGCGTTTAGGAACGC
Source organism: Artocarpus heterophyllus (assembly GCA_025403435.1). NCBI lineage: Eukaryota > Viridiplantae > Streptophyta > Magnoliopsida > Rosales > Moraceae > Artocarpus > Artocarpus heterophyllus. Next base: position 1,614,349 of record CM046347.1, on the reverse strand, counting down.
AATGAATTGTTTTACACTGGTTATAGTCAGAAACATCCTCCATAAACCAAGCCTCTTTTTCAATCCAAATGAACATTTCAATGGTTTGAACCATCTTCCTTCCTCTTCGGCTGCATTACTCGTGGAGAAATCACAAGAATCATTTTTATTTTCTTATCTCTTATTTCACTTAATTTGGTTGACATGACTGTACATTCGGATATATATATATAGATGTATGTATGTATGTACAAATTGAATGAAAAATACAACAAAATTGAAGGAACCCAAAAAAAAATATGGTTGCCAACATACAACCGAGGCACCATATAATTTTAGCTAGGCATCTTGTTTTTCCTCCTTATGAAAAAAAAAAAGGCGGGTTTGAAAGAATTTTCAAGGTAATATAATCGGTTCTTCCTGGATTGAAGAACCTTCAAGAAACAAGCAGGTACTCATGACTCAAAATCCCAGTTGATGATAGTTAGTGTAGTCGATTTCGTTCAAGCGTACACAGCACAACATATGTTCCGGCAGATCCTCTGCCTTGTTCCCCTATTTCAAAAGCACAAACATTGTCAGATATGGATCTCGAGGATGTCACACAAATGCTTCGGTACCTGAATTGACAAATAGTCAAATACGTTACCTGAATCGTTAGACCAAAGTCCAAAATGCATAGCTTTATTCTGTCATGGAATGCTTCGAACCCTTTTCTCGAAATATAGCTGAACCGATGCATATCCAGATCGATCTCGAAGTAGTTTTCTCCCTGTAGGAGTGTGGAAAACCATTTGAGTGAGATTACGCTATCTCATTTCTCTTTCTGTCATTGCTCGATGTTTGAGTTAGATTGTAATATCAAGTGTTTGAGGAAAAACTTACCAAGTAAAACTCATGTTGAGGGCGCGAAAGAACGGGTTTTTCATTGTAAGCATTCATTAGCTTCTTCTCTGCTGTGCTTAAATGAAGGTCCTCCATATTTGCCACTCGGCCCAGGATTTTCAATCTTTCTCTAAAGGGTGCAATGGTATCAACAGGAAAACCTCTAACTCTTTCCACTTCATCATTGATTAATCTCTGTCAAGGAAAAAGGACATAATATTCTCAGCAAACTGACATATAACGATGTTAAACACAAAACAAAGGTCCTAACAATGCCATATGAAAAAAACCTAACAAAGCTGCGAATAGACAGCCAAGGTTTCATCTTACGTTGAGATTATCTCGGAAATTAGATGGAAGATCTTTGGAAAAACCTTCAGAGAGATTAAAGTACATAACCAAACTCATTCCTTCTCCATCATTTTCGCCTTGAAATATAGCAGCAGTATATAATGGTACCTGCAGTTTTGGAAATGACATCTTTAAACATTAAAAATAAAAATAAAAACAATAATTGTACAGAACTTTTCAATGTAAAAAAGTAATCTAATTCCAGGAAACAAACAAAACACAACCGATGTCAGGACAGTTTTGCAACATTGTGCATCCAGCAATATACCTGAACATTTACGACAAGAATAGATGGGACATCGCCCGATACATGCTGAGAAGGAAGTTCCACAAAACGAGCAATATGATCAATTTTCCTTGGGCATAAGAAAACGTCAACACCGAAAGGATAAAACGCGGCGCAGTTTGGAGCAAACTCTTTCTTTTTATCCCTGAAACCAAATCAGAGTCGGTGCGACAACAAAATCAGGCAATGACTACAAATTGCTTCATCTAACCACATGGCTGTGTAATAATGTCAACCTTAATCTTTACTAAGAATACAAAAAACCAGCCTATATTCTCACCTAAAATAGTTTTTCCCTCTGACTTTAAAGGTGCTTGGCTCAATTGGCGACCAACAATCTGGCATTCTCTTCTCCTTCTGGCAATGAGGAACCGTAGAACCCGCTTTGGGCCTTTGCTGAAGCACCTTGGGTGAAACTAAGACACATAAAACATCATCATCATCATCCTATTGCTGGACATTTTTTACCCTCAAAAATTAATATATTCAGCTCGTCTGTTGTTGCTTTTGCTTATGCTTAAGCTATGGCTTTTAAGTTAAATTTGGAATCAGATTTTTTTTTGTTAAAGAGCTTAATGAAAAAGAAAAAAAAAAAGAAGAAATTTAGAATAACCAATAAACAAGTTATACTAAACTTATAAAATCTTATCCAATCTCTGAGCATAAGTCTCAAAGTAATGTTAAAAGAGCTTTTTTAATTAACTAAAGCTCTTCTAAAAAGTTATCCAAACAGAAGAAGAACAAGCCGTTTTTGACCAAGACAGTCAAGAGCATCTTTCAAGTAGCTATGTTAAACATGCACATTAATTTTTCTTTGTTTTCAAAAATGGTGTATAAAGCAAAATCTACCAAATTGGAGATGGAAATAAGAAAAATATTAGTATTGATGCCATGTCATCATTCCATATAATAAACTTCATTTAAGTTTAATAAAGATTAGAAATAGGCAATGAATTCCCATTTGAAATAAAGATGGATCATATGCAATACTCACTTAATACCAAATCAGAATGTTGGCCTTCCCTCCATTTAAAGGAGAGTTTTGAGGGCAATTTCTTCTTCAAATTTGAAGGATTTGGGCTTAATGGTCTTCTCTTGTCAATTGTGGAGGCTGTGGAAGCAAGACAAGGCAAGCAATTATTTGGAAGAAGTCCGCAATGATCCAACGGCGGCGTAACTACGCCTTCTCCACCGACACTTTCCTCGGGACAAATAGTCGATGCTTCATCTGCATTAACAGAAGTAGACTCAATTTTCTCATTGTTGTTTCTCTTCAATCGTTCCCTTGGTTTGTGATTCTCCTGTTGGTCAGAGGAACCAGTAGCCTGAGTCTGAGTACTTTCGCCAAGCTCCTTGTTACGATAAACGCCTCTGGGCGATGAAATACTCAATCTGGACGAGCTTTCGTAGCCATTAAGAGGTGCAAAATCTGCAAATGATTGAAGATTTCTGTAACTTAATTTTGAAACTTTTTTCCTCAAAAATCTTTTCTTTTTGTGGTGCCTAAAAACAACATACCCTCACGAACGCTGTAGAAATCATCATCAAATTCGGATTCAACAACAGAAGTACAATCAACCCATGACAGGTCCGTACTTGCTCTGGCTGTTCCTGAATGAAAGGAAGAACACATACCAAATGTTTATATATAACAAAGCCCAGGAAAAAAAAAACTTTTCCCATTTCTAAGATTCAAGTTCCTGAACTGGGTAATAAAAAAATTGATCACTGGAAATTAATGCAGACAGCCAATAACATTGATTCAGTTCCCAAATTAATGCAGACAAACTCATCTTCTTCAACCATCTTCCTCCCCTTTTTTCTTATTCAAGGTACCCAAAAATAAGTATTAGAAAAAAAGTTTGATTCAAGCTTCACAAATCTAATTACTTCCCAGAAAAAGAAATCATATAATTGAAAGAAAAAGGATTAGAAAAAAAAAACCTTGAAATGCGGGAGTAGAATAAGAACGATCAAAGGACGAAACACGCCTCGGAAGAGTTCTTCTTCTGCGGCACTTCTTCTTTGACAAATCCAATCTCCTTCCCACGCACTCCTTTGGTCTCGAAACGCAGCCTCCCATCCTTTCTCTTTCTCTCTCCCCCTCTCTCTTTCTCTCTCTAAAATTCTCTTTTTCTTCTTCCCCTCAAAACCCCATTTAGAAAACACCTCTCAGTCCACAAGAGCCGCTTAAATCGTCTTTCTCACTCTTTCTTAATCGTTAAACAATTTAAAAAAACCTGTTCAGTTGGTGATTTATTTTTCCCACCAAAAGAAGAGAAAATCAGTAATTTTTTATCAAATTAAGAGAGGAATTGATTTAGATTCGATTCGGATGGCACTATTCGGCTTCGAAACTCGGCAAAATCAAAAACACAGCGCAGTTAATTATGAATCGGGTGTTTGGCTGCTGGGAACACCACCCTTACCCAAACACCGCCAAAGTTATGATTAATAACATAGTTATGATTAATAACATGTGATAAGGGACATGTAAGCTACCGTTTTGGCCTTTTGGTGGGCCCACGCGCTATTAATTGGTACGGTGACGGTCACAAGAGAGCGTTTAAAAGTAGAACGTCTGAAGGGCGCGTGGGAAAAGGATGCTTGAGAACTTAGCACCGTGTCTAAGAATAGAGTATTCCGTTCACGATGTCGTTCTGTTTGAGTGTCAATTCTCAGTACGTGTCTGAGATCTTAGCTGTTGGCAGCACGTGTTTTATTATTTCTCGCACAAAGTTCTAGAATATGACCTGGTTCTCAATTTTTCACGTCTGCGTCACCATTATTTGTCATTTTTTTATTATTTTGAAATTTCCACCCATATTCTTTTTAGGTAAGTCTATGGTATTCTCCACTGGTTGTTACTGTGGTGGTGGATAATCTAACGGTTGCGTGGAGCCTTACAATTGGAATCAATGGTTAAAAATGATGGAACACTAACTAAAAATAAAACGTACTATATGTGATCCTATATACACAATTGTAATATTTTTTTTTCACGCAATTACAACTTTTGTCTAAAAAAATATCTAGGCTGCCGCTTGCACCTTATCGCCGCCTCCCCGTTCACAACCAACCACGGGCGACCCAACCCCGTCACTTCTTATGTAGATTTTCATTTTTTAATAATAGATGTAAACAAAATTCAAAATACAAACATACCACAAAACAGAATTGCAAAACTAAATCAGAATAATTCTATTCCACAACAATTCTTAGAATGTGACACATAGATTAGGAATCCAATACCAAAACGCATAAGAGGTAGAAGAAATTGAAAAAAAAAATAGTCAAACGTCTTATTACAAATTTTGAAAGGGGAAAAAGTGGAGAGATTGGATATGGAGACCGACGGATCTCAGATAGGGAGGTTGACTACGTCGTTCTTAGAGGTGGCGGTGAAAAGGTAGTGGTCGGAGAGATTGAGGGATTTGGAGGCATAGAGCATGAGAGGGTATTCATGGCTCCTTAGGGTCGGTGTCGTCGGTGGTGAGGAAGTGATTTGTGCATCGTCGAGGAAGGAGAAAAGGTTGGACTCAGACCCTCTAGGCCAGCAGCAAGTCCATCGGTGTGGGAGCAAGTGGCGCTCCAGTTGGATTTTTTGTGTAGAGTTTATAGCTTTTTTTTGGAAGAATAAAAAAAAGCTAAGTGAAAGAGAAATCAAAATGGGTGGGTGACCGAGGTGGGTGGACTTAGACCCATAGGGGCCTGTGGCAAGTCCATCGGTGTGGGAGCAGGTGCCCGAGGTGGGTGGTGCTCTGATTAGATTTTTGTGTGGAGTTTTTGTTTTTTTTGTTTTTTGGAATAATAAAGAAAAGCTAAGGGAGAGAAAAATCAAAATGGAGCAAAACAAAATGTAATTAAAAATCATAATGGAGCAAAACAAAATATAATTACACGTATTTCTAAGCTTTTGAAGTCATCCATTCAATTGAAATCTAACAGCCTAGAAATGGCACTCCATCGATAGAGAATTTTACAATTCTCTTGTGAAGTTTTGTCTTTTTAGGCCCTCATTTATCTTATTTAAATATAATTTTTTAGCTTATAAATCTTATTTACTTAATAAAAAAAACTAATTAGATTTTTTCTTTAAAACATACTTAAAAATTATTACGACTTCTGTTGCAACTGAAGTTGAAACATATCTCAACACTTCACTTTAAAATCATTCAAAACATTTCTTCAACTCATCAATAAATATTTGCTTTCGTAAAACCTTTTGAACCTCTTTTAAAATTAACATGAAACTTTTTCTTTTTGCAACGAAAAACTGTCGTAGTGATATCCATACCCAACCTTCATATATATTCATCACATCACCGACCTCTTCAACCAGTCTTACTCGCCTCTTGTAAGACTATCTACCACATGAAAGAACTTGTAATGAGTTTATACTTAGTAAGTTCAAATATTTATCTCACAAAACATTAAAACATTCTTTAAAAAAAACTTTCTCGTAAACCGTTTTTCATAAACATTTCTTATAAAGCATTTCTTAAATGTTTTTTCATAAAACATTCTTCATAAAAACATTACTTAAAAGGAATGCAAGTAATAACATAATGTATGATTCTATTTATGCTCAATTATGAACTTTCAATTATAAGTTTCTTATTATCATTCTTATCTTACCTAAACTTCTTATCATTGTTCATATCTTTCTTTATCTTATGAAGTTAAGTATTCGTATCAACATCATCAATCATGAGAACATAAACATAATGCTTCTCTTGTAGAAGGCTTAAGACCATCAAATAATAAAGTCATAACTTTAATATTACTTATAAACCTCACATCAAGGAGGCTGGTAGGACATTTACTTATCATATTTGCTTTACCTTCTTGTTAACTTTAGTGAGTATATTAAATGCTAGCATATCATATGCAAACATATTGCAAATCATAACTTGAACCTTAAAACATTATACATTACACATACAACACATACTTTAATTGTAAATACATTGCAAACCTTTACTTGATCTTTAAAACTTTATGGGTAACAAATGCAAATATAAAACATATTCAAAACATTTAAAATTCATTTTCTTTATGTTGTAGGTAAGGTTTGAAACTTACCTGAATAACGCTTGAGTGTTCCCATTTCATTCATTTTCCTTCTATTAATCAGTTTTGTGTCATGGTCAAACAATACACGACTATTAGCTAACTTTCTTATTATTAACCTGCTTAATTAATAATATAATTTCAATGTTAAACGTTTATTCCTTATACTTAACTTTGTATCCCATCAGTTTACTTTACTTTTACTTAGCTTGAACGTCCCTTAGTTAAATTTCCTATCTTACTTGACGATTTTGTTACTTTACGTATTACAAAACATATTCTGTCTAAAGGCGTTTCGCTAATTCGAGAAGCACAGCTTCATTTTAACGATTTCCTTAAAAACAACGATTTTTTCCTAACAGGTTTTTCGTAAGTCACGTAGTTTAATGTTACGTGACTAAACTTTTCATTTTACTTTAACCATTCTATTACTTGCGGGTTATGAAAAAATTATCGCTAAAGAGTGTTTTCTTGAATCAGGCGTTTCAGGGTTCCGTTTTGGCCCTTTTATGATAAATGACCATTTTACCCTTGACAGATCTTATAAAACTTTCGGAAGCCATTTTAAAATAAGACTTACGTTCTATTGTTACTCGTAACATTATGAAAAATGAAACATCGGTTTCCTTTTTACAAAAATCCATTTCATCAAAACTTCATGGTTTTTGACCCGTAATATGAAAATCTTGACATTTTGGCCCGTAACGTGCTTTTCATTCTTTCTTTGATAAAAGCTTTAAATTCTTTTAAGCTTAACATCTATGGTTACTCACTGCCCATTGCAGTGCAAAGAACCAGCACTTCACAATGGAAAAATACAGTTTCACATGGTTTTACGATTTTAGCCTGAAACATAAAATCTTGATATTTTTGCCCTCGAGACCAAAGACAATCACTTTATACCAAAACATTCAATTTTCGCAAGGATTAAAACTTACGATAGTTCCTTAGTCAAATTCAAAACATTCCATAACATTTTTTTTAACAAAATTTTGTGCTTAAAATCTCATAAATTCATAACTTGAAATCTATATAGAATTTTCATAAATCGTCCATCATTGTTAACTGTTTCGATAAGATCTACAACTTTTGTGTTTTAAATTTTCTCAAAATCTTTCATCTTCGTAACATTCTTGAAAAGAAAGAACTAAAATCAATGCGTTTCGGCTTGCTTCAACCGAAATTCGAGCAAAATTTTTGTACAAAAGTTGTTCGTGTGACACCCAAGCATTTTTAGTACATTAAAAATGCAATAACTTAATGATTAAGTTAAGTAGAATATGTGTCACAAGGATTATTGTTTAATCCAATTTTTATAATAAAGTCCACAAAAGTAAAAAACGAGATTTTTAAGAGTAAAAATCATGCTATAGTCTTATATGAGAAAGGAAGGATATGAAAATAAGCTGAAAAGCTTAATTATTGCAAACTATATTGCAACAAATGCTAAGACAAAAATACAGTTTAAGAAAAATACTATATAATAATATAAAAAATTATACAATATTAAAATAATACAATGTAATGAAGTTCACTGATAAAGTTATGTAGTATAAAAATTACACTGTCAAAGTAATACAGTGTAGGAATTTAACTGTTTAAGGTTAAGCAGTATAGAAACAGGACTGTTTAAAGTTAAAGTAGTATAGACGTAATACTATTTGGAGGACATGTATGAGTAAAGAATGCTGCGTAAGCTCGTAACAGTATAGAGAACATACTAGCAGTATAAGAAAAATATTATTAGTATAAATTTAGATTGTATAAAGTTTTGAGAGGCCCACCAGTTGGACACCCCGTGGATTTGGATTGGGCCACCACACCATAAAATGTGGCCCAATCACATAAGGCCAACTTATGCCTTAATTATGATCGAAGGTGATGGCTCACCATTTAAAAGAAAATTCCCTAATAGATAAGTCTTAAACTAAGACTTAATCATCGCATTTCTTTTATCCTTTTCCCCCAAATGCACCGGATATGGATTGAAAAAGGAGACCAAAGTTGGTATCCATCGTTTATCATGCAAAAAGTCAAGAAAAGAAAAGAAAGAAAAATTTTCCCCCATTTATCTCTACCAAAACCGACCCCTCTTATGAGTATTCTCTCCATAATTTTTCAACCATAAACCTCCAAAATCATGTTTTGAAGCAAAGTGAAGAGCATAGAGGGAGATTTAAGAGTTTCAAGGTAAATATCCAAGTTTTACCTATTGTGTTTAAGGTTTTTTATTCATAATTTGGGTGAGATTTTTATGGCATTGCTATGAATGTTATCAAAGGTTTTGAGAAGGTTTTCAAGCATTTCAAAAGAGGAGCTAAAGCTTGAAAGTCTCTAGGTAAAATCCTAGCTTTACAAGCTATGTTAAAGTTTATGTTTTTTTATAGATACTATGTGTTTGATGAAATGTTTTGGACTATGGCATGAAATAAGGACACTATGGCATGATTAATTAGTGTTCTTAGTAAGTGATGATGAGATTGAATGATAGGAAATATGATGTTAAGCTTTAAAAGATAAGGTTTGAAAAACTTTGTTAAGATTGCAAAGTTTAACTAATTTTCAGAAATGTTTTCAAAGTTCTACGATATATTTACAAAATGTTGTATTTTCTTATGAAGTTAAGTCTTAATTAATTATTCAGTAGATGTTTCTTAATAAGTTTTAAGAAACAATTTGAAATAGTTTTAAATTCAAGTGTTGAGTAATGTCTCAACTTAAATTACGATAGAAGTCGCAACAGTTCTAAAGAAAGTTTTAAAGGATGTTAAAGAAAAAAGAAAAAATTATTTCAGTATTTTTCTTACTAAATAAGTAAGATTAACTTTATGAAATGATATTTAAATAAAGTTAAGTGACTACCCGAAAAGACAGGTCATCATAGAACCATAGTTTTTCATCTTTAAATCACCATCATCATCGTCATCAACATTACCTATAATAAAATCATGCCATAAAGTCCCTTTTTACATGCCATAGTCCATTCTTTTCATAAATTACATATTAAACACTTAAAATGCATAAACTTAATCAAGGTCTAGGGTTTAGAATTTACCCAAGCTTTTCCATGCTTTGAATCCTCTTCATTGGTAAGCTTAAACCTTAATATTCCTTATTGACATAAACCATAACAAAACCCCTATCAAAACCCTTCCATAAACTCAAGAAAATCACTAAAATCCATAAGAAAAAATTTGGATTTTTACTTTCAAAAGTGATCAATCTTGATCTACAACACTTGAACTTGATGTAAAACTTGATTAGAGGTTGAATCTTTGAACTTGATCCACCTTAAGGGTGTCACCAAGTAGCCTCCACATCATCTTTTTAACAATTCAAATTTACATTGATAATATTTTTCCTATACTGTAGGTACACTTTTTCTATATTGTTATAAACTTACACAATATTCCTTACTCATCCATATCCTCCACATAGTATAATTTCTATACTACCTCACTTTATACAGTTTAATTTCTATGCTGCATTACTTTTGCAATATAATTTTCATACTACTTAACTTTATGAGTGTAATTCTTTAGACTGCATTACTTTTATAGTATAATTTCTATACTATATAACTTTATCGGTATAATCCTTAGACTGCATTATTCTAATATTATGTAATTTTTTCATATTTTTATATAGTATTTTTCTTAAATTGTATTTTTGCTTTAACATTTGTTGCAGCACATTTTGCAACAGTTAAGCTTTTCAGCTTATTTTCGTATGCTTCCTTTCTTGTATAAGACTATGGCATGACTTTTACCGTTAAGAATCCTATTTTCACTTTTATGGAATTTATCATAAAAATCGGATTAAAACAATAATTCTTGTGACACCTAATTTTTGCTTATCATAATCCTTTAATTATTGCATTTATAATGCACTAGAAATTATCGGATGTCATATCTCCACTACAACTTTTACTTCTTCTTTTTTTTGGCTAAGAGTTTTAAATTTTCACTTGTTGTTCCTTAAGAGAAAAAAAAAGTCAATTTCATTTTTTTAAGGTAAGATTAACTTTATTTTTGACTCTTAAGAATAATTGTTTTATTTCAGTCTTTTAACTTTCATCTAGCACATTAGTGGTCTCCGAGCTTTTCAAATGTTTCACTAATGGTATCTTTGTAACAGAAACATTCAAATCTGACTAAGTTTATCATGTGAGGCACACATAATTCGTTAATGACATGTAATCTAGTAAAATTGCTTTCGAGTAGTTGGATTCAAATGACTGTTTAAACTAGATCACTTGTGCCTCACCTAATGGTCAAAGTGTGACAACTGTTATTTCTATAGAACTAAAAGTGAAAAAAAAAAAGACTTTCTAAATGGGTTTGGAATGGGCCTTGGACTGTATTATTAGGCTTTAATGATGGTCTATCTAATAGATTTAATATATATATATATATATATATATATATTTGGGGTTCATGAGATATGTGACATTTTTTTATTTGTAGAATTAAAATATATCTACAGTTCATGAATATTTTTTATATGTCCCAATGTATATATATAAAGACATCAATGACCAAATAATGATATTGTTAGTTTTAATTTATTTTTTTGGAATAACAATAATATACGTATTTAAAATTTTAAATAGATTATGATATCATTATATTTACAAAAAAATCCCTAAAATTAGGGTGTTTGTTACTTAAATTCAAATTGGTATCTAAAATAACGATTTTAAAATTCCCTAAAAAGATGAATTTTTTTTATTGACAAGTTGGATTTATTGACAAATTGAAATTATGATGTTGTAATTAAATTAATGATATAGTTTTATTGACAATTTGAAATAAATGTGTTGTAATTAAATTAATGACACAATATTGCTAAGTATTTTTATGTGTCTTATTGGCTATATAATTGAGTTATCATTAAATTAATGTTATATAATGATAATGATACGCAATGATATTTATTTTTTGAGATTTTTAATGAATGATATTTTTTGTTTTTTTGTAATATGTAATTAATTAATGATATAGTATTTGTTAAGTTTTTTGTGTATTTTATAGGTTATATAATTGTTATATCATTAAATTAATGATATGTAATGATAATGATACTCAATTATATTCATTTTATTTTTTTAAGACTTAAAGTAATAATGATAATATATCAATGTAATATGTTAAAATAAGAAATGTAAGTATATATATTTTTTTCTTAATTTAACTATTCTAAATATAAGAAAATTTATTATAAAAATTTAAATATATAATAGTAATGGTTAGTTAGAGAATATTTTTAAATTTTAAATATATAAAATTAAATAAACATATAAGTAATATTTATATAATAAAATCAGATATTATTTCAGTCCTCATTTTTTAAGATATTATGTAATTTTTACATATATTTAAGATAATTAAAATGTGCAGGGGGAAGACTTGAGCTTCGGCAATGGCGGTTTCTTCGTTTCCATCCCTGTACTCGCTGAAAATCAATAATTCTAAAAGCCAGGGATTATCTTCTTTTACTGCCCCTTTCTTCAACGTCCACGCCAGACCAAGCAGAAGCCCTAGGCCATCAACCATTATCGTCTTCTCTTATAGTAAATTCTTGAAATCAAATTACTTGCTTTCAAAATTTTCCTTTTCATGTCGAAAGTGATTCATTTTTGGGGCTAAGTCGCAGAAAAAACCGGAAATGGAACGGTGAGTGAAGCGGCGAAGAGAGTGTTACAAGAGCGATACGGTTTCAACCCCGACGAACTCTTATTATCCGACGAACCTTCTCTCAAGGTTACTCCTAATCTTTCCTTCTCTTGATTTTTTTCTTATTGTTTAAGCCTTGAATTAGTTAATTAATGGATTTTTATGGGTTTTTGAAGACGGAATTTCAGACTGGAAGAAGAAAGCAAGTGAAAAATGCGGGAAATGGCAAGCAAGATGGAGCAGATGAGGACCCAAAGCCACCTCGAACTACTCATAAACTTCTTCAGGTTTTCATTTGTTTTCTGATTATATTTGCTGTAAAATCTTTCAAATTGAAGATTTTTTTTTTTTTTTTGTGAATAAAAATGTCGCATGAAACCGAAAACATTGGCCGAATGTAGGTGCTTGGAGGAAAGGTTCGGAGAAAGAAATTGCTATCTCCAAAGGGCATGGATGTACGCCCAATGATGGAGGTTGTCAAAGGTGCTGCTTTTGATATATTACAGGTAGAAAAGTCTGTGTATTTGTTCTGATCTTTCAGCTTAAAAAAGGGGTTTTGATTTTTCTGATTATTAATCTGCTTACCAAATTATTATTCTTAATAATAGAATTAAGGTCTATTCACTTATTTTTAGGCAGCTGGTGGTAATCCTGCATCTTTAAGGCCTGGCCGCTGGTTAGACTTGTACAGTGGTACTGGTTCTGTGGGGATTGAAGCTATCAGCCGTGGATGTTCTCAGGTTCAAATTGATAAAGTTTTTAAATTTTGTTGGTTTGTCTTTGCATAATCTGTACTGTGATTTGTTTTCTTTTTCTGTCACTTAGCATCTTTAAAGGGTTTTTTGAGATACTTTAATTCTTGACGACGCAAAATTTTCAGGTGCATTTTGTAGAGATGGACCCATGGGTTGTTTCAAATGTCCTGCGTCCAAACTTGGAATGGACAGGGTTTCTTGATGCTTCAGTTATACATAGTGTTCGTGTTGAAAACTTTTTGGAACGCTCGGAGCAATTTGTTGGTACATTCATGCCTCTTTTTTTTTTTCAACTTTCTTTTCCTTTGACACCCTTATTCACATGTAAAGAACCATTGTGTTTAATGATGTTTTGCTGGATTTGCGATGAACTTAAATGTGCTTGTTGATAGGATTACAAAAAATTGAATTATAATCATCAAGTATCTGTAGATGGCAGATTAGGTTTTGTTTTGATAAATTTGGAATGGGAAGCATGTTGTATTCTGTATGATGAGAAAAGAATAATTATTCAAATATGCAGGTGAAGGTGGACCATTTGATTACATTAGTGTTACCCCTCCATATACACAAGTTGACTATGGGGTACTAATGCACCAGATTTCAAACTCTGCCTTGATTGGAGAAGATACCTTTATTGTAAGCATGGTTTCCTATTTCCTGCTAAATGCATTTGTTCAAACTTGTTTTGTGATTTAATCTTTGAATTTCTTTCATGACCTGAAGGTAGTGGAGTACCCACTAAGAACAGATATGTTGGATTCATGCGGCTCCCTAATGAAGGTAATTTAAACAACCAGAGATTTCTTCGTTTCATTCCACAATACAACTGAGAATTAGTATCTACGATTAGCGACGTTAATCTTTGGGATGGATCTTGGATATTAAACTCGAAGGTTTATATTAAGATTGCAGTAGCTTAAGAGGAGTTACAAGAAGTGTGTGATGCCCGGTTGCTTCATGCAAATGCATTTATTTCTCTTTGACCGTGATTTGTATATAGCCAAAGAGAGGGAAAGGAATAAACTTCCTCGACTATTTCATTGACCTTTTCCTGCCAAATGGACTTGAATTACATGATAAAGTAACTAGAGATGTGGATTTTATGGTGCAAAATGAAAATAATCATGCCGAGTACAGTGACGGTTTGATGGTTTATAGGTGTTTAACTTGTAATGTGGAATTGCAGATAACGGATCGACGATTTGGCCGGACCCACTTGGCAATTTATGGTCCCAAATGGGCCGAGAAGAAGAGAAAATCAGAAAACTCATCCCGGAAGATAGCAGTACAACTTTCATAGAAGTCTGTTTAATAGTCACTGAATCCGTCTAATGGTTCTTCATGTTAATCTTTTTGGCGGCCACTATACACTTTGCATACTCCTTTTGTTGCACGTTATTACGACTAAATTAAAGCGTCGAATTTTCATGTTGCAGGTGAAATAATTGCTCCTTATTTAAACTCCAAAGATGTTCAACAGTTCAAGTACTGCGTCAAATCTTGGTTTGTTGAGTTTCTCTAGAAAGCGCAACGCATCAAGGCAATAAAAATCTAATTTCGTGTGCATAGAAATTGATTATTTTTTACTAGTTGAGAGCTTGGATATGGAATAAATTATATTGCTTCCCCCTTAAGCTCTAGTTTTAGAAAAGTTGAATCTATGCAAGATCTTTGCCCCTTGCATACAAAGACTTTGTTGCAACTTCCAACTTCTAACGTACACCGTACACCCATTTCTGTTCTAAAGTTATTACATTGAAGAAAAGATGCAATAGCCTATTCTCGTCTTCACAAGAATTACAACTTGATTCATGGTACTTGTTCCCAAAAATTTTATACGCTTGAAGTTGTATATAAACGAAATATTTGAAATGTGCGACGCCAAATGTTTGAAAATATGGACGCACAACAAAAGGTCAATTTGGATAGCAACGATTTCGCACAGTTCAATTGTATATACAACTATTTGAGTGGTAAACCTTTACTCTTTTTTGGAACCAACCAAAGGGGGAAACAGTTTGTTTGGAACAGGAGAAAATTCAAGTCATCCTAGGATGAACAGGCGTTGCAGCTCTTCCGACAGAAACCAGGCAAACCCTCAGAGCCCACCATGTAAACAGCGTTCTTTGCACATTCACCAGCCTTAGCCCATAGAGGGCAGTTGTCATTGTCATCCGTGCAATCACCGCTGCTCGATCGTTTCACCGGCTTGTCAAAGGATCTAACGTGAATCCACTTGGTGGCAGACCACTTCTCACCCTCAATAACAGGGCAGCTCCCATGCAAGCTATTTGTGTCGGTAGTGGAGTCAGGATGAAGGCTGAAGAACAGCAATGCATCCCCCTTGTATGGTTTCACTGCAAGAAGATGAAAAGGGAGATTTTTAGGTACTATCAAACAAAAACATGTGCGGGCCTTGATGTGAACAGAGTTACTGGAAGTATAAATATAAAGAGGTAATTCTCAAATTAAGATGATCAATTGCTATAACCCTACTGCATATTTAAACAGAAATTGAGCCAGGAAACCCAGAAGAGGCTTTAACAGAAAAGAATGTACTAGGTCCTAGACCGTGATACATTCCAGATTCATGGTTAAAAGGAAGCAGGTGAGAATCACAATGGTGATCTATAGAGATAAAAAACACAAGGGTCTGAGAATCCCAAAAAAATTTATTTCAATCAACTTGCAAATTGAAAAGACCAAGCAATTAGAAGGATTACAAGCAGAGTAAGAGATTGAAATTTCCACCATGTTTGCGCATACTGTGCGAAGATGCACAAAGTTAAAAGATGGTTATGTAGATTAGCTAACGTATAAAAAGGTAAACAGGAATTAATCTCAACACATGAACTCTTACCCGCATAGCCATTTTTAGCACATTCGGACCAATTACCAGCTTTTGGTTGAGTCATTTTTCCCTGAAAACACAACAACAAAAAAGCATTGTCACACAAAAAGAAGAAATTAGAAATAAACAACGTAAATTTCAGTACTGCAAGAAGCTCATTGTCATTTGTCAGGAATCACCTCCGAATTGGGAAAGATCGTTTCCCCGCCCCTCTCAACGTTAGACAAATACATCAATACCGTGGCAACCCGGTGGCCACCCAACTGTTGATTCGCCTTGTCATGGAAATAATCAAAATGGGGTTCATATTTCTCCCCATGCTCATAGTGCAATATCTGCATGGACTCGCCATTTTCTGATAAAAGAAAAACCGTATTCGATTTAGACTATAAGAAAACTTCCTTTTAACATCTCAGGAGATCATAAAATTCAATTTTCTACCTTTTGGAAGAAACGTCCATGCAGCAATCCTGGCCTCAATATCAGCAACTATTTGATCCTTTAAAATGAATAATGTACACAAAGTAAGTTCTCAAATCTCGAAGATCACACGTTTTTTAACCATCTTATTTTGGTCAATTTACGTTGAAATATGATCTGATGGGTAAAAACTGTGTCCTTTCTATATATTAATTTTTCATATCCCACCACAGGGTTCTCCAAAAAAGAAAAAAAAAAAAAGAAAGAAAAAAAAAGCCCCTTTGAGCTTTGTTACCTGAGCTTTCTGAAGGAACATTCCAGAGCTGGTACGCACATCGCTCGTAATACTCTTACCAGATTCGTTATCGGCCACCATTGACTTTTCTAGCTTATTCTTTGCCTATAAACCCAAAATTTATATCAAATTTATGCATAATATAAACCCCAAAAACAAAAAAAATCAAACCTTGAATTACACATAACATCTCCTTTTGTAACAAACGACAAAAAAAAGAAAGAAATTATATTTTTACCAAAGTAGTTAGGTGGTCACACTCCTCCTCAGATAAAAATCCCTTGTACAGAAAAGCCCTGCAGAGTTTTAATTATACAAATTAACAAAACAATTTAAACTAATTAAATATATAATATATAAATCATGATGTCTGGGAAATATTGAGAAACCAGTAAAAGAAAATTCTGAGCGAGAAATATAAACCTGGGATGCCATGAGAGCTGAGTGACCCGAGTCGGATCGAAGGTTGCAGAGGAAGCAACTGTATTCAAGCTAAGCCGCGATTCGTCACTGTGAAAGCCGAAAATTTATTTAGAAAATAAAGAAAGGAAAAAAAAAAAAAGATGATGGAGAAGGGGACAATAGTCTTACGTTTTCTTTTCTGAGAGCCATTTAGGGACTCGAATGGAGGAGAGTGAGAGATCGGGAAAAAGGCAGAGAAAACTGAGGAAAAGCGCGAGAAAATATCGAGAATCCATGAGAAAATTTCGGTGGCGGTACAAGCACTGCACTGCCCACCAAGTCTATGCACAATGGATTCTCTGGATTTTGGGTTTTGGTTTTGGGGGCGTACGATAGCCGGAGGGAGAGAGAGGAAATCGTCTTGCTTGGCTCTAAAAATAAAAAAATAAAAAAATAAAAAAATGGTGGCCTTTTCTTTTCTTTCGTTTACGTGTTCATGGGTGAAGGAAATTATTAAAAAAAAAAAAGCTTTTTTCCACGCGACTGCGTAGGGGACGACTTTTTAATTGTCGGTTTATTTTTCAAATGTAACTTAACCTTTTTTCTAATTAATTAATTTTTTTTTTGACCAACCCAACGGGGAAGAATTTGAAAAAAAGCCAAAAAAAACATTTTTTAATTAAAAATGGTCTTTTATATTAAAAAAGTAGTTTTTTAAACAGAAAAATTACCTCAATTTTTTTTTAAAAAAGTTAAAAATAATTATAATTAGAAGAGAAATCGAGTGAAAAAAAAGAAGCAATTTTTATATTTAAAAAATATGTATTTTTGTGTTAAAAAATTATAAAAAAAAATCATTTGTCCAAAATCTCCCACCCAATGGGTGCCCACGACTCCTCAGTGATTGGTCTTTCAGTTGCTCGGTCTGCGCATGGAATGTTCTGTCGTTTAACCTTTTATTCCACCCTGTGAGACCCACCAACGACAGGCTCTGGCTGTAACCCGTTCGAGCTAAATAACAGTGCTTTTTTTTTAATATAATTTCGATTATTGCGCTACATATTGCTTTATATTTCCTTTTGCTTCAAGTTTAATATTTCAGCTAGCTTGTGTGCTATTAGTGAAAAATTATTATGTTGTGATTATTAAAGTTTTGAACTTGATAAAATTTGTTTTATGTTAGGAATTTTAAGTTGTCATGTTAGGAACACGTGATTATATCCAAGAATTTTTGAAAAATTAACCAATTTAGCGTTATAGGTAAATATTGTCAAAACTAATTTAAAAAATTAAAATTGTCCAAAAAATATATTCAAAACGTGATCTGTATGAATCCTCCTAATATTTGCTGGCATAAGTCTAAACACACTCTGGCAATGAAATGAGAGAGGTGAGAGAAAAATCTATAGAGCGAAATGATAAACAAGACAATTTGGTGGTGGCTAAGATTGAGACAAAAATATTTATTAAAAAAAAGTGAGAAAACATATATGACTATTTCTTTGTTCCAATTTTATTTCCTCAGCTTATCAAGCAAAACGGTCACCTTCCCCATGTAAGAGGATGTATTAAAAGACCAGAAAGACAGTTCTCCAGAGAAAAAATAACGCCCAACAAAACCATTGAAGAGATGTTATTGGTGGTTTGCATATAAACACATGCCTTAATGTCATGTGTCAACAAAAAGATTGTGTTGTAACAAAAATATTTCCCTCCCCTTCTTCAATCTCTTATTTTTATTGTTCATAAAGAAATATTTGAACAACGATAGAACAAGATCTATTTTGCATTATATTTAAGGGATTCTTTAGTTCGAGCCAAAGAAGCAGTGTCACTAGATCATTATCAAACCAACTGCAATCTTTTTTTATCCGTGAGGATCCCACCAGAGTGCCTTCTCGAAGGCGATGCGCCTCTCATGGGTGATGGCATTCAACATATGCAAATGTTGGCCCATATCTTGTTGCTGCTCGAAGTGCCTAGAGCTTCTCGTTGTGAGCCCCACATCACCTCTTTCACAGCTTAACATGAGGACACTAGGATTTTCAAGATAACTGATGTTAGTCATGAGGCCTTCAGTTTGTTTATGACTGTACTTTGCTCGATTTCTCTTGCAAATCAAGAAAATTTTAAACTGATATTACCATATTGGGAGGAACATCAAGCGTTGTCAATAAGACAAACGAGAAAGGCCACATTGAGCAATGTGAAATTATTAGGAGTCATTAATGTTGAAATATACATATATATTAGGCTCTATAATGGGCATATGCTACGGATTTGAGATTGTATATTAGATGTGGGATTTTATATTAGCTATGAGATCTGCACAATCTTTTTCTTTCCTTTTTTAGATTTATTTCTTTTACTTGCTTTCTCTAAAACTTTCCTTGTGCCAGTATCTAGGGTAAATCAGATCAATTTTTTTCCCCCAAAATTTATCAATGATAATAATAATAATTGGTTACAAACTTGTATCCATTATGTTGTGGCTTTTGTGATAACATATATTGTCATTACCTTCCATACGGTTAAAAAAAAAGAAAAAAAGAAAAGAAAACTACTCACTTTTTTGTTGTATGAAACGTCTTAATTTATGCAATTTGTTCGTTGAAAAAACATTATAGATTCTTAATTTGACATGTTAGTTTTAACTAATAACAATATAAACCTCTTTTATATTATTGTAATGTAAAACAAAAAGGCAACACTTTTTGGACTCAAACAAACTGTCCGGACCTCTATTCCTCGTAAATATACTCCAATATTAATATTCACCCCTTGTTTTATATTTATATATTGCACCGCGTGAGTGTCACAACTACTCATCATACATATCTTATTGCATATTCGTAAATGTTTTATTTTTGCTGAATAACCTATTGTATATCAGTTTATAACTATCTTATTGCATATTCTCAGAACTTTATTTTTGCTTGAACCTATTGTATTAGTTTATACTGTATACTAAAATGAAATTAGTCATGATTGCTAATAATCGCCGACTTTCAGTAACTACTTTTAGCAACAACAACAACGTTTATAAGCCTTTTAATAACCGCAGCCTTAGGTGTTTTGTCCCGCTCCACCACAGCGCGGTCGTTCCCCGCCAACGCCCTGTAATTGTCCTTCCTCGTGAAGCTCGTGTATTCGTACGACAAGCTCGCCACCTTGAACCTCGTCCGCTTCCCGGGCCACACGTCATCTCGTACGGCAGCTTCTCCAAGAACCTCAGCTCGTACACCGGGCTCGGGTTCATGAAGAAGTAGAACGGGTCCATCCCCTTCCACCCCCTCGCCGTCATGCCATGAAACATCCCCATCTTGTTAGCCGTCGCCACCGGCACCAGCTCGTCCGTCAGCTCCACGAACAGCGCCGAGAATCTCAGCAGGAACGGCTCGCGGCACGTCGTCCCCTCCTGGCATATCGCCAGGTCCCCTTCTTCTAGAAGCTTCCTTATCATGGCTTAGTCTGACTGTGTTGACTGGGGATATGATCTCCGAGAGACGCGAAAGGGAGTAAGTGACGGCGGGGATCGGACGGCCCAGAGCCGCCGAGAGGAAGATTGGGTCGAGGAGTGTACGGTGGGAGCAAACGAAGAGGACTCCGCTACGGCCCATGGATTTCTGGGCCTGGGGAGGTGGGCTTCCTTTTTATGTGGACCCGAACGCCTAAGGCCCAAAAGGCGAAGTACACGATCGGCATTGGGAGGAAAGAACCGGCGGCGATTCGCAAGCAGGCTAACGGAAACCCGATCGGAATCCAGAGAATGATGAGCAGAGCCATTACGGCGTTGGTTTCTCAACCAAACGGCCGTCGTGGAAAACCACCGGTTTCGGAAGCTTCTTGTGACGCCCCGAGATGGGTGTCAGGAAGTTTTAGGTAAATAAAGAAAAAAGTAAAAATATACATGAAAAATAAATAAATATCTTCAGAATAAATAATAATATCGGCAGTTACTATCACGTGAATGCCACGAAGGTGGGGCCGAGATCCTATTCTTATTCGCCATCACGTGGGTGCTTACTACGAAGGTGAATAGATAAATAAATAAATAAATCGTAATATCAATAATATAAAATCATTGAAATTCATCACAAATCATCGTCTCTAAGATAAATTAAAATATACTATTAACAGAGGCGAAAATGACATCAACACTGGGACAAGTCGTACAGTACACGCATCATGCCACAGTTTTAAAGAAAATACAATTCTGTCCAAAGAGCCAGGTTTCGATCCTAGGCCTATCCTTCCTCCTCAACCTAGAAGTGGGATTTTAAAAACAGAAAAACGTGAGCGAAAGGCTTAATAGGATAATTATTTAAAAACAAGTTATGTTTTAAATATAATGATCAAGAACAGAGAATTATTCATAATTCGTTCTAATTAAAATAAATCTCAAAGTCTCAACAAATCAATAAAACACTTACTTGAAAGCAACTTGACACAACATCATCGTACGGGTTTTGGAAATCCGAAAAGAACATCAAAATACAATTCTTCAAAATCAAAGACAGAAATCATTCTTAAAAGAGACATTTAAGAAATAAACTTTGGCCAAACAATTTAAAGGGGCTACCAAAGAAAGGGATAGTAATATCCTACCTCATTAAAATCCAATAACGTAAGCTCCAAATAAAACCCAACGTACGCTCCACATACGTCCAAAACCTTAAAAACTGTATTTAAGATCAGAAATCATATTTAACAAATATCATTATGTTAATTTAATTATCAGTATGCCTTTTGACTCAAAATATTCATAACCCAAAATCAATCCCTTTCGTAACATTTCGGAATCATCAAACATTGAAAACCGTAGTAAAAACACAATTTTTCAAGTCCACAATCGGCCTGCCGAACTGCACAGTTTGGCCTGCCGACCAACCAGGACCGGCCTGTCTAACTTTCCCTAGGTTCGGCCTACCGACCAGATGAATGCGGCCTACCGAACACATAGTTCGGCCTGCCGGACTGGCAAAAATCTGGGGACCCGAGGCTTCGAGTCTCGATCTCCCCAAGCTCAAAATCAAATTTTACAACCTATTTTTCAATTCTCAGATCATGAAAATCATACATAAAGCAAAGAAAACCATAATAGAACAAGTTTAAAGCATTTTCCTCAATTTTAAACTCAATTTCACCTTTGATTTGAAAATCAAAGAAAAATACAAAAACTTGATTAATTCAATTTTTGTTCAAATAAAGCTTAGATTCATTGTAAAACAAGTCCTATAAGCTTAGATTAAACATTATCTAAGCTCATCAAAGCTCGGATTGCAAAATACAAAGAAATTTAAAAAATTGAAAAAGTTTTAAAATTTTGAAAACTAACCTTGATTCAATCCTTGAATCGTGTTTGTGGTTGCTCAATCACGTTCCCAAGACTCCAATCTGCTAAACCGAAGCTTGGGCTCGATTTTGAAATCGAAATTTTTGAGAGAATGAGAGAGAGAAAGAGACGGTGAGAGGGAAAGAGAGAGGCGAGTGAAAGAGAGAGAGTGATCGTGAGAAATGGGAAGGGAAAGGAAAAGAAAAAAGAAATTTAAAGGCCCAATGGCATTTTCGTAAATATGAAAAAATTGTGGGGTAAAATGTCATTTGGTATCTTTAACATTAAAATTTAAATTTTTAAATATGACAAATGCAACAAAATCTTTAAATGACTAAAATTATCAACAAAATTTACACTGGCATACTTAATAACTAAACTTAACATAACTAACCTTACTTTGAAATTCAAGGGTGTTACACTTCTCGTGACTTACGGGCCTGATTTCTGGCTTTGGAGTAACGACGTAGCTCTCTCTGCAGAGAGACATGAACGGGAAATCAGTTCTCCGGTCGCCGATTCGGAATCCAGAGGCGGCGCGTGGGAAAAAGCCTGGCTAAGCGCGTGCGCCTTGTTTTCCCCGACGATAACTCCGGGGCTTTTAACCAAACCAGTGGCTGGACCTCTGTAAATGTGTATCTCCGTTCCGAGAACTATGTCGGCGCCTAAATAGTTCTTCAAGAATGGCTCGACCACGATCTTCGGGTTCGCTGTCAAGACGCAGCGTTTCCCGCACGAGGAGAAGACGCGCCACGTGGCGGGATGCAGATCGCCGGAGTAGAACTTGGGGAGGACTGCGCGGGCGACGGATTCGATGTCGGAGGCCCGCATGCCGGCGAAGGTGGCGAAGATGAGGACGCGGATTCCAGCCGATTCGGAGATGAAGTAGTAGAGGATTCCGGCGATCGGAGAGGCCAAGAGGAGTAGGACGAGCAGGAGAATTCCTCCGACTTCGAACGCGACGAGTGCGAAGTGAGGGCAGGAGCTACATCCGGTTAGCAACGTGCCGTCCATGTCGGCCACGACGGTGTCGTTTTCGCGGCCGATGGATTTGCATTCGTCGATGTTTGGGAACGTTAGGAGAGAGTACGTTGTGGCTTCTCTAAGTTGGCCAGGGTTAGTGACGTTGATTTTGCGTGTGATTAGAGACTATTAAGTTAATTGAATCTTCATATATATATATATATAAATTTTTCCAAAGCTAGAAACTGTTAGGGGTGTAGAACGGGCAGATTTTTATTGTTTTGGTGGCAATGCAGGGATTTCCCCATGAATTATAGAGCGTTCTCTTGTGTAAAACTTTTAAATTTAAATGTTGGGTGTAAAGTTCGAGTTTTACTGGGCCATGTCCTTTTTGAGGACGAGGGATCTACAGTGTAGAAGCTTATTTATGATTATCAGTTTTTTTTTTTTTTTTTACTCCTTAAGATAGATAGAGAATAGACTCGCGATAAAAGGATAGTGCCGGGGTAAAAAAAAAACAGAGAGAGAGAGAGATTTTTTACATGTTTATGAATGATGTATTGGATTAAATAGCATCAAAGTCAAAAAGTATTTGAAATTATAGCATATTTGGGTTATTTTGACCAAGGATAAATTGATGCCTTGAACATGTGAGGATTTGTCCTTCGAAAAAAATTTGTGAATTTTTGAAGGCTTTTTTTTTTTTTGGCGGTTTATGCAAACTCAAGCTCAATTCAATCTAATCCCATAAGGGCATATTTGGTGCGTAAAAAATGTTTAGATTAGATTAAATCTTAATATTTTATTTAGTTAAAAACTTTAAATAATTAGATTAGATAAGAACTTATATAATCCATGTTTGAATCCTCTTGAAAGAGGATTAGGCAATCTTTTGCTAAAACATAAAATTAAACATAATTTTTGTACATTGTGAAAATTTTTAAGGGCTTGTAAAAATTTATAAAAATTTGGGATTAAATTATAATTTTTCAAAAAATGAGGGTCAAAATATAAGTTTTGTGTGGAAATATTTTTATAATTATATTTTTGTCCCTCTAATTTTAAAAAATTACAATTTGACCTTAAATTTTTATAAATTTTTTGTAAAAAGGCCTCTATCTTTATAATACAACACTAAATATAGGATTATATTAGCTAAAATTTTACCGTATTCATTCTAATATAATCTAATCCAATCCTCTAACACTATTCTATCCAATGCTATTCTATTCAATGCACCAAAAGTAATTGAATTGGATTGGATTGTTGGGTTTTAAAAAATGTATACATGATTAGATTTGATGAGGAATGGTGAAAACATGTTGGTTTTAATTCAATGCCCACTAACTAGAAGTAATTTATCATAGTGATTTATCATATTTGAAGTAGAAATATATGAGTTCAAAAATTGAATTTGTGTTAAAGGAGACTTTTTATTATAATTTTTTTTTCCCGGTTGACCCTTGAAAACAACCATGTGCAATATACATGTCGATTGCGGTCAAAAACATAATGGATGTTCCCAATTTGGGTCGATTTGTTTGTTAATTTAATTTTTTTAAAACTCAAGGTGTAACTTGCCAATTTACCAGAAGTTGTGGACATTAAAAAAAAAAAACTGAGATTTGATAGATAACTTATTGAATCACTTTGTAGCTGGAGATTCGGAAAGTTGGTTGATTCTACAAGACAAGGATTTAGCTTTTGGAAAAACAGACACACGTATCTAAAGAATTTTTAATACTTAAATTTAAATTTAAGTTCAAAAAATCTAAAAAGTTTTCAAAACAAATAGGCTCAAAATCATTTGATTATTGAGAATGGTAGAAATATTGTTTTATTATGTACTCTTTTTTATAGAATCGAACAATTAAACAAATAACATAGCATGCCAAATTTTTACACTGTGTTATATTTTTACTTTACACTGTAGGATACAAGGAGTTTTATACTATAACAGTTATAATTAATAAATTTTAATGACGTTAAACAAAACCATAAAAATATAAAATAAATTAAAAAAAGCAACGTGCTTGAAGCTTAATTTTTCTTTTTTTTCCAGGTTAAAAATTGAGCTGAGTTTTCTATTATTTGCCTGCATTTTGTCTAGAGTTTGTACTCTAATTGATCACAGAGGTAATGAATGAAGCACTAGAAGCATGCAGCTGAAAAGAATTCCCAGAAAAATGTTCCTTGGGGACTCAAGCTCAAGTCTCTTTACCTTTGTTCAGTAATGTTCATTGGAGACTAAAAGCAAAGAAGGGAAAAAAAGAGCACCATGATTAAACTTTCATTTGTTTTTTTTTTTTTAAAGCCTGTGGCTGCAGAGGAATAAAGGACCACTTTTGGACAAAGCGAGGCCAAAGTTAAAAAAGGAATTTGGAAAAACAGAAGACCAACACAACAACAGAGTACGGGACAACAATATATTTGTTGCTAAAAAGCATCCTCAGTCCTCATCAAGGTTAGAACTTTTCTGTGTCTTGTCAAGTTCAAAATTTCCCTTTTCTAAAAAAGCTCATTTCCAGGTTTGAGACATAGGTCACGCAAGCAAAAGGGTGTATCTGAAAAGTGCTTGGAATCACAACACTAGAGGCCCCACCTTAAGAAAAACTCCAGCCTTGAAGAACTCATAACACTCAGAGTATGCAAAACAAATTGCAATGAGTCAGCCCTAGAATTCTTTTTTCCCTATTCATTATACTAGAAGAATAAGATTTAATTTGAATAGGAAAGGAAAAAAAAAAAAAAAACAGGAGTCAGATTCTCTGAGATGTGAATACATTCAATAATAACTACTAGTGTTAATCATTAGAAGAATTCAAACTCCAAGTAAAGACCTGACGACCTATCCGAGTCTGAAGCCACCTTGTTATTCTGAGGCAAAGTTGTCTTGAATGTGTTGTTTAACAATGTTAGATCAATCGGTTTCGGAATCTCTGGAGGGTGAGTACCACGGATTAGAGCCCAATTAACACTTTCAAAGAAAGGATGCTGCTTAATTTCAGTAGCACCTCTCTTAAATCCTAATCTCTTTTGCGGGTCCTTTACGAGTAGACCCCGGATAAGATCCTTAGCAGCAAAACTAGCATTAGATCCTTCAGGGAATTTGAGAGACTGCCCCACAACGTTAAATAGCGTCTCGCGGTTTCCGTTGCCTTTAAAGGGTGTCCTGCCATGGAGCAGCTCGTACAGAAAAATGCCGAAAGTCCACCAATCAACGGCACTCCCATGGCCATCCCCTCTTATGATCTCCGGAGCTAAATATTCGTGAGTTCCTACAAAGGACATGGAACGGGCATTCGTTGGCTCGGCAATAAGTACAGGGCGAGAATCTGAGTTGGTCAAGCTCGGTTTTTCGCTTCCCGCTTTGGCTTCTTTAGAGCTTAAAAATCGAGGCTTGAAACAAGAAGGTTGCAAGCAAGAGGGTTGCACGCAAACCGGCAATTTGAAGGCCGGATCAATGCATGATGGCTCAATGCAGTATGAGGAGATTCTACAAGCCGTCCGGGCATCATCGGACTGAACAAGAGTCGGACTCACATAACACCTCAATGACAAATCAAAATCCGAAAGCATTATATGACCATCCTCCCTCAGTAGAACGTTTTCGGGTTTCAAGTCCCTGTACACCACTCCCATCATGTGGAGATACTCTAAAGCAAGAAGAACTTCCGAAGCATAAAACCTGCCAGACAAAACTAAAACCAAGATCAAAAACAAATTTTCCTTAAAATTTTCTAGGTTCTATTTCAACATAATATGCTTACCCTGCACCTCCGAGCTTCTACAATACAAAAGGGCAAATATGACATACAACTGGTTGATTGAGAAACTTTAAGAAACCTCTTCTATTTCTTTTCCCCAAAAAAATAAAAAACCAAAACTATGATCTAACACAACATCCACAGGAGTATATTTTTAAAACAAAATGACGAACCTAGCGGCTTGTTCAGTGAAGTGCTTGGCCGGTTGGCGTTGGCGAAGCGTGTGAAGATCCCCCCCGCTGCAAAACTCCATCAACAAGCAAGAGAACTTGTCGGTCTCGAAATGCGAGTAAAGTGTGGGAAGAAATGGATGATCCAACAAGCCCAAAATATCTTTCTCAGTCTGAGCTCTCGCCAACTTCTTCCTCCCAACAAGCATGCCTTTATCCATGACTTTAATGGCGAAAAGGCAACCCATTCCGCCTCTCAACTCCGCCAAATAAACACTCCCAATGTCCCCACACCCCAGCTTCTTCAAAAGTCTGAAATCCCCCAAACCCAACTCCACATCTCTCCCCTTCTTCACGCACTGGATCGTCTCCCATCGGGTGTCGTTTCCCTTGTGGTGGGGCTTCGACGGGCGAAACCAACTCTTCCTGAAACTGCTGTCGTTTTCACTCTCCTCTTCATCTCCTCCTTCAAGGCAAGCTACAGTGGTAGCAGTAGTAGTAGATTCGGCATTCTTGCTACTGCTGTTGCTAGTAATGGAGGAACTGTCGTGGGTCGTTTCGCTGGTCTTTGATGGCTTATTTTGCTCCATTGCTATGTTGCAGAGAAGGTGTTCGATGAAAGTTTTTGAGCAAAAAGACAAGGTTTTCTCTTATCCTAGCTACAATAATTTAAACTTTGTAAAAGAAATATGTAGCAAAATTAGTTTAAACCGTGACTATTTAAAAAATAACTAACAATTTAAATTATAAATAATATAAAATTTTTATCAATTATAATTAAAAAAATATAATATAAAATTTTAATATGTTAGCCATTTTTAAACACAAACTTATAGGTTCAAAGATTTTGTCAAACAACTTATAAATTTTTTTCTTTTTATTTTTGGTTTTTCGGATAAAAATATGGTCAAGATTGTTGTTGGGGGAGGGACCGAGGCGGTCAAAGGGAGGAGCGAGAGAGACGCGGGGCGGGGCGCGAAGATGGGAAAGGATATTGGCAGCAGGTGAAGCTGAACACAATTTTCAAATTTGAAAAACTGGGAATGGGTGAGACAACCAATGACTTGCCGGGTTGGGTTTGGCGTCAATTTCTCTCTCTCTCTCTTCTCTCAGCCCTCTGTCCTAGAAGATACAGCTTGGGGACAAAAACAAAACAAAAAATACGCAGAGAGAGAAAGGAGAGAGAGGGAGAGAGTTTTTCTGTTTACGAGGATGACAAAAGCGTTTCAGATTTTCTAAGCAAAAGTTGTTTTTTTTTTTAAGTACAACTCCGGGTAATAGGTGAGGTTTAATGAGATGGTGCAAGCGAATGTATGGGTTTTTGGGGGAGACAGAGCTAGAGTGAGAGACAATCTTTGACTGATGATTAGTGATCTGTCGATAAGGAGTCTTGGCCGTCGATCATTTGTGGAATCTTGGGGTGGTGTTGAGGAGATTTATGCCCTTGGGTTGTCGTTTGTGCTCTTTTTATTTAGGGAAAATTTTATTTTCTAATAGGATATCAAAAGCTGCTTTCTTTTTTAAACAAATAAAAGGAATTATTCATTAATTAACATGGATGTCCAAAAACAAGATTTTTACGAAAGTGTATTGAAATTGAAATTTTAAAATTGAAAACTATTCCAAGTAAAAGCTTGATATTAGAGTTTATTTTTTATTATTATAATATATGAATGTTTTATATTATAATAATTAAAAATTTTAATTATAATTAATTTTGTTAAATACTCTTTTAACCTGTCAAAACATTTTCAATATAAAATAATGAATACTTCTCATCATGAGAATGATATAACTAAAAAGTTATATTAACCAAACAAATTTTGGAAAACTGAATGGAATAACCAGACTAAATAAAAGGATGTAAATGACATGAGCATTGTTGTAAAGAATTGGTAGTACTAAGCATTATCTGTTAATAGAAGTAGCTCATGCAGTGTGGGACCTACAAATAAAACTTATTTTTTATTAATGATGGTGTTTGTCACCGGTGATGCCTCTAAGCATTTTTCAAATAATATATAATGTAAAAATAAAGTTAACTTGGGTAAATAATATATGGATGCACGCAATCATCAAAATCACCTGCAAAAAGTTGCCAAAAATTGCATGGAATCGTCAAAGAAAGATGCCAAAACAAATGCTTAGAAATTAATATAAACGCTATGGTGAAAAATACAACAAAATTCAAAAGTCGAAAGTGGGAGGGAAGAATATGAAATAAGAAATGACTCTACCATCATTAAATCAAATGATTGCACCATTAAGCCTCAAAAAAATAAGGCAATGGATAGAGTAAAGCAACAATATATCCATAGAATAAATTGTGGTAAATGTGGAAAACTAATACCACTATACTAAAACGTGAACAATTATTACAAAAAAAGGAAATAGAGCCCAAAATATATGGTTAGCATTCCCAATCCCATATTTTAAAAATTCAGATATTATTGTAATAAAAAATAGAATAAGAGAAAAGTAATTACACAAAATGTTTATTTTTAAAACCTTGAGTCTAAAAACTTCTCTCTTATTCTATGATTAAAAAGTAAAAGCACAGTCTATCTCAAATGAATCTTAAATTTAATTGACATTATATCAAACTAAAAAAAAGTATGTAAATTAAGAGAAAATAAAAGCTTTTATTAATTAATTAACAACAGTTTAGCGGCGTATACTCTTAACCCAGAAGAATATTATGCAGTTTAACACCATTAAATTTTTTGTAATCAAATTGCGTTAAAATGTTACTTTTGTAATTTAATACGAATCTTATGCGGTTTACAGTTTAGAAATGTGTTTACTCATAGATTTTGCCAAGTGATTACTATAGTTTGATAGATTCCATGGGATATTCCCAGCACATAAGTCTGGGGCAGGTAAGAAGAGTAAATAAGGCCCACGTTCAGGAAAATTGTTGTGGTACTTCGATTCAAAGTTATTGACAACTGCCATTCAAACCACAAATTATGGCTCAACTTGTTTTTGAACTAAATTTTGTGTTTATGTTTGTATTTTAATAATGTGGGAGTCAGCTTTTTTTTTTTTTTTTTTTTTAACCCTTTACGAGAAATAGACCATCTCACACTTGTTCATTGTTTTTATAATTTTAAAAAAAATTAAAATTCTTGCAGTGACAATTACAGTGATTCATGAACCAATGAAACATTAGCATAAACTTGATTCTGCGGTAGTTTTAGGACGTAATTCCATACTTTCTTTCTTTTTTTTTTCTTTCAAGAGATTTCCATACCATCGATGATCCTGCAATGAATGCAGTATTAAAATTATTTACTTTAAGAAGTAGGAGTGTCATGCCTAAAAAATAATAGTCACAAAATTGACCAAACCAAGCAAAGCTAGAGTATTCACAAAAATGACCAAACCAATCAAACCAAGCAAAGCCAAATCAAATGAACTTTTTATTCATGCAATTTTATAATATATATTGATCCATAAAAATATAATTAATCGTTTTATCTACAAGTTGTGGTAATTAATATTTTATATAAGGTATTTAGCATTGACAAACAAAAACTCTTTTTTTCTACCTTTTGACATTCGTATGAGCCGCAGAAGAAGTTTGCAAGCATATTGAAGAAGCTTTTTTTTTTTTCTTAGGATTCTATAATGCTTAGGAAACATAGAGAATTTTGATCTAGAACTCTCAAACTTAGTAATAGATTTGAATATTTTATTTCTGTTAAGAATGCTTGATTTTAACTTTTGAATTATTTATTTATTAGCACAATGATCTTTTTTATTTTTATATAAAATGACCCACCAGGCGTAAGAACGTAAGAAAGGAGTCATGTTGAGTCATTGGGTTCATTTTGCAAAATTAAACTTTTGAAAAGTAATTCTACAAATATAAAACTCTCTGTCAATGTTATTTTTATAAAGAACTCTCGATATTGATGTTTATGATTGAGAAATAGATTAAAGGTTTGTTTTATTCAAATGATGGTTCTAAATATGGTTGAAAATAGATAATTAATAGATATTATATAGTTTAAACCAATTTAAAAATTAATAAAATTTATGCTATTGGTTTAGTTTAGTTTGGATTTGATGCCCTAAATGATTTAATTTATAATAAGCGTTTTGGTTCGATTCAACACCGAAGTACACTATCACTAGAACAAAGAAAATGATTTGGGAACAGCATTATGCTTTTGGGAAGAGGAGGCAAGTGGACTAGATATAGACTTGGTTTTGCCTTGAAAGTGCCTTGAAAGATATAGACTTGGGTTTGCCTAGTAGCATATTATTTATTTAGAGCTGCCACCAATTACACTGACTAGCTAACTAAATATTTAATTATTGGTCTTTATATTGGCCAACTTAATCTCTTAAAGCAATTAAGAAAGCTACATAATTAATCCAATAGAAAACATTAGGTACAACATATGGTGCATGTAGGGGGAGCTAGAAAAATTTATCAGAAAAAATGAGATGCGATTGAACTAATTAAGAATGTGGAGTAAATAAAAAGATATAAAATTTTAAGAAGGGCCATAATTTTTATGGGCAAATATATGATTTCAAAAGGAGCAAAATACAAAATTTAAAGGGGTAAAACATAAGTTTTATAATATTTTGTGTACAAAATCAAAAAAAGTAAAAGTTTAAAGAGGTGGTTGTCTATTATCATCTGTGAGTGTCTTCCTTTTATATTCTAATTTTTGTTTGTCCTTAGCTAGGAGTCACTCTCTAGTGGTCATCTCAAATTTTCTAGGTCACCTTTCAATTGATGGATGTTAGTGCAAGCTGAGGCTTGAGAGGCCAACGCGTAATTAGAGTTATTTTCTTGTCTCCAATGATCGTCCAAAACAAAACTTGAAGTGCAATCGAAGAAAAAACGCCCCTGTTCAACTTATCTCTATATATCATTATAAATCTTGGATGTTTGTCGTTACACAGAATTATATATATATATATATATATATATTCTTGTCTGTCATTGATTGCATTCAAAATATGAATGTGGCAGACTTCTTTGCCGCTTTTTCCCTCTTCCTCGCATGGCAATTTATGCTATTAGGTAACTTTAAACAAGTTTTTTGTTAGAAGCACATAAATAATTTTCTCACCTTCAAATTTTAATTAGCAGTGCTAGTATTATATAAATATAGTTACCAATATTTTTAAGAACAACTGATATTCCCATATATCATATACTCGATAAAATGTTTATGCATTTTTTCACTTGACATGGTTTTGCTTCAATTAATTTTTTTTCTTTTGTTCTACATGCGGGAACTACAAAAGCGCACACGGTCACAATCTACGTGCACAACAAATGCCCATTTCCCATATGGCCAGCCGTCGCGCCCAACAATGGCTATCCGGTCCTCGCAGACGGCGGATTCTACCTTCCGTCAGGCCAAACTCGCCGCATCGTGGCGCCGTGGACATGGACGGGGCGGTTGTGGGCCCGGACCGGCTGCAACTTCGCCTCATCTAATTGGAACCGCGCGTGCCAAACCGGAGACTGCGATGGGGGCTCCAATGCAACGGCCTAATTGGGACCCCACCAGCCACACTCGTCCAAATCTCAGTCGAAGCAGACCAAACCAAGCTCAACTTCTACGACGTCAGCTTGGTCCACGGCTACAACCTCCCCGTCTCGGTCTCAGCCCGGCCTGCTACATCGAAATGCGCCATAGGAGGCTGCGTGAAGAATCTTAACAGCTTGTGTCCCGACTAGCTAAAGGTGTTAAGCGATGACGGCGGAGCGGTGGTGGCGTGCAAGAGCGCTTGCTTGGCGTTCGATTTGGACTCGTTTTGTTGTCGTAATGAGTTTGGTAGCCCTGAGAAATGTGGGCCAAGCGTGTATGCCAACATATTCAAGAATGCTTGTCCATGGTACTACAGTTATGCTTATGATTCGCCGCCTCCGTTGGTGAGCTGTGCTGCTAAAGAGTACGTGATTACTTTCTGTCCCTCAACTTGGGGTGTTGGTGGTGGGAATATTACCGTCCTTGGTAGTGATGTGGCTTTGGCTCGTTGATGTAGTTTCTGATGATTTGTGGTTCGGGGTTTAATTGGAGCTCATAATAAGCCGATGAATGTGTAGAAGCATTACTTTATGAGACGATTGTGGATGTAATTTTCATAATTTGTTAATTGGTTTTATCATGGATATTGCTTGACTAATATAGCTATTTCAATATGTGAGATAATTGAGCACTTTAGCGCAAATTCATGAAATTGATAACTTAAGCCCAGACCCACAACTGTTAAAATGTGTGAATGGTAAGTCCGTAGAAGTAGCTAACCGTTTGTTTAAGAGTCTGGTTCAAATTAAAAAAAAAAAAAAATCGAATTGGTTTTGTTATAATATTTTCTTTCTTAAAAGTTAAATTGCTACGATGTTTTAAGTTTAGATTGTTGGTTTAAACTATATTTTCAAATGAGCTATTGAATAGTTTGCATGAGATTCTTTCATTTAGATTGTTGGTTTAAACTATATTTTCAAATGAGCTATTGAATAGTTTGCATGAGATTCTTTCATCCAACTTTGTTAATTTTGACTGTTAATACTCGATTATTGCCCGTCAATTTTGATGTAGAACTTTGTTAATTGTGAGCTAATAAGCTGATGTGTAATTGGTGCTGTAGTTTTGAGATGTTTGTGGATGGTCGCTCACTGAAATCCATGGTGAGTGACTTTGATCATCGGTGATTATGGCAAATAGAGAAAGAATATTTTTAAGGATATTTATTTATTTACTTTTTTGTACTTTATGTTTTAAAGACTAGCTAATTCAAAAACTATACCTTCAGTTTTTTATCTCATCAAATTTATACTTTCAAATCATATTTAATACATAAATTTATACCTTATATAAGTCGATAGTTGATTTTGACATCTAAAATGATCAAATTATCCTTAAGTATAAGAAAAAAAATTAAAAACTTTCAAAAAATAAACAAAAAAAAAAACACACAAAACACTCCTTTTTTAGGTATTCTATACATTTTTAAAGTAAAAAATCTTAGTATAAAGTTTTTTTTAGTTCTTAAAGTTTTCTTATTTTACAATTAAGGGTATTTTGGGTAATTTTATGTCAAAATTAAATATTGAATCAGAAAATGTATAAATTTGTGTCTTAAATCTAATATAAAAGTATACATTCGATGAGATCAAAAACTAAATATATAACATTTGGATAAAGTTAAAATATAAAGTACACCATATATTTCAATAGTTAGAGTACAGTAGCCGTCATAAAAACAAAAAAAAAAAAGGAAAATGGAATTATCTTTTGTATATACTACAATCTCACTATACTGAAACATATTAAAGAAACTTCCAAGTTTGTAATATAAAACGTGTAAATCCTCCTAATATTATTGTCATAGAATTCATTTAATTTTTAAATATTTCAAAACGATTGTTATACTTGTGTTTTCTTCCACTCCTCTCAACATTGCAAGGACGGGCGAAGCCAAATAATTAAGGAGGACAGATGTGTGTGACTAAATTAATAAAGTGAGAGACCATATTAATTTTGTGGGACAAAATATAATTTTATGAAAGGTAGAATGTAATTTTAGGTGAGGCAGAATGCAATATTTATAAAATTTTATATACAAAGTTATAAGGAAAAAGAAAAGTTTAAGGGATGGCCATCCACTCTCATTTTTATGTGGCTCTGTCACTGATTGCATGTGTTGTAATTTTCATGTAAAGAAGTGGGAAAGAAAAATGCATAGAGGCACCATTGATAATAAGTGCTATCACTCATAAAATGTGAGCCCCATAGGCCCCATATTTTATTAGAGGATAGTGTTTAGCACAATTGATGTCTTGTAGCAATACTTAGTAGGAAAAGACACAACCTTAGAAGTCTTCAAGTGCATTTGGGAATGTAGTTAGAATTACTAATAGGTGTTTAGCCTAGTGGTTAAAATCATTGATTAGAACTGTAAACACTGTAACATATAAAAACTTTACATTGCAACAGTTTTTTTTCTGTTTAAGTAAAAAGAGTTTTACAATGTTCCCAATTGAAAAGTTAGTTTAAACTAATTTTTTCAAATAGGTTTTAAATTAAAACCAAATATCATAAGATGTGAGGATTTTATAAAGTAGCATATTTTTATTTTATATTATAATATTTAAGAGTTTTATACTACAACAGTTAAAACTAACAAGTTAAACCACGTTTTTAAACACGCTCTTCATTGATGAACAAATTTGGGCCAAATCAGTTAAAAGGCTTATTCATGGGCCTTTTTGAAAGTGAGCCCATTTATACTGCCGCACTACTGATGAGGCCGTCTAGCATGGTCGAGCTGTGGAAGGTCAAGGTACAGCTGAAGAACTACTTGCAGAAATTTCCCAGTAAGTTATCCTTTAATCTAATTCTTGTCTTAATCTTTTTCACATTTGGCAAAATTTGACTTATATTTGTGTTCTTTGATTAATATACGCGGCTTTAACGATTTTTTTTATTATTATTGAGTTGTGATTGTTCTAATTGCATAAATTCTCGAGAAAATCCTGCTAACTTATGATCGATAATTACTATGATTCTTTGTGCCCATTGTGTCTCATATGATTCTTTGACATATTTTTCTGATTAATCGTATAACTTTATTATTTGTTTGAGAAAAATGGAAATGATGAACAAAGGAGCAATGTCTTTTGGGATTTTGCTGTTTGGGATCTAGGGTTTCCTTATAATAGCAATTGTAGATATATATTCACGCATTTCAGGAGAAATTGGGTTTTCTTCTGGAGCAATTGTAGATCTTCGTGGCTCTGTGTATGTCCGAAATCTTCAGCTTTGTTGCCATCCCTAAATTCCCTTCTCTCAGTTTGTAAAGCCTTTTTCTTTCCTTTTACTCAATTCCTTTTGTTGTTGGTGAAACAAATTCTAATCAATTGATGAGAGAAAAACTGCAAGAATATATGATATTCCATGGTTCCATTTCTCCGTACTCAAGTCTCTGATAATTGTTTCAACCATGTCTCATTACGACTAAATTCTTCGATCTGTTTCTTTAATTTTATTGTATTTAAATGAAATCTTCAAGTCATTGTGTTAGATTTGATGAGCAAGCTTTTGGTCCGTGTTTCTGATTCAACCGTGACTGATAACCCCCTTTTAGCACACTCTGATTTTACGCTGTGATTACATCTGAAAAATACTCCTTTGTTATTTCTTTTGTTGTGTTTTGTTTTGTTTTTGCTTTTGTTTCCCCCGAAATTCTTTTTAGTGGAGTAACTTTTTCTATATAATTTTTTGGAGTTTTATTTTTGTGGCTCTGTAGGCAATCGATTTTTGTGAGGAAGTCGCTTGCTTTAAGAGGAGGAGCAGACCCGACCTCTTTGGGTTTGTGAATTGTCTTGATCAAAGTTGCAAATTGAAGACTAGCAACCCTGATGATCACCTTGTAGGGGATAAATAATCACGGCTTCAAGCCCTAAATCTCTTGGGACTAGCGAAGAGGCACCCATGCCTCTGATTTCATCTATACCTGCTGAACCAAAATTTTTCTGTACATGCTACGGCATTGAAATTTCACTGATTGATTGGTTTTGAAACTGCCACTTAGATATACATATATTTCAAACACTGATTAATTGTTAACCTACCCGTTTGTTATCAAAGACGATAAAAGAAAATAGTAGATACTATGCTAATAGTGTTTGAGATGTGGTAATCTTGCAGAGATGCTAAGGGTGCAAATATCTGTTAAAGATTTGCTAGGCGCAATGGGTGTTGTCTTTTTACTGATTTGCGATACTAAAAGATTGATTCTCAAGTATTAAGCATCTTTTTTGACGCAGAAGGCAGGTGTGAAAATGGGTGGAGGAATGGAGGCAAACAAGAACAGGTTCATAGAGGATTGGAGCACAGCGAGAGAGAACCTTGAACACAACTTCCGTTGGACCCGACGCAACTTGGCCATTGTTGGATTGTTCGGCATTGCCATCCCGATCTTCGTCTACAAGGGCATTGTGAGAGAGTTTCATGTGCAAGATGAGGATGCGGGTAGACCATACAGGAAATTTCTGTAAGCGTTTAGATAATGCTTTACAATAATTGTGGGAGTAGTGAAACAAGGTTTTTTCTGCAGACACAGACCACAGGGTTCCATTTCTTTGTACGGAAAAACCGTTTGTTTTTTTTTTTGTGAATTTTGTGGCAAGCGATGCTAGACCAGGTTTTGCGTTATAACTTCGAATTGAATTTTGCATTTTGCCGCAAAGAAGACTCCATACTTGCGATCGGCCAACTTGGGCCTTTGTAATCTCTTGTCCAGTTTGATTTATCTTTTGACCACCGAGGGACTTGTTAATAGAATGGTTCGCTCATTTCGTTCGCCCAGAAATGTGTGTTCTAGTATAATACTGCATTACTCCACAAGTTGGATGTTCCAAAAGTCCTATAGGGTGTTTGAGCCAATTTTGATTGAAAATACTGTAGCATATGAGAGCTTTATACTATAGCGTATTTTTTCTTAATACTGTAGTATGTGAGAGCTTTCACTATATCAACCAAAAGTTTTGGTTAAAATTGATATTGTCAAATATACATTTACTGTCAGGTGTCTTTGAAGATTGGTAAATAAGAGGAAATATTATATTATATTATATTTTATTTTTAAATAAAAGGGAATGTGTTGCATACTTGGAGTAATGGAAGAATAAGCATGGAAGCTTAATTTGAACAAAAAAGAAGTTTTGGATGTTCATTCTGTCGGTACATGTTTTGTTTGAGAAGCACGTTAGAAAAATAAAGTTCAGCCTGCGACAGTGTAAAATTCTCACTACAGTACAAGGTAAAAGTTTGTTACAGTGTAAAATTTTTATATACTATAATTTTTAACTACTAATTTCAAGTTCCAATTGATTTTTTGAAGACACCCGTGTACTTTTTTTTGCTCTGCTTCTTATGGTATGATACTTATTCTTATTACCTAATATTTAACGTTTCCTTATTCTTTAAAAAAAATAAAAATTAATACTTTCTTTGTTACGTCATTGCACTCCGTCCTCCTTGAGGTGCCAATGTGCTTCCATAGAAGCATAGACAATTAAAGTGACTGATCAATGCGAATATGATATCTCTAGTTTTACATTTTAGTTTCACACTGATAGTGTTTAGATGTG
Organism: Artocarpus heterophyllus; assembly: GCA_025403435.1. Taxonomy (NCBI): domain Eukaryota; kingdom Viridiplantae; phylum Streptophyta; class Magnoliopsida; order Rosales; family Moraceae; genus Artocarpus; species Artocarpus heterophyllus. The sequence continues at coordinate 1,576,008 of CM046347.1, read as the reverse complement.
TGCGCGCACGCAATTGAAGTCCTTTTGTGATAGCATAGAGACATGTGAATGAAAAATTTCATTAAATCTTGAATATGAAATTATTCAGCAAAAGAAAAAAAGTTGGAAAAAAAATGAAATTGATATTTTAACTGTATTTTCTTTATATCTACAGATTTTTTTTTCCTGAATTTTGTATTTTTGATGCAATGCAATGAAAAAAATACAATAATGTTGTGATAAGCAGAGCTTCCTTAACTCTTCTATGAATGAAAAGTGACAACTTCAAAATGAAATTATGCTTTTAGTGCTTTTTTTAAATCTTTTTTCGTCGATATTTTAAGTTAAAAGGGTATTTGATTTGATTTTTTTTTATATATTTGTATTCATCAATATATTATTTTCTATTTTCCTTTATTGCTTTAAAAAAAAAAAGATAATCTCTTGAATTTAAATCTTAAATTCTGTACTGCCTAAAAGCAAACATACTATATGATAAACTCTCGGAAGTAAAATAATAATGATAGTAAGTTTTAATCCCATAAATAAACCTGAGCTTTGCCTCAAATTCCATTTTGATTTCTAACAATTAGAAGTTCCATTTTGGTTTTTAATTCGTTACTTTGCCTTTCAATATCTACAAATAATATTCAAAATTCAAATTCTCTCTACTAAAATAGAATATTCGAATACCAACCTTTTAAGATAACATTTGCACTTGCATAAAAAAAAGCTTGATACATACTACTTTAAAAGAACACAAAGACATAATTGATCATAAATATTTTGAATTAAAGTTAAGTAAACATTTATTATGTAAAGGTATTATAGCATTTTTAGTTAGAAAAAATGGCATGAGTCAAAAGAAGAAAAAAAAGAGTAGAACGTAATAGTGGTTCAAAAATGATATACTAGGGGTGCACAAAAACCGCCCCGCAACCGCCGGCCACCCACAACCGCCCTCGGCCCACCTGAAAAAAAGACTATGCGGGTTCAACCCGCCCATTGACGGGTTCAACCCGCCCGCCTATATATGTTGGCGGGCGGGTACGGTTTTAAATTTTAGGGGGCGGGTTCAACCCGAACCCGCCCGCCTAATTCTTAAAAAAAAAAAAAAAAAAATCTTAATCTAAACCTCTCCCACTCCTCATTCTTTAAAAAGAAAAAGAACATTTGACTTTGTTCATCATTTCATCTATAGTATCCTGTTATTTTCGAACCCAATGAACAGGTTTTATGGAAGAACAAGAATTCTTGACTTTATTCATCACTTCATATATAGTTGATGTTTCTTGTTGCAATGAATGATTATGTTTCTTAATTTGTTATGAATATGGTTATTGTCTTTAGGCGTCAAACTTGGTTGTTGTTGAGAATGCTTCATACATTATCGTCTTATATTTTCTACAAATTTTCTTCACTTTTTTTTAATAAAAAAGAGCTCAAAAAATTATATTGTACATTAGTGTAGACCCAACCCGCCCAACCCGCCCGCACCGCCCGCACTCGCCCGCCCCCAAACCGAAACCGCCCGCCACTCCATGGGCGGTTTGTGGGTTAGTTAATCGCCAACCCGCCACTTAAAAAAACCGCCCCGCACCCGCCCAAAAACCACAAATCCACCCGTTGTTCACCCCTATGATATACTAACTAATTTAGGGTTAATGAGGCATGTGGCCTTTTGGTATTTGTAAAGTTAAAATATGTCCCCAATTTATGAATATTCTTTACATGTCTCAATGCATATGTATAAAGACTTAATGGCTTAAATAATGATATTATTAGTTTTAATTTATTTTTTAGAATAATTAAAATATATGTATTTAAAATTTCAAACGGATTATGATATCATTATATTTAAAAAATCCCTCAAATTAGGCTATTTGTTGTTTAAAATTCAAATTAGTATTCAAAATAACGAAGTTAAAACTCCCCCAGCCAAAAGATAGAATTTTTCTTATGGAATCATAATTTTACTGACAAATTGAAATTAGGATGTTGTAATTAAATTAATGATATAGTATTTATTAAATCTTTTTATGTGTCTTATAAGTTATATAATTAATATATCATTAAGTTTAAGAGGGTGTTTGGAAGGGTGGTAGGAACCATGGTTCCTACCAATTTTTTAGTTATAAATAATGTAAAGCTCTCACACGTTACAATAACAATATAAAAAAAAAATCGCTACGGTGTAAAGCCTCACATGCTACAGTAAAAGTGGTTCTAACCAACGGTTCCCACCACCCTTCGAAACACCCTATAAGACTTTAAGTGGTAATGATATTTTTGTTTTTTAGTGATAGGTAATTAAATTAATAAAATAATATTTATTAAGTCTTTTGTGTGTCCTATAGGTTATATAATTGATATATCATTAAGTTAATGATACATAATGATAATAAGATTTAATGACATTTATTTTAAGACTTCAAGTGATAATGATACTTCCCATTGAGGGTATGCTAATGTTATGGATTGGTAATACAAACAATATTACATTAAGTTAATCATATTCATTTTTTATTGCTTCTAGTATTATTTTTTTAAAAAAATTCTATTGTAAATAATTTAATGATATGGATGATTTATTTTTGTTGTTTAAGTTACATGGTAATTAACTAAGTATATATGTATTTTTTTAATATCAATTTTTTTCCAACGACTTAACTAGGAGAAAAATAAAGAATATATTAAAAAAACAAATACATGATAAAGTCTACTTAGAGGATATTTTTAGATTCTCAACATATATAATTTAAAAAAGGAACATATAAATGATGTTTTTAAAATAAAAATAAATTTTAATTCACTTCTTAAAAAAAGGTTATATTGTGTAATTTTTACCCTAATTTACTCTTAATTTAATTAAGATTTGGGTCAAGCATTTTGGGCTTTCAATGATGAAACAGGCCCATCAATATTCATACCGCTAAAGGACAGAAGACTAGAGAAAGCCCGGCTTGCAATTTAGGGTTTCCTCTCAATGACTAGACCTATAAATATAAAATACACGCCTCCATTGCAATCTCAGCACCGCTCTCACTCTTCCTATTGCTACTCTTGTGTTCATCGGAAATCTTCAGGGTATGCCTTATCCCTTAATTCGTCTCAAATCTCTTTGCCGAAATATCTATTTTTTCTTTGCTTTGCTCTTTGCGTTCTTTTTCTTTGTTGTTTTTGAATCGAATTCCAATCAGTTGATGAGAGAAAAACTGCAACAATATGATGGATTTGTTCCATGATTCTCTGTACTTAAGTCTCTGATGATTGTTCTATGTCTTATTTCGTTTTTTTTTTTCATCTGTTTCGTTGAAAATTTGAAAGCAAAGAAATAGATATTTTGGCAATGCAAAGAAAAAATAGAAATTTTGGCAAATAAAAACAAATAGATATTTTGTTGGATAGCTTAGAATTTTAAGTCATGATTTTGTTAGATATGATGAGTAACTTTTTGGTCCGTGTTTCTGATTTAACCGTGACCGATAACCCTTTTAGCACACTCTGATCTTACATTTTTTGTTTTGTCTTTCTATATATTTTTTTGGTTGTCGATTTTGGTGGCTCTGTGATTACCTGCTCAAATTGGGCAACTGATTAAATGAGGGCTGCAAATCTTACCAATATTTTCGTTTTGCAGTTCGTACTCGTTTGTTTTTTTAATTATTCGAAATATTTTTTTTTATTTTTTATTTTGTTCAATTTTCCTCCATTATTTTGTCTGTGCGTTGATGATACATGAATAAAAATACACATGTCAGACTTCAGAGACTTTTTCTTCAAAAAATCAATGAGATAGAATATTCATATAGCCTGAGCAGAATTTTCAATATGTTTGAATTTATGTTGCGACGTGAGATTTCTCCGATGAAGTCTCAATGCTTTTAATAGGGAGCCAACTTTGTTTTGTGTTTGTAAATTCCCAAGTGAGCGTCGCAGATTAAGAAACCCAACAACGTTGTAGGTCTTCCCAGAAAATGGGAACTCCTCCGTTTTGGGTGGTCTCATATTCCATCGCCTTTAAAATTTCTTCGGAAATTAGGAGCAGCATCGCTGCCATTACCGTGTGGCATGGCCATGAGACCTACATTCCATTATCGGCTTTCTTTTCTCTCTCTCTTTTTCTTTTTAATAGCAAATGTACCCTTAATTTAACTGATTTACAACAATGTAATTTGGTTTCAAAGTGGTTTATTTTGCCTTATTTTTCTAGCCATTCGATTAGAATTTTGGTTCAATCAAAAAATTGTTTTTTGGCTAAGAAAAGTTGCCCCATTGCACGTATTCTGGTTTTGAATGTGTGACCTATTCCGCCCCATTCCTTCACTTTTGTCGCGAGGTGTCAATTGCAAGGTTTTTTGGTAATACGACAGCTGACCCTTTTTTTGTTGAAACGACAGCTGACATTTAAAACGCATTCTTATGAATGAGGACAAGAAAATGCATTTTGATATAAGAGCTTGCCCTTAAAACATACTTCTTTCGTGAACGAGTAAACGACGTAAAGCTTATCAATGAAACCGCAATGTAACGTATTGAGCCGAGGGCGAAACCGGAATGAAGTTTGTTGGCAACGGCGACAAACTTTTAAAATTGGAATAAAAGTCCATAAAAGTAAGAGTATAAAATTCTTTAATGTGTGAAAAAAGGTAATTGTGCGCAATTTTTTTATTTATTTAAAGCAAACTTTAAAGGAAAAATTGAATCATAAAAATCAAAATAATACCGGGAAGTTCAATAAAACGACGTATATGTATGAAAACGAGGATAACATTGAGATACGATATATTAACACATATACACTTTATTTGTGCTAACCACCTGTTTGACGTAACGATGGAAACCACAGATTTTATTATAAACTCAATTATAAATAATATAAAATAATTAAAAAATTATTATAATTTAAAATTTTTATATATTATAATAAAAATAATTTTAACTAATAATTTATCATTTTTCAAACATCACTTTAGCCTAGTGCAAATATAAAAAAAAAAAAAAGACTTCTCCATGATTTACATTCACCCAATTTATAACAAATCCGAACAATGGAAAGATCACCGTTTCAATCCACTGGTGGTGGTCCCTAGGATATGGGGCCATCATTTGCCAAGTGTCGGGTTTCAAATTTAACTTTGTTGGTCAAATTCTATTGTAACGGTTGAAATGTTCCCCGGTCTTAAAAGCAATAAAAAATTTGATGATTCTGCATCACAGTGTCATGCTGCCATCAAATCCTAAGATTCAATTCCATCTTGGAAACTGTCAAAGTGGAATAAAAATAGAAAATAGGGGCAAAAGAAAAGAGTTCACAAGATCCTTGTAAGGGTCGTTTTTCATATTTCAGGAAGTGTGACATGCAACCACTCCAAGTCACATCTCCTGTCATCATCCCATTATTGTAATTTAGAATCCATTTCTATTCCCGTGGGTGGTCTTCTGTATTGTTCTGCAAAGGACTTGAAGGTCTTTTTTTTAAGGATATTAAGAGCCTATTTGTTTCGAGTTGAATAAAATATTTAAATAAAGATTTAAATTTTTATGAGAAAAAATATTATAGTAAAATAATTTGATCTGTAATTCGAATCACGAAACAAACAGACCCTAAATGTTTTATTACGGATGGGGAAGAAACGTTTGGTGTCCTTTTTCTTCTGATTGAACACCAAAAATTTGTGACAATTTGGACCTTTAAAATAAATTAGAAAAAGTAACGTGCAAAACTTAGCTGCCAATTGGAATATTTACTTTGGTCCAGAGCGCTAAAAAAAAATAATAATTATATAATTATATTTTTAAATTTTTATTATTTTTAATTTATTTTTATGTTTTTTAGGAACTAAAAGGATACCCTTTAAATTTAAAAACATAAAGATAACATAAAAATATCCTTTATTAACCCTAATTTATTTATGAAATATATATTTTATGTTAAAAAAATTTTAAAAAATTTATTTTAAAATTTTAAAAGTCATAAAATTTAAGAGTTTTTTTGAAATTTGATTTTTGTTTTAATTTTTTATGTTTAATACATGAAATATTTATCATAACTATTTAAGAGTAATCATATTGTTTTGCCCAATCTTTTCTATTCATGGAATGAAATTAAAATAAGTTTTTACAATTTCAATGATACTTTTATAGTTTCTAAAATCAGAAGGACAAATTAAAAAATAATTAAAACTAACAGATATAATTATATAATTAACCCAAAAAATGTTTTAGTTTAGTGTCAAGCGTGCATGTTTAGGTTGTGATTAACGTCACGACAACTTTTGGTAGGATGATGAAAGCAATATATTGTCATACAAAATATGTGATGCTACAAAAATATAATTTAGGATTAATATTATTGGTGCTCCCTGAATTTTGGGGTCATTTTTAATTTGTCCTTCAAACTTAAAAATTTTCACTTTGCTTGCTACTTGGCCGTTTGTCAATTTTGTTAGAATTAAAGTTTTAAGTTTAAGCATTACTATAGCATGTGTGGACTTTACACAAAATAGCCACTTTTACTTACTATAGTTGATAAGAGCTTTGTATTGTAATTGGTTAAAACTAAATAGTTCTAACATTACAAACAAGCACTTATTGTTGATTTTAGTCCTAATTAATTCGTTTTGTTAACGTTAGACTACATGATGTTTCTATTTAGAAATTTTGTTAAAAATAATTGGAAAAAAACCAAATGACTACCCTTAAATTTCATTTTTCCAGTCTAATTTTAACAGAATTTCTAACAAAATGGTTAAGTGAGAGTTTTTAAAGTTTGGAGGAGGAAGGAGGGCAAACTAGGAATGAATCAATATTCAAGGGATGCTAATAAGATTAAACCCTAAAATTGAACTATTGATCGATGGCAAAAACCTATACTTGTTTATATTTTATTTTTTAAAATAATTATTACCAATATTATTAGTATTTTTGTATATTTCTTTTAGACGAAGGAAAAACTTGGATTCGATTTTTGTTTTTCTTTTCACACCTCGATGTTCCTTTCAAATAACAAGAACCTTAATACTTTCTACCAAAAACAATAATTTTCATGCCACTTTACAAAATGGAGCATTTGTTTTTAAAAATAAATAAATTTGATAAGTAAAACAAAGGAAGAAATCAGACAAAAATTTACAGATTTAATTTCCATGCACGCCAACCTGACCCCAGCCATACTACGTCAGCTTAATTTAAAAAATTATACATGTATATATATTTTAATACCTAAACCTGATTTTACAAAGAAACGTATAATGATCAGTCTTTTGGGAAGTGAAGGGATGATCAATTTATCAACTTGATATAACAATGATACCTACGATTATATTCCATGATAAGAGCGATTAAAACTCGAGGGCTAGCTAAGCTCGAAAACTTAAAGGTTTAAGTGGAAATAATAATCAGTCGTAACCTTGTTTTCTTGACCAGTACTTGTCCTTGATCCAGCAGGGAAAATTAAAACAAAAATAAATTAACATAAAATAAAAAATCCCGGCTTTTATTTTGAAACTTAAGTCCTTACCATAATTATATATATACATATATACACACACTTCTAACACTTTATTGAAAAACAGAACCTCTTAGTAATTTTTTCATTGCTAATTAATGACCATAAACGTAGCACACAATCAGCTCTTAGTTTTCTTCAAAAAAAAGAAAAAATCTGCTCTTCGTCAAAAATGGCTGCCGACTATTGTCTGACTTGCTAGTAACGGTCACTGTTGATCTCCACAAACATTTTCCTCAAGTGGGGCCATGGAAAAATACACGCGTAAATAAACAAATATGGGAACGAAGGTAATGAGAAAGTCATGATTCATTGCCTCGTTCACTAAGTCGTAAAGCTCCTTTTTTCTCTATATATAACAACACTTCAAAAGCAGCTCAAAATTCACAATCTATTATAAGAACTCACACTGAAAAAAGGTTCAGAAAAAATGTTTGTCAACATGGGGCAAATGTGGTCTCAAGTGGGCTCAATTAGTGGCTAGCTTGATGTTTGTTTATGCCATGTTCAATGAATATTTTCCTGATCAGTTCCGAAGTACCCTCGGAAAATACTCCAACAAAGTGTTGGGCTTTGTCTACCCTTACATCCATATTACCTTTGATGAGTACACCGGTGACCGTTTTAAGCGAAGCGAGGTCTACATGGCGATCCAAACCTACCTCAGCGCCAACTCCTCGGCTCGCGCCAAGCGCCTAAAGGCGCATGACATCAAAGACAGCAAGTCCTTAGTCCTCAGCGTTGCCGACAACGAGGAAGTCACCGATGAATTCGAAGGCGTCAAGCTCTGGTGGAAGTCTGACAAACGCTCCCCAAAGAACACCACTTTCAGTTTGTACCCAAATTCGGACGAGAAGAGGTCATACACTCTCACCTTCCACAGACGCCATAGAGACCTCATCACCACTTCTTATCTTGCCCATGTTGTCAAGGAAGGGAAAGGAATAGAGGTCAAAAATAGGCAGAGGAAGCTTTACACCAATGGCTCAAATGATAATTGGCATGGTGAGAAGAGGACTAAGTGGAGCCATGTCCTGTTCGAGCACCCCGCGAGCTTCAACACTTTGGCTATGGACCCTAAGAAGAAGAAGGAGATTGTTAATGATCTAATCAAGTTCAAGAAGGGAAAAGAGTACTACGCCAAGATCGGAAAGGCTTGGAAAAGAGGGTATCTTCTTTATGGTCCTCCGGGGACTGGTAAGTCAACCATGATCTGTGCGATGGCTAATTTCTTAGATTATGATGTCTATGATTTGGAACTCACCTCGGTTAAGGACAACACCGAGCTGAGGAAGCTGTTGATTGACACTTCGAATAAGTCCATCATTGTGATCGAGGACATTGATTGCTCTCTTGATCTTACCGGCCAAAGAAAGAAGGAAAAGAAGAAGAAGAAAGGAGAAGAAGAGGAGAAGGACCCTGTTCGTAAAAGGGCGGAAGAGATGGAAGACGAGAACCAGAGCAAGGTTACTCTTTCGGGATTGTTGAATTTCATCGATGGGATTTGGTCGGCTTGTGGCGGGGAGAGACTGATTGTGTTCACTACTAATTATTTCGACAAGCTTGATCCTGCCCTCATTAGAAGAGGAAGGATGGACAAGCACATAAAGTTGTCATATTGTTGCTTTGAGTCCTTCAAAGTTCTTGCTAAGAACTACTTGGATGTCGAATCGCATGAATTGTTCGCGGAGATCGAGCGCTTGTTGGGGGAAACCAACATGACTCCTGCCGATGTTGCGGAGAATATCATGCCTAAATCTGATGATGAAGATGTTGATATGTGTTTGAAGAACTTGGTTGAAGCTCTTGAGAAGGCTAAGGATGATGCAAAGAAGAAGGCCGAGGAAGAAGCGAAGTTGAAGGCCGAAGAGGAAGAAGCAAAACTGAAGGCTGAAGAAGAAGAAAAACTGAAGGCGGAGAAAGAAGAAAAAGTAGAGAAAGAGAGTGAAAAAAATTCTGCAGCTAAAGAAAATGGGAAATGTACATGTAATGGGAAATCAGCCAAGGAAGTGAAAGAGAAAGGATCAGTCACCGCTTAATTAGGAAGTTAGGAAATTAAAAAGGCCTTGAATTTGTAAAAAAATAAAAATGAAAAATTCAGTCTGGCTCGTATGCAGGTAAACTAGACGTTGAAAATAGTATAGAAAAAAAATAATAAACGCACTTGAATATTTGATAACTGGATTTTCTTCCATTATTTTGTCTTTGCAGTGATGATACATGAATAAAAATACACATGTCAGACGTCAGAGATTTTTTTCCTTCAAAAAATCAATGAGATAGAATATTCGTGCAGCCTGGGCAGAATTTTTAATATGTTCCAATTTATATTGCGACGTGAGAGTTGTCCAACGAAGTCTCAATGCTTCTAATAGGGAGCAAACCATGTTTCATGTTTATAAATTCCCAAGTAAGCGTCGCAGATTAAGAAACCCAACAACGTTGTAGGTCTACCCAGAAAATGGGAACTCCTCCGTCTTGGGCTGTCTCATATTCCATCGCCTTTAAAATTTCTTCGAAAATTAATTGGTAGCAGCATTACCATTACAGTGTGGCATGGCCATGAGACCCACAGTCCATTTTCAATTTTCTCTCCTCTCTCTCTTGATAGCAATGTGTTTTCTTAATTTAATTTAGTTACAACAATGTTGAATTTGGTTTCAAAGGAATGTTTAGAATTCTATTGTAGGTGGTTTGTTTTGCCTTGTTCTTAGCCGTTGGATTAAAATTTTCGTTCAAGCAAAGTTTATTTTTTTTTTTTTGGTTTAAAAAGTTTCGCCGTTGCCAGATATTCAGGTTTTGAACCTGGGAGCTTCTATCCCAACCCCTAACCTTTACCAATTGTAGATGGTGAGGTTTGGGGTAGGAGGTCGCAAGTTCAATAACTCAAACTTTGTGTGATGGGAGAATTTTTGTAGCGACATTTAAAATGGAATTTTTTTGGCAATATGACAGCCGACATTTATATAAACGAGGACAACAAAATACATTTTGAAATAAGAACATGAACTTAAAACATGCTCCTTTCGAAAACGAGTTAACGACTTGTTTATGAATGACTTGAGACTTGGTAGAGAAATGAGAAACAGGCGAGAGTAAAATCAGAATTTAAAGGGGTGTTTGGTATGAAAGTTAGAACCGTAAACATCATAAAATATGAGAGTTGTATATTATAGTAACTTTTTTTCTTTTACTATAATATGTGAGAGATTTACTTTATTTTTAACTAAAAAATGAGTTAGAACTACATTTGTCAAATAGGGCTATAAGTTTATTGGTAACGGTGAAAAGTATTGGCACCAAATGTTGAATAACCGTGAGCTTGTTAAAAAAGAACCGCGCAAGATGTAAACCACGTCTACTGATAACGACAATGCGTAGTAAACGAACTTTTAAAATGGCAATGAGGGTAGAAGTAAAAGTAAATCCACTACATTGGTGAAAACGACATTAAATTGCTGCAAATTACAATCCGAGAGAATTGTGTGCCATATATATATGTTTTTAATTTTAAAGTAAACTTTGAAACGCATAAGTGACATCACTTTGAAAGGGATAAGCGATATCATAAAAAGCGGAAACAGAAGGTAGACGACGTCTTACTTAGGAAACGACGCTAAAAATTTAAAACGACTGGAATACGGGGGAAGTTGAATGGAACAACGAAAATAACTGCGAGAAATTACATATTGGCACATATACAAGCATTTATGCTTAGTCCAGTACAAATAAAAAATATCTTTTAGGTGAATAAAATAATTAATCGTAATAAATAAAAAATTTGACTTTTCTATGATTTGTATGCACCCAATTTATGCTGGGAAAAATGGAAATAGCGCCCGTTCAATCTAGGAAGGATGGTGGTCCCCAGAGTTGAGGCTCATCATTTATAGGACGTTTCGCTGCTGTTGGTTAGAATATTTTAATAAGAAAATAAAAGCTCTTATATTTTATAAATAACAGATAAAATTTATTATAGTATAAAATATTTAAATATTACAATATATATTATAATTTTTTTAATTAAAATTAGTTTTAACAATTAGTTATAATCATACTTTTTAAATACTTTATTACAATTGTTGGGATTGAAACTTAACTTTCTGGGTCAAATCCTATTCTTCAATGTAAAATCATAACTGTTGAACTTGAATTGTTCCTTGGTCTTGAAAGCAATAGAAAATTTGACAATTCCACATGCGTCCTCGGTACATTTGAATATACTCTTAATCAACCAAGCGTTATGTTAAATGAATGGGCGTAAAATGTCATGTCGTCGAATAGGAAAAGATAGATTTTCTGGTTCAACTCTTATATTCAATATCTTAATATTGAAGCCTTTTTTTTTTAATTTTTTTTATTACAATTAGCCGCCTTTTAACATAATAATAATAAATACTCACTTAAACCAAGCAATATACTAAACAAATAATAAGAAACTAATCATGAAACATCACTAAAATATCAAAACGAGTATTATAACGTTTATATGAGAGAGTGGTTTGAATCATTTTTTATAGTTTAAACCCTTTTTTGGTTTAAACTTTGTGAAAAAAATACTACAATAAAATGGTTAGAACAATAAAAAATAGTTCAAACCATGGTTGACAGACGGATGCGTAATTAAATTCTCTAGCATCAAAGTGTATGGCATTTTAATGCTGCCATCAAATGCTAAGATTCAAACCTTCTCTTGGAAACTATCAAACTGGAATAAAATAGGGGCAAAAGAAAGACTTCACCCGTCATTGGTTAGATCGTAGCAGGAGTCGTTTTTTCATATTTCAGGTAGTGTCACATTTAATCACTCTAAATCACATCTCCTGTCCTCATCCTGTTATTATAATTTACGATCCATTTCTATTCCCGTTGGTCTTCATAGAACGTGGATGGCCAATGAGCTTTTCTGTTTCTTTTGAGAGGACATGAATTGTTATGTTGTGGGTGACGAAGAAACGAATTTGGCGTCATTTTTGTTCCGTTTAAACAAAAAAAAAAAAAAAAAAACTGTGATAATTTGGACCTGTAAAATAAATTAGAAAAAGTAAAGCACAAAATTTAGCTGCCAATTGGAATATTTTACTTTGGTTCAGAGTAGAAACACACACACACACATATATATATATATATATATGTGTGTGTCAAGCATGCATGTTTAGGTCGTGATCGGCATCACGACATCTTTTGAAGGGATCGTGATGCCGAAACAAGACAAATCTCCCATCGATTTAGTCATAAAAATTATGTGATGCTGCAAAAATAAAATTTAGGATTAATCTTCCTGCTGGCCCATGAACTTTGGGCCATTCTTAGTTTGTCCTTCAAACTGAAAAATTCTCACTTTGCTTTTTAAATTTTGATTTTAGTCTCATTTTATCTTTTTTGTTAAAATTAGCCTGAAAAAAAATGATAATTTAATCACATGATGTTTCTATTAGAAATTTTGTTAAAAATAATTGAAAAAAACCAAGTGACACCTTTTCCTAGTTTAATTTTAACAGTAAAAATAAAGGTCAAGTAGGAGATTTTAAAGCTTGAGAGGGGGCAAACTGGGAATGACTTAATATTTAGGGAACACTAATAGGATTAATCCTAAAATTTAACGATTGATCGATGGCAAAAAGCTGTACTTGTTTATATTTTATTTTTTTAATAATTATTACTAGTATTTTTGTAAATTTCTTGCGGATGAAGTTGTGCCTATATGAACAAATTCTCATTGAAAATTTTCCTAGTCAATAGAATATCATATCTAAAGGCTAATTAGCTGATAGAACACGTTTAAGTACCATAGCTCGATTTTGTCAATGGCGTGAAAAACGTAGAGAGTAGATAAACGGATAAAATAACGAGAGTTTACGGTTAAAACTGAAGGAAGACCCTGATCAATTCGATTTTTCTTTTTACACCTCGATGCAAGAAAACCCCTCCCTAATAACAAGAACTTTAATATTTTCCACCAAATACAATTACTTTCATACCCCTTGACAAATTAATGGAGCATTAGTTTTTTAATACAACTAAATTTAACAAGTAAAAGAAGGAAGAAATCAAACAAAAGTTTACACATTTAATATTCCATGGAGGCCTACCATGACACAACCTAAGTCGGCTATGCTTTTAAAAAGATATTTTAACATGCTAACCCAATTTTAAAAAGGAAATTATAATAATAATCAATTAATCATTTGATATTACAATGTTACCTGCTCCATGAGAAGAGCGATCAAAACTCAAGGGCTGAGCTCAGAAATTTAAAGCTAAGCCTCTGTTTGGCATTTTAATTGACAAACAACTATGTGAAACTCTCAGTAATTACAATAAAAAACAAAAAATTATTATAATATAAAACTTTTATATGCTACAATTTTTAAATCAATATTTTTAATTTCAACGGGTCTCCAAAACACCCTATAAGTAAAATGATAATCAGTCATAACCATGTTTTCTTGACCGATATTTTCCCTTGATCCAGCAGGAAAAATAAAATAAAAAAAAAAACTTCCGTCTTTTATATATTTTGAAACTTCAGTCCTTACAATAATTCCTGTATCTAACTCCTTGTTGAAAAATAGAGGCTCTTAATAATTTTTTCATTGCCAATTATTATTGATAATTATAAACGTTGCACATGACCAGGGCTTAGCTGGCCATACGTCAAATATGGCGGCTGACTATTATATGACTCACTAGTAGCAGTCACCGTTGATCTCCACAAACACCTTCCCAAGTGGGCCCATGGAAAAATACACACGTAAAAAAACAAATGTGGGCGGCAAGGAAACGAACAAAGAAACTTTAGCAATCTGATCCCTCTTCAGTCTTTCTTTAATCCGTAATTCAGGAAGGTAATAGGAAATTCATTATTCATTGCGTTGTTCTCTAAGTCATGAAGTTTCTTCTTTCTCTATATATAGCAACACTTCAAAAGCAGCTCAAAATTCACAATCTAGTATAAGAACTCACACTGAAAAAAGGTTCAGAAAAAATGTCTGTCAACATGGGGCAAATGTGGTCTCAAGTGGGCTCAATTATGGCTAGCTTGATGTTTGTTTATGCCATGTTCAAAGAATATTTTCCATATCAGTTCCGAAGTACCCTCGGAAAATACTCCAACAAAGTGTTGAGCTTTGTCTACCCTTACATCCACATTACCTTTGATGAGTACACCGGTGACCGTTTCAATCGAAGCGAGGTCTACATGGCGATCAAAACCTACCTCAGCGCCAATTCCTCCGCTCGCGCCAAGCACCTCAAGGCACACGACGTCAAAGACAGCAAGTCCTTAGTCCTCAGCGTTGCCGACAACGAGGAAGTCACCGACGAGTTTGAAGGCGTCAAGCTCTGGTGGATGTCCCGCAAACACTCCCCAAAGAACAACACTTTTAGTTTGTACCCGAATTCGGACGAGAAGAGGTCTTACACTCTCACCTTCCACAGACGCCATAGAGACCTCATCACCACTTCTTATCTTGCCCATGTTGTCAAGGAAGGGAAAGGAATAGAGGTCAAAAATAGGCAGAGGAAGCTTTACACCAATGGCTCAAATGATAATTGGTATGGTGAGAAGAGGACTAAGTGGAGCCATGTCCTGTTCGAGCACCCCGCGAGCTTCGACACTTTGGCTATGGACCCTAAGAAGAAGAAGGAGATTGTTAACGATCTAATCAAGTTCAAGAAGGGAAAAGAGTACTACGCCAAAATCGGAAAGGCTTGGAAAAGAGGGTATCTTCTTTACGGTCCTCCGGGGACTGGTAAGTCAACCATGATCTGTGCCATGGCTAATTTCTTAGATTATGATGTCTATGATTTGGAGCTCACCTCGGTTAAGGACAACACCGAGCTGAGGAAGCTGTTGATCGACATTTCGCATAAGTCCATCATTGTGATTGAGGACATTGATTGCTCTCTTGATCTTACCGGCCAAAGAAAGAAGGAAAAGCAGAAGAAGAAAGGAGAAGAAGAGGAGAAGGACCCCGCTCGTAAAAGGGCGCAGGAGATGGAAGACGAGAACAAGAGCAAGGTTACTCTTTCGGGGTTGTTGAATTTCATCGATGGGATTTGGTCGGCTTCTGGGGGGGAGAGACTTATTGTGTTCACTACAAATTATTTGGACAAGCTTGATCCTGCCCTTATTAGAAGAGGAAGGATGGACAAACACATAGAGTTGTCTTATTGTTGCTTTGAGTCCTTCAAAGTGCTTGCTAAGAACTACTTGGATGTCGAATCGCATGAATTGTTTGCGGAGATCGAGCGTTTGTTGGGGGAAACCAACATGAGTCCTGCCGATGTTGCGGAGAATATCATGCCTAAATCTGATGATGAAGATGTTGATATATGTTTGAAGAACTTGGTTGAAGCTCTTGAGAAGGCAAAGGAAGATGCAAAGAAGAAGGCCGAGGAAGAAGCGAAGTTGAAGGCCGAAGAAGAAGAAGCAGAACTGAAGGCTGAAGAAGAAGAAAAGCTGAAGGTTGAGAAAGAAGAAAAAGTAGAGAAAGAGGGTGGAAAAAAATCAGCTGCTAAAGAAAATGGGAAATGTACATGTAATGGGAAATCAGCCAAGGAAGTAAAGGAGAATGGATCAGTCACCGATTAATTAGGAAGTTAGGAAAAGTTGTATGCAAAGTTAATCAAGCGTGTCTTAGTTTCAATAAGTTAGAAAGTTGTTTGTATGTAAAGTTAATTCAGTATGTCTTGGTTTCACTAATGTGTCTTTCTGTTATCCCATAATTATGTTTGTTTTAATTTGGGTTTGCCATTGTCATTTATCAATAATAACACTACTACAAAAATCATTTTAAAAGACAGGATGCGGTTATTTTTAACAACGGTTCTTCATAAAACTGTTGTTAAATATATATAAAAACATAGAGTTAAGAGTAAAAGAACGGCGTCCTTTCGATTTTGTTATTTTTATAGTCGGTTTTTTGAAACGTGTCGTTGTTTAGCAATTTTTAACAACGGTTTCATCTTAACCATTATTATTTATACTTTTTGAAGATGGTTTTATCACCCGTCTTTAAAACCGTCTTTAAAAAAGAGAAAAGAAAATGGTTTTTTTAAACCTGTCTTCAAAGATATTTATTAAATTTACACATTTTTAATTTGAAAAAGGCTCTAAACTTAAAATTATGTGTTTTTATTTTTTTAGAACCTCAAAAGAAAAAACTAATCTTTAGTCTTGTCTCCAGAGATTTAGGTTTAAGGTTTATCATCAAAAGATAAATAGGTGCTTGAAAGAGTAGTTTAAATCATCAGTTAGATTTGAGAGCGATAACATGTGAGAGCTTTACACTATAACCTTATATAATAGTATGTGAAAGCTTTACACTGTTCATAATTGGTTTGAACTACTCTTCTAAACACCCTATAAGACAGAACAAACACTCCACTCCTCCTCTGAACTCCACAGTCCATCTGGTCAGTGCGCCTCTTCCGAAGTCCGTCGTCTTGCCTCCGCCAACGCCATTGCGCCTCCGCTGGCATCGTCACGCCTCCATAATCTAGCAACCCCATAGAGCTGCTTGAGCTGTCACCTCACGCAAACTTTGGCCTGCCGTCATCAGCCATGTTCGCCGCCCTCAGCCGTGCTCACTGCCACCAGCGGCACTCGCCCTCAAACAAACTCGTTGCAGGTCCGTCCGTGGCTTTAGTTTTTTTAATTCCTAAAACTCACGATTTTAGTTCTTTTTTTCTTTCATAAAATTGATTTTTGAACATTTAAATTTCTGAGAATTGACTAAGAACGAAAACAATTAGTAGTCTTATGCATATTTAGGGAATGTGAACATAGATTTTGACGGGTTGCTTGGGATTTGAGTGGTATGTATTCTCTGTCTTGATTCTGGATTCTTCTAACTTCTTGTTATTATGCTTCTAGTTTTTGTTTGTCTATAGATCATGTGAAGCTTTGACACAGATCAGCAGTGGAAGAACAGAGACAGACACCTGCGACTTTAGGCTCTTAGAAATCAAATTATATAGGTAAGTCAATCTATTTTTTCCTTTTAAACTCACTTGAAATTAATTTGTAGCTCAACACATATAGTTTTAATAATTGGTCGATTCAAGTTGTGATTATAGTGATGCCGATATGTTGGTTGAGGGGACTCATGTGGGTGTTCCTCGTTGTATATTGGCTGTGTGTATTTTTCCATTAAATGATCTTTTCAAATAATTAGTTCCGTCCAATTTTATTTCAAACTCTTATGTGTTACAATTTTTAAACCAAAATTTTCAATTTTAATTTGTTTGTTAAACAAGCTTAAATATGAAAGAAAAAAAGAGAAGATGAGAACTAAAAGGAGAAAGGTTGTTACCTTTCGTACATTCCGTCTTATGCTGCAAAAGCCGTCAAATTTGGTGCAAATGAAAATATATATATATATATATATTTTGTTGAACTTGGTATTAAAATTACGCATTCAATGTACGAACAACCATACCTTCCAAATAATAACAAATTAATAAATATAATACCCGAATGAATTAAACAATTTGCAGACATATATAAAGTTCCAGTCCATACTACCAAGTCAACAGCAGGTCAACTTGGTTTAAAGTAATTTGTTTTGAAAGGGAAGCAATACTCATGGCGGAGTTGAAATAATTTTTCCAGGAACATGAGTTGAGTTAAAATTTTGATAAATCGATAACGTAAATTTTGTAATCCCTTTTTTCCTTTTTTTAATCTCTTTCTCACAAAAAAAAATTGTTTTTTTTTTAGTTTATTTCTTGTTTTTTTTTTTTTTCCTTGGAGGATAAAAATATGAAGTTTAAAATTCAAGGATGATTCCAGGGAAATAACTTATTTTTAAGGAGATTTCAAACAAAGGACAGAATATTTTGAAGTAAAAAAAAGCCGTTTTTGGTAAATCTCATATTTACTTACTAAATCTTATACTTCCTGAATAATTCCGTTGATTTTTTTTTCACCACCATAAATCTTACAAATTACAAAATCATAAAAACAAACATAGATTTAATGACGGAATCAAGATTTATTAATAGGGGTTATTTTTTAATCAAGATTATACTAACACGTATAAAACTATTAATTTAAGAGGGCCAGTCTAATTTATATATATACTTATTATATTAAAATTAAAACAACTTTACGTAGAAAAATTAAAAGCATCCGTGGCCTCCCTTTCCGTCATTGCATAGGTTGTTTATCATAATTTCTCAAAGAGCTCGTAATATATTCACACAAAATCAAGTCTATAATTTCCAAAAGTCAAGTCCATAGTTTAATTCTATATCTTTTTTCTGCTACCAAAAAAAAAAATATATATCTTGTCCTACTTGTATTATTATTTGTAGCCATCACATATATTTTTCTCATTAATACATTAATCTTTACACCTAATCAGATGGTCGACAAAGATGAAGGCCCCAAGTACGATTGTTTGCGGCGAAAGTATACATGGATGAAGAAAGAGACTTCTTAAAAAAAAAAGAAAAAGATAATTAATTGCTCAATCGTAGCACTTTTATATATATATATATAGTACAACCATATAAACAAGTATTCTTAAAACAAGTGACGTCAGCTGTATATATATATATATAGTACAACCATATAAACAAGTATTCTTAAAACAAGTGACGTAAGCTGCATCTTTAGAAAGCTAATTAAAAAGGTCGGTTATTAACCAAAAAAATTAAAAAGGTCGGTTGTCTTAGGACTCTTTTATAGTTATTGTATAATTTGATTAGGACTCTATTCTCATCTGGTTGGAATTGTATTTGAAGTACAATTCCATATTTAAGTTACATATATATATATAGATAGAAAACACTATATTTTTGTCTTATTTTTATTATTGGAATTATGTTAGGAGTTATGTTTATACATTTTACTTATTGAACTCCTATTACTTTTCGTAAAAGAATTGGACTTCATCCTATAAAATAAGGCTTGATGTTACATTAGTTTTGATCACCTCAGAAAATACAACAGAAAACAACCATGTTTAGAGTTTTTTTTTTTTTTTTTTTTAAAGTCATAAAATATTGGTCTTCTAAAAGTTTAAAATTGTCTTAATAAGTTAAAACCAAGATAAAGATAAAGATTCTACAACATAAATTCAAATTAAATAAATTGTCATAAACTAACAGATAAAGCATAATGAAACCAATATAACAAAATATTAAGAAACATCAACCAATATAATATATAATTATCAATCTCTAATTTTAAACATCTCCACTAAAATATCCTCTATATTTGTAATGCAAGATCTATCACTTGACATAAAACATAATAAGCTTATGTTTATCAATATAAATACAAAACAAATAATACACATATGTTTTTTTGTTAAAATGCATTTGTCTTCTCACGGATCCAAGCAAAAGCATTCATAAAAAAAAAAAAGAAGTAGGAAGAATCAAAATAATTCAATGATGGCAGAAATAATACATAGCAAAATGCATTTTTTAGTTTTGTGTATGTATAATATGTATATTAAAATTATAAATATATAATGTAAATACTCTATATATGTATATATATATAAATAGATGGGGTGGGTTTGGTTTAAGATGGGTTAATAAAATCTCAATCCAAACCCATCCAATAGAACCTTATATTGGGTTAGGTTGGGTTAATTGCTTGTTGAGTTTAGATTATCTTATATTAAGTTAGATGAGTTAACTAGGTTTGTTATGTTGTCCTTTTTTTTTTGTTCACCCCTTAGTTTCAACAATATTTTCCTGATGATATGTGGTGCTGTTTAAAGAGATATTCCAACAGAGCCTTGTGCTTCTTTTACCCTTATGTCCAAATCACCTTCCTCGAGTACAATGGCGACGGTTTGAAGCGCAGTGGTCTATGGCGCCATCCAAAACTACCTCGGCGCAACGTCGTCCACACGAGCAAAACGACTCAAAGCTCGTGACTTCAAAGATAGCAAGTCTCTCTCGTCCTTAGCATGGACTTCAACGAGGAAGTCATCGATGAATTCGAAGGTGTCAAGCTTTGGTGGACTTTTTACTACACACTTCCTAACAAAACAAGTGTTTCTTACCTTCCCAATTCGGACAAAAAGAGGTTCTTCAAGCTTAGCTTCCACAGAAGCCACAAGGACCTCATCACAAACTCTTACATAAATCATGCGCTGACACAAGACAAACGAATAGCTGTCAAGAATAGGCAGAGAAAGCTTTACACCAATGGCAAAAATGAAAGCTGGTGTGGTACTTAGTGGAGCCATGTAATTTTCAAGCATCCTGCGAGTTTCGACACTTTGGCTATGGACCCCAAAAAGAAGCAACAGATCATCAATGATCTTGGTAAGTTTCAGCAAGGAAAAGAGTACTACGCCAGAGTTGGGAAGCCTTGGAAACGCGGTTATCTCCTTTATGGTCCACCAGGGACAAGTAAGTCCACCATGATCTGTGCCATAGCTAACTTTCTAGACTATGATCTCTATGATTTGGAACTCACGGCAGTAAAGGATAACACCCGAGCTGAGGAAGAAGTTGATTAACACTTCGAATAAGTTCATCATTGTGATTGAGGACATTGATTGCTCTCTTGATCTTACCGGTAAAAGAAAGAAGGCGAAAGCTAAAAAAGTTAATGACGACGACGACGACAATGATTCTGATGATGAGGAAGATGGGAAGAGCAATGTTACTCTCTCCGGGCTGCTGAATTTCATTGATGGGATTTGGTCAGCTTGTGGTGGTGAAAGAATTACTGTGTTTACTACTAATCATGTGGACAAGCTTGACCCTCCTCTCATTAGAAGAGGAAGGATGGACAAGCACATTGAGTTGTCTTATTGTTGCTTTGAGGCCTTCAAAGTTCTTGCCAAGAATTGCTTGGATGTCGAATCACATGGTTTGTTCGCCACAATCGAGCGTTTGTTGGGGGAAACAAACATGACTCCTGCTGATGTTGCGGAGAATTTGATTCCTAAGTCTGATGATGAAGATGCCGATGTGTGTTTGAAGAATTTGGTTGAAGCTCTTGAGGAGAAAAAGGAGGAAAGGAAGAAGTTCGAGGAAAAAGCGAAGTTGGAAGCTGAAAGGATAAAAGAAAAGCTTAAGGCTTCATAAGAAGAAAAATCGGAGAAAGAGAGTGAAAAAGGTTGTGCTAAATAAGATTTCAAGTGTGATGATGGAGTGTTAGCTAAAGTGAGAGAAAAATCATGACTCACCTAATTATTATACTAAATAGTTCGGATTTTGGATTCATTTTCTTCTAGCTAGATTTGATTTGTTGTTGCTATAATTTCGGTTTTAATCAAGCATACTCATTTTCCTAGGCTTCATTCATATGTTATTTAGAGAAAACTTTGATTGAATAAGTTTGTCAGATTATCGAAACTATTTATGCCTTGATTTTTTTCATCTTTTCTCTCTATAAAAAGAAAAATTCAATTATATATGCAGAATAAAAAGATGTTTCGTACATCAGTTTAAACTAAAATTTTTGTTTAAATACTGTAAACACGTGTGAACGTTACACTATTATTTAATTTAAAACAACGTGTTAAACACTTGCAAGAAACTTTTTTGATTATTCAATTTTGTAATCCTTGTTTCACCGATGAGTTGCTTTCTACATATTTAGAGCATTGAAATTCAGAACAAAAGCACTAAAATCTAAATCCTACTCATTGCCAATCCACCATCAATTAGGCCTAATTAATGAATTCTCTAATAAGTAGAACTTGCATTCATCTCAAAGCCATAACAACTACCATTTACAATTAGAGAAACCAATTATAATTTGTAAGAAAGACCATTTGTCCATTCACCTGCTTTTCATTGCGTGTATTGGCGTACTTTTATCTTTATGTTCTTTTTACCTCTAGTCAAATCACCCACAAAAATGGCTGTGAGAGAGAAAAAAAAAAGAAAAAAGAAGCGTGGTCCATTATAGCACATCTTGACATGATACAAGAACAAAAAATATGATTTCCATAAAAAAGATCACAACAACGGGATATGCTTAGTCAAGATACAGGGCGATTAATGTTGGAAATTGGAAGCATGATGAGTTGGAAAGGGGGTTTCTTTGTTCCAGCTGGGAAAATTCAGTGGGGGAGCAGGTATTTGTCAGAGATTTCAATTTTCAAAAAGATTGCACGTGTCCTGATCAGAAAATGATGTATTGAATAATGTCGTTCATTGAAATTTAAAGAAAAAAGAACCTTGAATTAATCCAGTTATTTAATAATAAGTTAAAAGTATTGAGGCGGCGAGAGATTGGAGGCTTGTTGCACAACAATGGTGATTGGTGAAGAAAAAACTAATCAACATCAAAGAAGGGAAATAAAAAAAATCTTTTTCATCCCATCATATTATAATCTTTTAATATATAAAATTATAAGTTTTAATTTAATATATAATATATTTTTTTATTAAATTTTATGATTTTATTAGTAGTAAGTTATAACCCAATTAAGTTTAAATAAAATTATTTTAAAAAAAGATTGGTTTGTCTTTCCTCTATAGTAAACAAACTCTAGTTAGCCTCTGCTATTAATTAATTTACTCTATGTGATTCCAATAATCATTTATAATCTCAAACTCTCAATGTATAATTAAAAAAAATTATAATGTAAAATTTTTTTATTTTATTATGTTTTAAAAAAATAATTATATTATTAGTTTAAATTCTTTCCCCAAAAGTTTTACTAAAACAAGATGGGTGGCGACTGCCTGGCGGAAGGCGCCAGATCTGTTGTGCGTGCTTATCTCAAATCCTGACTCGACCGTGGTGAAGCATTATTTTTCTTTTCTTTTCTTTTCTTTTTTTACATGTCACTTTTCAAAATTTTATGTCATATATTTATTTAATATTTTTTAAAATTTTCAATATTTTGGCTAAAAGTGCACAAGCATCCAGTGTGAACTACTGTGAAGTGGCGACTGCCTCTTGCTAGGAACCTTCCTACCTTGAATCAAGATACCTTTCATATGCATTTTCTTTGCCAAAAAGAAATAGGCGTAACGCCAGTCGAACAAGAATGACATCAATGACGTGATGTAATCTCTCTACTTAAAATAAAATAAAATATAATATAATATAATATTATTATAAATTAATTACATAACTATTCTTTTTAAATTTTATTATTTTTAAATTTATGTGTTTATTTTTAAAAACTATAAAAATACTCTTTAATTTGTTTCAATTTTATTTTTACATATTTTTTTGACTTAAAAAATATAAAAATAAGATAAAAATACCCTTTATTAAATCTAGTTTGTTTATGGAAAATATATTTTTTCTTAAAAAATTTTTTAAAAATTAAAATTTAAAAGCCATAAAACTTAATATTTTTTTAAAATTTGATATTTTGTTTTAATTTTTTTTTATGTTTTTAATATATAAAATATTGATCATAATCATTTAAAGATAATAATATTGAATAAAATTAAAATAAATTTTTAAAATTTCGACAATACGGCATATATAGATAAAATTAATAAATTGTTAAAAGTAGATCCACCTTTTTATCCGCACAGTATCAGTGTAGCAATTTCATATGAAGTTACACTTTAAGTGCCTGCAATTTATAAAAGAACATCTTTTATTTATTTAACCCCTTGGGGGCTGAAACCATGGGGGTGAGTGAGTCGTGTGACTTTTGCCGACCTTTCTGAATGAAGACAAACCCACTAGTCAATTTCTGAACAAATTTCTTCAGGCCTATTCACATGGGCGACAAGCCAATTTTCTCTATAAAAAAACATCACAAACAGGTCCTCAAAAGCATCTATACCATTTTCAACAAACTTTCTTAACAAGGAAGAGAAAAGGGGAAAAAAAAAAAAAATGTTCACAAACATGAATCCCAAAGACACTTTTGCTCAGCTTGGCTCCATATTTGGGGGGCTAATGTTCTTTTGGGCAATATTCCAGCAATATTTCCCATACCCACTCAGGAACTACATAGAGAAATACACTCACAGATTGGTGAACTATGTCTACCCTTACATCCAAGTCCGGTTCAACGAGTTCACCGGGGAGCGGCTCATGCGGAGCGAGGCCTACTCGGCGATCCAGAACTACCTCAGCGCCAACACCTCCTCGCAAGCCAAGCGGCTGAAAGCCGACATAGTCAAGAAATCTCAGGCCCTTGTTTTGAGCATGGATGACCATGAGGAAGTCGCGGATGAATTCAAAGGTGTAAAGCTCTGGTGGGCTTCAGGTAAAAACACACCCAAAACACAATCACTCTCTTTCTACCCAGTCAGCGATGAGAGAAGGTACTACAAGCTCACCTTCCACAAGCGCCATAGAGACCTCATCATTGGGCCCTACCTCAAACATGTCCTCAAAGAAGGGAGAGCAATAAAGGTGAGAAACAGGCAAAGGAAGCTCTACACCAACCATAGCGCATATTGGAGCCATGTTGTGTTTGAGCACCCTGCAACTTTTCAGACACTAGCAATGGAGCCAGAGAAGAAGAAGGAGATCATTGATGACTTGATTGCCTTCAGCCAAGCGGAGGACTTTTATGCAAGAATTGGGAGGGCTTGGAAGAGAGGGTATTTGCTATACGGCCCCCCGGGAACAGGGAAGTCGACCATGATCGCCGCCATGGCTAACTTGCTCAACTACGACATTTACGATCTCGAACTGACGGCTGTCAAGGACAACACCGAGCTTAGGCGGCTGCTGATCGAGACTTCAAGCAAGTCGATTATCGTGATAGAGGATATTGATTGTTCATTGGAGTTAACAGGGCAGAGAAAGGAGGAAAAGAAGAAGAAAGAGATCAAGAAAGAAGATCAAGAAGGGAAAGAAGAGAGCAAAGAGAAATCGTCAAAGGAAGATAGAGATGGGAAATCAAGCCAAGTCACTCTTTCGGGGCTTTTGAATTTCATCGACGGGCTTTGGTCGGCTTGCGGCGGGGAGAGGCTAATTGTGTTCACGACGAATTATAAGGAGAAACTGGATCCGGCTCTTATCAGGAAGGGAAGAATGGACAAGCACATAGAGTTATCGTACTGCAGTTTCGAGGCGTTTAAGGTTTTGGCCAAGAATTATGTTAATGTCGACGAACACGATCTTTTCCCCACGATTAGGAATTTGTTGGGGGATGTTAAAATCACCCCTGCTGACGTTGCGGAGCATCTTATGCCCAAAACCATTTTTGGGGACGCTGAAGTCTCGCTCAGCAGTTTGATCAACGGTCTTGAAATGGCTAAGGAGGATGAGGAAAAGAAGAAGAAAGCTGAGGAGGAGGAGGAGGCAAAAAAGAAAGAATTGTTGGAGAAACAAGAAGCCAAAGGGGAAGAACCAAATCGTGATCATCAGCAAGATGGTAGTGCGATGAGCAAGTGAGTCAACGTCAGTGCGGATGAAGGAGGGGGGAAATGTGGAATTGAGTGGCGGTGGTTTTACCAACTAATTTGTTTTTCACCCTTCAAAAAAAATGATTTCTTTTTTAGAATTGGAAAAATAAATAAAAATTTGCTCTTTTCTAGTTTGTTTGTTACTTATTAATATTTTTTTTTTCCCTTTGGATAATGACAAACCAAATGAAGCAAGCAGAAGAAACAAGAACACAAATATATTTTATGGAGGAAAGAGTTCACTATAATCCAACAACAAGTGTCCAGCAGCTCATGTGAAAAGCAAGCTGGCAAGTACGTTACGTTTTATATGTATCCAGCTAATATGGTAGTCCAAAGTTTTCAGTTTCAGAAAATTATTGAAGAATGGGTGTTAGTGTTATTTTGACATAAATTAGGGGTGTCGGTGTGATGTTGTCTTAGCAGAGAAGGAAAAAAATGCAAGTCTTTTAGGTTACGTAATTCTATATAAGCTGTTAAACTCTTACGAAAAAGGAGGAACAAAATACCTCGTTAACATAACGGAACGCCAAGTCGTTTGCGATTAGAATAACATGTCGTTTTCCAGTCATAGTGTCGGTTATTAGTAAACGACATAAAATTTCACCAACGCGTGTAATTTAGAGAAGCGAAAGACATAACATGCATTTCAACCACAAACGACAACCTTTGCCAACGACAATATTACGCGATAGCCGATACAACGTCATTAATAATTGCAAAAAGAATTTTAGAATGGAAACATATATGAAACGACATGTCGTAATAGAAAGACAAATTGTTCCTCGTCTGTATCCAGCGACACGTAGTTTGCTATAAAACGACAACTGGCTTTTAGACCTAAAATTATATTTTGTTAACTTGTTTTCTAATTGAACTTCATGAGTATCCATCGTTTAAGAAGATAATATCCTTTTCTAACAAATTTTCGTGTCTTTGATGTTATTGTTTTACTTAAATAAAACAACAATCAGAGCCAGAAAAGAACATCAAATCTGTTTATTGGTAGAGCTTCGACATTTGTATCTATCTTCGTTGGCAATCCCTCTCTCTGACGGCCTCGTTTTTGTGCAATACCCCCCTCTTTTCTGGGAAATTGCACCAAACAACACAACGTCAATTTCAATGTAAGCAAACACTTTTAAAAAATATTTAAGTACATAGTATTTTTAAAATTAAGTGTTCTTTTTAAACACTTAAATTTCTAATTTTACCTTCTCTTTTTTTCATTTTTTTCCTTTTTTTGTTTATGTTTTTCATTATCTCGTTGTTGCTTCATGTTTTTCTTTACGTCATTCTTTACAAAAATAAATTTTGTTTTAATCTAAGTAGATTTTTGACTAAATATTATTATATTTTGATCTATTTATTTTTATTACTAGTTAATGATGGTTTAATTTTCTCTCTCTCTCTCATACTTTTTTTTTTTTTTTGGGCAAGGCACAAGCCTATTTCTGTTAGTAGACCCTAGTTACATTTGAAGACTCTTGTGGGTCATGGTTTAGTATTCTTTCACAATTTAAATAGGGCCGCTCTCTCTGAGCCTGGATTGATTTTTGATCCCACTTGATGTTGGATCGAATATGTGGATGTTGGGGAAACAACCTAAAAGACGCCTGGCCCCTTGTCTTTAGTGATCCAAAGCCCATTTTCTTACCTATAACAGCACAGAAAACCATGTTCTTCCCTTTAGTAGTTCATCTGGTCCAAGACCAGTGACGAAGACAAAGGGCCCCCCCAGCTTTTATTTTTTTAACATATAGTAATTTTAATTTTAACATAATAGGTGTATGTATAAATTAGACTTAATTTTTCTCAAATTAATAGTTCTCTACGTGTTAGTATAATATTAATTAAAAAAGAAAAATTTGGCTTCCTTACTAATAAATCATGGCTCTCTCATTGTCCAAGACAAAACCCCTTCTACTAGTCATTGTAAATTTGGAACTAAATAATCCAACAAATTAACTCTAGGAGAGTCTTATTTATCAAAGGACAATGGACTTTATTCGTCCAAAGTTAAAGTAGGTAACTTGGCAATATAGGACAAATTCAACTTCTCACATCCTCCTTAAGCGTGGCATGTCATTCAAATGGTTCCTTCCATGTAAAATGTCAATGGATGATAAATGGGTTTAGGAGAACTATCTTCAAAAACGAGGTCAAGATGAAATAATATCGAATCCAAATTATATATACACCATAACAACTTGGTAATTTGACGACGTAGGACAAATTCGACTTCTAACATGTTGAAGTTGCCTTACTTGATCAAACACTTTTTTATGCCTTTTAAGTTCTTGGAGATTTTTTATTTGTTTTTCTTTTCCTTTTTTCTTTTGGAGAATTAAGCAGTCATTTTATGGCTTAATAATTTGATAATTTCTTTTTTTTCAAGGGATAATTTGATAATTTCCATTCAACGAAACTTCAAAACTGATGATTTAATGGCATCAATCGTCCCAAAAAATACGACAAAAAAAGTAATAAGACAACAGAACATAAAGTAAAATAACCTTGGAAATTAAAGAAAAAAGAAAGAAAGAAAGAAAGAAGAAGAAGCAAAAGAACCAACGACAGTTTGCTTTTATAATTTTTACACGTGATACAGCACTCAGAAATGGATGGGAAATAAAGTGGGGGTTGGGGGGGCTGCTTGTAACATGAATGCGTGAGAATTGTCTTGTCCCTTCTTACCAAACAAGGAGGACCATCTGGAAGGAATTAAGGAAACAAACAAATGCAGTGGTCAATATTATACTTTCTTAGAATTGCGCTGCAAATATTAATTAATTAAAAGGCTCTAATTCTAATTTTCCTTGCAATTTCACGTTGACTGTGGACAGTTGTGAATACTAGCGTGTAAGACGAATTCTAATAAAAAGATTTACCAAGTCAATGTTAAGCATTTATGTACTAGAGAAAAAAAGAAAGAAAGAAAGAAAGAAAGAAAGAAAGAAAGAAAGAAAAGGCAATAATGGATCCCTAGATAGAGATTTTCAATCTGACAGAACTCATTCTCCAATCATGTACATCAATAATTTGAAGTACTTCGTTTAAGGTTCTTTTCTCTTACATTCAGTGCTGGACTACTGGTAATTCCTTATCAAAATAAATGATAGCCAAATATCAAAATAATTAAAAGAGTTGTAGTAAAGGACAACATAATTTAGCGGTAATTTTACACTATTAGACTCCATCTTAAGATCTAGAGTTTTAATTCCTTATCTTAAATTTTAAAGTAATGATAATATGATGACTTTTCCGCATTCGAAACAAAAAGGGTTTAGTGTTTGGCTTTCAACATACATGAGAAAATTCCAAATTGCCAATCCTAGTGCCATACTAGAGCATTAATGAATAGAGAAAAATCAAACATGTCCTCCTATATATACACACATACATATATATATTCTACAATTAAGATAATTACTAATTTGTCACCAAGTGAGGGAACTAGCTTAATCTTTAAAATCCTTAGTCGCTTCATGTCTCTTTTCCTCGCATCAACCGTGGCTAATTGCGAACTACAAGTTGGTTTCCACTTCACATGCATTATGTATATGACAATAACAATAGCATCACATTTTTGAAAATTCTTCATGCTATAAACACATCATATGATATGACAATAACAATAGGTCCAATTCTTCGACTATGAAAGCGGCGGATGTGGTCCCCACTCCACTTCACAACATGATCATGATTAATTAGTAGTGAACGCACGGCATGAGAAACTTCACAGCATCACATAGAAAGTTTGATCGAGCAAGTCTTTGTAATTAGTACTATGATAAGAATATTAAAAGTCTTGGGCCTGTTGGGTGGCTTAGGCTGTTGTGTGTATAAATAGACAAGGCAGCAGTGTACAAAAGCTTAGCTATATTCATGGAGAAGGCAACGAAAGAAAGAAGGAGAAGGAGTTTGGGGAGTCTTGTCGCAGGAGCGATGACACTGGCTAGCTCTCTCTCTCTCTCTTCTCTCTCTCTCTCTCTATATATATACATGTATATATGTACATGTCTCGTATATATTTTTTTTTACTTTTAAAAGACATATATATATATATTACCTATGCACGCATATCGAGTGATCGAGCTAGCTAGTGTCATCGCCCTTCGGCATGATTCCCCATAATTTCTAATTGAGTCGCCATTTGCGCATATGTATTTTATATATATATATATATATATATATATATATGCTCTTGTATTACCGAACTTATAATGTAAAATTGTTTATGTGGTGATTGGTTATTATATATGTTAATTAACGTGCTTGTTTCTTGACTTTAGGCTCGTGGACAGATATGTTGGGGAATTAGGCGACTACTAATTCCAAGGATCGCAAGAACGAATAATTGCCGAAAATAAATAGGAGAAAAGAAGAAAAAGAGACACCAAATTTTTATACAGGTTCGTCCAAAATTGAGACTACGTCCTGTTTCTGCCGCTTGCAGATTCCACTATGATGAAGGAGATTACAGATTACAAGAGCAGTTTCTCACACACTCACAAACTGTGCTTACCAAAACTCTCTTCTATCTAACACCCAATGGGAATTTTTTCTCTCTCAAGGATGAAGCTCTCAAGAATTATGCCTCTCACAATTCACACACTTTTCACACACAGCTTTCACACACACAACCCTAGCCACCTTGTGTCTATTTATAACCAAAGGAGGAGAAAATAGCAACTAATGGGAAACCCTAGTGGTTTCCCGTTTTTGGGACCTTTGAATTCGACTTTGATTCAAAACACATCGCGCAGCACAGCGCGTCAGCGCCGCGGCGCTCGAAACGAGCGCTGCGGCGCTCCCCTGCGGCGCCTAGGCGCTTAGCCCTTGGCGCCTAGGCGCTTGCCACATAGCGCCTAGGCGCTCTTGTCCTGGCGCCTAGGCGCTCTTCACCTGGCGCCTCGCCCCAGCGCCGCGGCGCTCTTCTGCCAGAGCCGCGGCGCTTGCTCCCTGCCTTCGAGGACGCGATTTTCTCCCTTTTCCTTCCTTTTGCTGGGTTGTCTACTTGATTTGGCTCCATATCTGCAACAATCTCCCACTTGGAGACTAATCAATCACCATGTCTCCCACTGCAGCGGCAACGACTTCTCACGCCTCTTGGAGAAGTCCAACTGAAGTTGCGCACAACTTCAGTTTCTCAATCGGATCCATCTTGACGAGCATATCTCTGGATCCTTTTACCACCCACCTTGCCTTATACCGTTTGCTGCCAGTACTTTTATTTTTTACCCGGTATACCCTTTTGTTGTGCAAGGACTTTTTACCCTGTGGTAACTTTGCCAGTTGCCATGTCCGATCCAACTCGTCCCTCATGGCTAACTCCCACTTGACCGAATCTCCAGCCTCCACGGCTTCATCAAAGCTCTCTGGCTTACCTTTGTCGGTCAACAAGATGTAATGCAGAGTTGGGGAGTATCTCTGCGGTGGTCTGATTGTCCTGCTAGACCTCCTGACTGGTGTGGCAGGAGTCCTCTGGTTTTCTTCTGGAGCTATGTTTTCCTGGTCTTCAACCTCTGGATTTTGCACCTCCACTTCAGGCAGATCCTTTAATGGAATCACCTCAGGCTTCTTATCTTCAGAACCTGAACCCCTGGAGTCCGTGCTGTCTCTGTCCTTGTACAGAACACCTTCGTTGAAGATCACATCCTTGCTCCTGATAATCTTCCGACTTTGGTCATCCCAAAGACGATAACCAAGCTCAAGTCCGCCATAGCCAACCAGAAAGCACTTCTTTGACTTGGCTTCCAGTTTACTTCTAGCAGCAGAATCAATGTGTGCATAGGAAACACAACCAAACACTCTCAAGTAAGAGAGATCCACCTGTTTATGGCTCCAGACTTCTTCCGGTAGCTTGAACTTCAACGGTGTGGATGGACTTCTGTTGATCAGATGAGCGGCTGTGTTAATTGCCTCAGCCCAAAACATCTTTGGCAGCCTTGCATGCAACCTCATGCTCCTAGCACGCTCGTTTAAAGTCCTGTTCATCATTTCAGCTACCCCATTCTGTTGTGGTTTCCCTGGAATGGTCTTCCTCATCTTTATCCCATTCTCAGCACAGTATCGCCTAAACTCTTCACCTAGATACTCTCCCCCATTGTCGGACTGCAAGCACTTCACCTTCAAATCTGTCTCGTTCTCCACCATGGCTTTCCATCTCTTGAAAGCATCGAACACATCAGATTTGTTTTTCAGAAAGTAAACCCATACCTTCCTGCTTGAGTCATCAATGAACGTCACATAGTAGTTTGCGCCACCAAGGGAAGTCACCGGCGCAGGCCCCCACACATCTGTGTGAACAAGTTCCAATCTCCTGGACTTAGGCTCTCTACCCATCTTTGAGAAACTCACTCTCTTCTGTTTACCAAAGATGCAGGCTTCACACAAACTGTGATCAACAGTTTTCAAACCCGGCAATTTTCCTTTGCAGTGAAGCACCTTCATACCCTTCTCACTCATGTGACCGAGCCTATAATGCCATAGCTCAGTATTGGCAGCAGAATCAGCAACTGCTAGGGTATCTCTGCAACTAGAGTTCATGTAGAGAGTTCCAGCCTTGCGTCCCCGAGCAATAACCATCGCTCCTTTCGTGACTTTCCAACCTCCACAATTGAAGGTTACTTTATGTCCATCATCATCCAGTTGCCCCACCGAAATCAAGTTGCGCATTAACTTAGGAACATGTCTCACCTTATGAATCTTCCATACCGACCCATTAGGCATTTTTAAACTGACATCTCCAATGCCAACCATATCCAAAGGTTCTCCATCAGCGAGATAAACCTTACCATGATTTTCGACAACGTAGTTCTCCAGGACATGACGGTGTGCAGTGGTGTAGATTGATGCTCCTGAATCTATCACCCACGAATCAAAAGAACTATCGACAGACAAGATTAAGGCATCCTGTTGCTCTTCAGTGGCGGCGTTGGCTGTGTCATAAGTCTTGTCTTCGTTCTTCCTTGGAGCCTTGCAGTTCTTTTTCAAGTGGCCCGTCTTCCCACAGTTCCAACACTCCATTGTCTTACCGTTCCTAGACTTGCTTCTCACATTCCTCGACTTGCCTCTCCTTCCATTATCCCTGTTGGATTGCCTATCAAGTTTCCTGCCCCTATTATCAACATTAAGAGTCGAGTTCGATGAAGAGGCTTCACCTGAGTCCTTCCTGCGAACTTCTTCCGCCAGAATAGAGTTTCTGACATCAACAAACTTCAATTTGGCATTCCCAAGCGAATTTGTAATGGCCACCCTCATGGGTTCCCAACTGTTTGGTAACGAGGCCAAGAGGATTAGGGCATTGATCTCATCATCGAATTTAATCTCTACCGAGACCAATTGGTTTAGGACGGTGTTGAAACTGTTCAGGTGCTCTACCACCGAGGCACCTTCAGACATCTTTAAATTAAAGAGCTTCTTCATGAGATGTACCTTGTTATTGGCTGAGGGCTTCTCATACATCTCTGACAGAGCCTTCATCATCCCTGCTGTAGTGGTCTCCTTCGCAACGTTGTGGGCAACGTTCTTTGACAAAGTCAAACGGATCACACCGAGTACCTGTCTATCAAGGAGACTCCACTCCTCATCCTTCATGCCTTCGGGCTTACTACCCAAGGGCAAGTGCAGTTTCCTGCTGTATAGGTAGTCCTCTACTTGCATCCTCCAATAGGAAAAATCTGAACCATCAAATTTGGTGATGCCGGCCGCCATACCTTCTTCTCCAGTCATCGTTCTTGATCAAAACCTCCGCTCTGATACCAGTTGTTGGGGAATTAGGCGACTACTAATTCCAAGGATCGCAAGAACGAACAATTGCCGAAAATAAATAGGAGAAAAGAAGAAAAAGAGACACCAAATTTTTATACAGGTTCGTCCAAAATTGAGACTACGTCCTGTTTCTGCCGCTTGCAGATTCCACTATGATGAAGGAGATTACAGATTACAAGAGCAGTTTCTCACACACTCACAAACTGTGCTTACCAAAACTCTCTTCTATCTAACACCCAATGGGAATTTTTTCTCTCTCAAGGATGAAGCTCTCAAGAATTATGCCTCTCACAATTCACACACTTTTCACACACAGCTTTCACACACACAACCCTAACCACCTTGTGTCTATTTATAACCAAAGGAGGAGAAAATAGCAACTAATGGGAAACCCTAGTGGTTTCCCGTTTTTGGGACCTTTGAATTCGACTTTGATTCAAAACACGCGCCGCGGCGCTCCCCTGCGGCGCCTAGGCGCTTAGCCCTTGGCGCCTAGGCGCTTGCCACATAGCGCCTAGGCGCTCTTGTCCTGGCGCCTAGGCGCTCTTCACCTGGCGCCTAGGCGCCTCGCCCCAGCGCCGCGGCGCTCTTCTGCCAGAGCCGCGGCGCTTGCTCCCTGCCTTCGAGGACGCGATTTTCTCCCTTTTCCTTCCTTTTGCTGGGTTGTCTACTTGATTTGGCTCCATATCTGCAACAAGATATAATATGTCCCGTGTTCTGTAATTGATGAAGAGGATTCAAATAAAACATTTCATGTTATAGTATAACGCTCGGTTGTTGCCTTACTGCAGATTTGCTGGTTGATGGGCGTTTTGCAGCAGATATATATATATATATATATATATATATATATATATATGTTGGCTTTTCTGACTTTTTGCCTAGCATACTGCTTATCTTTAGGGACTCGGGTAAGACCTGTAACTCAGAGGATTAGAGCATGTGGCTACAAATCACAGTGTGGAGGGTTTGCCCACAGCCACAACCGGCCTAAAAGGGAAGGATCTTTCCCTTTGGAGGTAGGGAAATTATGTCCGGAATTGCAGATCCAAAGCTATGGAATTTAGGCTTAAATCTTTTGTTGAAATATAATGGCTTTTTTTAAACTTTAACGGCATAATATCAAAATATAGTATGCCCCTATTAGCATTTTTTTTTTGTTTTACGCCTCGTAATTTGTCCTCACTTCCTCAGCTAGGTGGGGGCTTCCTCCTATGATTAGATCTAACTATGAGGGGTTTTTTGAAGTAATTATGTCTGTGTTTCTTTTTTATTTTTGTTGGTTCTTTGAACATTTTGCCCTTTTGGGTTTACCGGTATTATTACCTCTATTTTTTTTTTAAATAAAACCCAGTTTGGGGCTTGATATGTGATAGGTTATTTATACGAGGGTGTGAATATAATTAAGATACTCATGTCAGTTTTATCCCATCTAATTTTTCCCTCAAAAATATAACGTTTGGTTGAGATCTATTGCACTTAGAAAAAGAATTAGATTCAACGAACATAATTGTTGTCAATCTCAAGGCAGATCTTGAGAAGATCATGAAAAGTCTATGCAAATGACCCATCAATAGCCGTATGCACAATGATAAATTGAGGGGTTGGTGTGAGCAGAAGACAGCAAGCTAAATTGAAGAAGAGTCTTCAGGGTTTACATTTATGATCTCCAATACTACATACAGTGGATTTGGCATAGACAAGAAAAAAAATTACAAAAAAAGAAAAAGGGAAAAGAAAGGAACAGAAAATGTTAGCGCTTGTAAAAGGAAAACGACAAAAATAGAACAATGCTAATATTGTAACTGCCTGGCAATAGAGTCAGTCTTCTACTTGGTGTGGTAACCGGGCAATTACTAGGATATTTGAGAAAGTGAGTCGAACTATTGAAAGTATATTGCTCTCTAGCATATTATTAATATTTGTTTTGAGCATTAGTCAAACTGATGATGTGTCAGCACTTGATTAGCGCGTTTGTCCGGCTCATCAAAATTGTTGCAGCAGCTTTAGCAGATTGGCTACGGGCTGGATCTCTGATTTGGCTCTTTCGTTTCTTAGTCCTTGTCATATACAGGTCTTTTGTAACATAGTAAAATAGATAGAGGGAAAAACGGGTGTATCAGGGGATTTGGGAAGTAAGCTAGAGAGAGATTGTACGAAGAGAGAATTCATCTTCTTGACGGAAAGATCTTTGTTTTCGTACAGATAGATTTTTGAAGCATAAATTGTACTTGAACTCTTGTGTTCAGTGTTGAAGCTCTTAGAGGATTGGAGACAGTAGTCCCCGTGGGCGTAGGATCTGACTTAGGTCTGAACCACGCTAAAAATCTGTGCGTTGTGTGTCTTGTGTTCTGGTTTTACTGTTCTTCTTCTCTGCAAAGCTTCTGAGATCTGTTCGAGAGATTAAGAAGGTTTTGATAATTTCTGGAGTCCGGTTTGATTGATTCTGGGAAATATTCAACATATATTTTTGATTCACACTGTTACATAAGGCTTTACACTGTTTAAGTTGGACACATACACTAATAATTTGACTTGTAGGTGCGTGTAACGCCTATGAATTTTAAAGTAAGGTTAATTATATTAAGTTTAATTATTAAGTATGTCAGTATAAATTTTGTTATTAATTTTAGTCATTTAAATATTTTATTGTATTTGTTATATTTAAAATTTGATTTTTTTACTTTTAAAAAACCAAATGATATTTTTATATTACATTTTTCCCATAATTTCAAAAATGCCTTGATTTCTCTCACTTTTCTCTCTCTTCTTCTTTTTTTTTTCTTTCCTTTTTCTTTCACGGTCTTTCTCTTTTTCTCTCTTCCCCGTCTCTCTCTCTATGCAAATCTCTCTCTCCCACTTCTTTGCAAAAATTTTCAAATTCCAAGCTTTATTCTCATTGATTTGAAGTCAAAAATCCTCTTCAAAATGGTTGATTTGAGGTTAGCCTTTTTTTTCTCTAAAATTTTGATTTTCGGTTTGAATTTTTATGCATTTTGCAATCTGAAGTTTGGTGAGCTTAGATAATGTTAAATCTAAGCTTATAGAACTTGTTTTATCATGGATTTAAGCTTTAGTTAAACAAAAATTGATTTAATCAAGTTTTGATATTTTTCTTTTATTTTCAAATCCATTGTGAAATTGAGTTTAAATTTGAGGAAAATGATTTAAATTTGTTCTACTATGACTTTCTATGCTTTCTATATGATTTTCATGCTCTGTGATTGAGAAAACAAGTTTTAAATTGAATTTTTGAGCTTAGGGAGGTTGAGACTAGAAGTCTCGGGTCCCTAGATTTTGCCAGTTCAGTAGGCCGAACTTGATCTTCAGCATGTCGAATTCAAGAAGTTTGGTAGGTCGGATTCATATCTTTGGCAGGCCGAACTGTAGCAATTCGGCAGGCCGGTCTGGAAGTTCAGAAGTAGAGATGCAACAATGGGTCATGGCCCGTAGGCCGGCCCGAGCCCGTCCTGCTATAGTGATGGGCCGGGCCACACTGTTTACGGCCCGGCATGGCCCACAAATACTTGTATATAGCAGGACGGGCTCATACACTGCTGCCTTGTATATGGGATGGGCCGGGCCACACTGTTTAATTTGTATATAGCATGGCCCGAGCCCGGCCTGCTATAGTGATGGGCTGGGCCACACTGTTTACGACCCGGCATGGCCCACATCCCGGTTGGGGCAATATATATGTTGGCCCATGGGCCGGCCCGGCACGACCCATGGAAAATCATAGGTCGGGCTGGGCTGGGCTGGGCTGGGCCGGCCCGTCTAGGCCCACAATGGGCCGGCCTATCCCGACCCACCCTTAATTCTTACTTCTATGTATTATTGATCTTACATCTTTCTAACGTCACTCTTAATTTTTTTTGTTTTTAGTAATGTTGTAAACATTTTATGTATAATTATCCCGATTGTACTCTTTTTTTCTTACCAAGGTTTTGTCCCATTGGGTTTTCCTTAAAAAGGTTTTTAATGAGGCAATCGTAAATAAAATATCATTTTTTTATATTTCCCTTAACTATTCAAACTTTTATATTTGTTAACTTGTTTAAAAATTCAAAAATTAAAAAAATTAAAAATTACATGCTTAGATGGGCTGGCCCATTTAAACACATGATGGGCCAAGATGGGCCGGCCCATTTAAGGCCCACGGCCCAGCACGATCCACGTAAAATTGGCCCGCGGGCCGGGCCAGGCCAAGTTATTTTTTAAATGGGCCGGCCTGGCCCAACCCACGAAATTCATGGGCCGGGCCGGGCCAGGCCGGCCCGCGGCCTGTGTGAGCCTAAGGAGAACAGGCCAGGCTGGGCCGGGCTGGCTCGTTTTTGCATCACTATTTAGAAGGCCAAACTGTGCAGGTTCGGCAGGCCGGTTCAGGGTGTTTAGCAGGCCGACTATGAATTTGAAAAATTATATTTTAACTCTAGTTTTGAATGTTTAATGATTTAGAAATGTTTTAAAAAGGATTATAACTTTGGGTTATGATTATTTTGAGTCAAAAGGCACACTGATAATTAAACTGACATAATGATATTTGTTAAAAGTAATTTCTGATTTTAAATGCAGTTTTAAGCTCTTAAATATTGATTGGAGCTTACAGTATTAGATTTTAATGAGGTAGGATATTACTATTTCTTTCTTTGGTAGCCCCTTTTAAATTATTTTGGCTAAAGTTTATTTCTTAAATGTTTCCTTTAAGAATGATTTCTGAGTTTGATTTTGAAGAATTGTATTTTGATATTCCTTTTGGATTTCTAAAACTCATACGGTGATGTTTTATCAAGTTACTTTCAAGTAAGTGTTTTTATTGATTTGTTAAGACTTTGAGATTTATTTTAATTAGAACGAATTGTGAATAATTCTCTGTTCTTGATCACTGTTTTTAAAATAACTTGTTTTTAAATAATTATCCTACAGAGCATTCCGCTCACTTTTTCCTGTTTTTTAAAATCTTCCTTCTAGGTTTGAGGAGGAAGGATGAGCCCAAGATCGAAACCTGACTCTATGAATTGAAATAGTATTTTCTTTGGAACTATAGTACGATACGTATACTGTACAACTAGTCCCGATGTCGTCGTCTATATTAGATATATATATTACGAATTATTCTGTAAATAATGATTTACAGTGATTTTGTTATTATTATTACTATCTGTATCTCACGATGTTGTTTTCGTCTTTGTGTGTCCCACCGCGTCATTTATTTCAAAGACGATGGTTTTCAATGAATTTATATTAATTATATGACTTACTGTTACTTACCTACTCACCTTCATAGCTAGCTTCCACGTGATGGTGAATGATAATGACACCTCGATTGTCCACCTTCATGGCATTAATGTGATGGTAACGATCGATGATATTTAATGATAATTAATGATATTTATTCATCTTATGAGTAAATTTACTCTATTTTCTTTACTTTTATGTATCTTTCTTTATTTGTTCTATTTATTTTTATCTTTATTACCCAAAATTTACTGACCCCTCCTGGGACATCACAGTGCGGTAGGATCATGATAGTTATAGTTATAATAGATTCCCATGTGACATGAAGTTATCTTGCATGTATAATCAGAGATTATTATTAAGTTTAGGTCTTATGCTTTATCACATGCCTTTAGAAAAATGTTTATTTGGGTATATCTGATCTACGGTCCCGTCTCCTTGTCTCCCATCAAGGTGACTGAAAAATGAAATTTATATCCTTGAAGATATGGAATAATAATTTTAATAACTGTACATGTGTAGCAATTAAAGCGAACCAAATAAGAGTATAATTACATTTTTTTTAGTCGCCCGAGTATATATTCCGTCCTCATAACTTTACGAGAAGTCCTCAATAAATATATATATATATATATATATATATCAAGTTGTTTCATATTAGTCCTTCTATCCATCTAATTATAAAAATCTCTATGAAAATAGTTAAGGGAGGTTTCATTTTGTAGTCTTACATATTATAATATGAGTTTTAGTCATAACAATTTTTAGCAAAACTTTTAGTCACAATATTTAGTTGTGACTAACGTGTATTTAATCATAATTTTTAATTAAATTTTTATTGTAACTAAAACTTTTAGCGACGGATTTTTAGTCACTTCTATGATTAAAAACCTCACAGTTAAAAGTTTTGTCACAATAAATATTGAACTAAAAGTTGTTGCTAAATGCACATTAGTCACAACAAAATGTTGTGATTAAAAGTTTTACTAAAATCTGTTATGACTAAAAGTTTAATTTTTTAACATATGACTAAAAGTTTAGTTTTTTATAGTATGTTAAAGTCAATTCATGTCTTTTATCATTGAGATTGTAACAATCAGATGGATAAAAAGGACCTTGAAACATCTTGATAGATGAGGGATTCGTTTTTGAAATATTTTAAAACTCTCTGACCATAATGAAATAATGTAGCCTACAGATTGGGGACTAAAAAAGTGAATTAATTGCCCTAAAAATAATGCTGAGAAACCCTAAAATTGTTTTATTCTAAAATTCTATTATCTCGAATTTTTGCCTACCCCATTAGAATGAGGTCATGGTAAAATCGCTATATATCTGGAGCATCATTTGACCATATCTTTTTTATCCTCTAATTCATGTTTCCACTATATCCCACTAGAGTAACTAGATCATATCTAATCAAAAGTTCAAGATTATGAATCTTAGCCTAATTACGTACTGAAATCAATTCCTAGTATACGCAAATTAAAAATTCACAAAAAAAAAGTGAGAAGTTATAATTATTTCACTTTATATCATGTATATGTAGTGCTCCGACGCTGAAGTATCAATAGCATATGCTTATCTTCAGCATCTCCTAGGAAAACTTCATAATTGATATACTTAACTTTGGAGAGCATAGTGAATATCAATCAACCTTTAAAGTTATATAAAGATAGCATCTAAGTGATCTTCTTGAGTACTGCGGTACTTTCACCGCAAAATCAACATGTCTCAGACTAGCTAGAAAAATATATATTATTTGTTGTTACCGGACAGTGCTGAGAACATACAAAACATGTCCAAATTCAATTGTCAGTTTCTCAATTAAATTATATTATATTATATCATATTATATTGTATATTATATTGTACGTGTGTGATATATTATATTATATTATATGTGCTGAGAACATGCAAAACATGTAGAGAGACTTCTATGGTATATGGGTTGTCTTGCATTGTTAGATTTGCTTTCTTTAACCACGAAAACTGTCTCAACGCTGTAAAAGTAAAATACTATAGAATAAAGAAATTATATGCCACTGGCCGATGAAGTGTCTTGGACCCCACATTGACGACATTGCCAAAAATTGTCATATTTTAAAATGTAGATAGAATTAACAAATATAATTGTCCGTTAAATAAAATAATAAACTTTCCTTTTATTTTAACTTTGTAGATTTGTACTTTATTTAGGGTAGATTCCCCACAATATTTCATTGGAAATTTCTTGGCACTATATATAGGACTAGCAAAGAGTCCACCTCCACATCCCACACCATCTTTGTAAGCATTCTGTTGTGCTTCTTCACACAAATCCTTATAAATAATACTGCTTTAATTTGTAATTAGTTATTTAACCCAAGAAAGATCTCTGCCCCAAATCCCACCATTTTTGTTATAATTAGAAGAGAGTACACAAAAGGAGAAGAGAATGAAGAGGTTATAATGAGTTTCTGTCGCAGGAGAGATGGCACCTATGGCTCACATCAACGGTGAAGGGTGGCATCTCTCTGCGTACAGAAACCCCTTCTAATCTCTAGCTGTGTAATGTATAGCTTGTTGGTTGTCCTCTCATCTGGTGTATCTTCTTTAGTAACCTATCTAAATCATTTCCTATGGATGAGTATTTTTCCTCACTCTAAGTCACAACATGCACACACACACCCTATGCGTTATAGTATAATATTTGTTCATGACTGGATTTATGTGGTTACAGGTATAGTCTGATAGTAAATTACCTCTAGATTTTGAGGTTTAGAGTTTGAATCCTAACCATGGTAAGTTTTTTTTTTTTTTTTTTTTAAAGAAAAGTAAAATTAACTGTGTTATATTGCTACAGGTTATATATGCTTGCAAAGGGTTGTACTTACAAAGTGTAATCTTTCAAGACGGGTCCGTAATCCTTAAAAGGACCAGAACCTTGGATTTGATATCCCTTGAGGAGTCTTCTGGGTCTTTGAATGTGTAACTACCAAAAATGGCTATATATATATATATTGTATTTGTGGTACTATTGTTGGGTTTGGTATATTGAAAGCTGTGACATATACATATTATTAATAAATAAATAAAGTGATATTTATAATTATTTTGATTGCTTATATGCATCATGAATACTTTTATAAACATAAAAAAAATTCCATGATTATTTATGTGACTATAAATTTAGTATATAAGTATTGCATGCTTAAGGATAAAATTTATAGATAATAATCTAAATAGTCCGTAATAATTAATTAAATTTTGGGATCTTTAATAAATTATTACAAGTACGGTTCAATCTCATTTAAAATAAAATAGTCTTATCCGGGCTATTAATGTAGAAATATTAGATTGGAGGTACTTTATATAATGAGAATATATAGGACTGAACCAGATAAATTATAAATCTCTAATAATCATCTGTTTTGGATTGGAGGTACTTTATATAATGAGATTATATAGGACTAAACTAGATAAATTATAAATATCTAATAATCATCTGTTTTGGATTGAAAGTACTTTATATAATGAGATTATATAGGACTGAATCAGATAAATTATAAATCTCTAATAATCATCCGTTACAAATAAAGTATTCAAATTTATCACTATAATGATTATATATTTGACAGTCTTAATCCTGAATATTTATTAAACTCATATTTATCATATTATGTTTTTTGACTTGCATGGTAAGATTTGTCTAAACACTGATCATAACTTAGCATCTTGGAAACATAATGTAATAAATGGCTGGGAATAATATTATATAGATATGGAATCCATTCCTTCCTTATGGAAGTTAGAAAAATATTTCTCTTGAGTGATGATTTAAAGTTTGAACAGTTGAGCGCTCGTTCATAATAAGATTATGAATTAACTGTTCATTAGAGAATTATTGAAACTCAAGGATAAAAATATAATAAAAAAGGTAAACGAAAATTGAACCTAGCTCTTATTATGAACTATTTATGGAGGATTGACTTATATGTAATGATCATATCAATAGACTATTCGTTAATTTTTTTTTAGTAACTTCACTATAATCTCAAGAGTTTAGTTTCAGGTTTTTAGTGGAGTAACACTGAAATTAATAATTTTGCCACATTAGTTAAAGAGTTTAATTAATTATCAAATTTATTGGAGCTTGGGTTATAGGTCCATAGATCCCCAATACCACATCTATAACACTGTATTAGATTTAATGTATATAATGAATTATACATATTTAATTTAAAATTATTGAATTTTGAATTAACTATTTCACACTTGAGATATTAATGTGATACAGAAAAATATTCTCTATAACACATAATATAATGTGATAAATGTTGTCATAATTTAACTGAGCATTAGTTAATTAATTAATTGATTATATTTAACTAATGAGATTAGTTAAATATAGTTTTTAAATTAATTAATTAATAATATTTGAATATAATTTTAATTTTGTGTGTGACATATGTGTGGTGAGACTACCTTTTGTCTTTTCCTAAATGGACACAAAATTAAATAATTGATTGATTAATTTAAAAATCTAATTTTAAATAAATATGATTTATTTTTTGAATTCAGGTATATATATATGGTTTTAAACCAAATCTTATTTATATATATGTATAAGATTTTATTTTATATATATATATATTAATAAGATCGTAAACGTGCTTTACATTTGAAAACAAAACAAAAAACAAAACGTAAACGTACGTTTTCTTAAACATACATACATATATATATATATATATATATATACACTAATAACATACATATATATATATATATACTAATAACAGTCACAATCGTGATTTCATTTTTTTAATTAAAAAAAAGATAAGAAATGTAGAGTATATTCCTTCCTCATATATTTGATATGGTGGTTATTTCATATTTAAAGTAAATTAAAATTAATTAAAAAATAACTAATTGCTCAGATATAAAAAGGTAGAGATAACAATTATCTTCATAGATCCAAAAAAGTGCAAGGTTAATTCATTCTTGCATTTTGACGCCCATCTGTCTTTCTATTGATGTGGAGGCCTAGCTTGGAAGATCGTGGTGTCAAAGAGGAAAGCTAAGATACTCTGATAGGTCATCAAAAGGTTGGTAAAAATTTTCAAAGCTTTCTATTATTAATTAAAATTATATATCTATTCCCGATGAACAAAGTTTTCTGGAAAATTTTTGTTTGTCAACGATCTGTTCCTTCCGCTGCCTTTTCATATTTTATTCCAACAACTAATACTAAGATGTTATTGCAGCTGCACCTTTTTATCTCTCGCAAGAGTTTTTGTCTCAATAAGTTTTTTGTTTTAAGGACATAGAATTAGGCAGTCATTAAACTTATCTAATTCATGTTTTTCCAATGGAATGTGGGACAGTCCATGTCCGGCTAGCTAGGGCATATGTACATAATATTATTAGAATAACTGTTTGGAAATCGAAGAAGTACTTGTGGGGTTGTAATAGATCAGTTTATTCAAAAAAACAAAAAAGAATGATCATGTATGGAAATTTAATGCCACAAACTAGATATAATATTAACTGATACTTTTACGCCAACTATGCCAAAATGTAACACCCGTAAAATTATGTGAAATTAAGAGATAATTAGTGTGTTAAATCAAATATCTGATGATTAATATTGATATTTTGATATATTAAACTTGATTTTACATCATTTTAGTCATTTTAAAATATTTTCATTTTGACCTATGATTTTTTAGATTTTATATTTTGATCCCTACTTTTAAAAATTTTGCATATCAGTCCTTTTGTTTTCGTCTAAAACCCTGGATTCTTTAAACATTTTAGAATGTTCAATTGATTATTTAAAGTTGGTACTATTACCCCATAAACTTGTCACACGTTTATAAGTTGCCCTTTGAACTTTTAATTTTGACAAGTTATCCTTCGAACTAGGGGTGAACGGTGGACGGTTTGATAGTTTTTGGGCGGGTGCGGTGCGATTTTTTGGGATGACGGGTTGGCGATTAACCAACCCGCAAACCGCCCACCACATGGCGGGCAGTTTTGGTTTTATTTTGGGTGGTTGCGGGCGGGTTGAGGTGGTTTAGACCTATGCTATTGTCCAATGTAATTTTTTGGACCTTTT
Source organism: Artocarpus heterophyllus (assembly GCA_025403435.1). NCBI lineage: Eukaryota > Viridiplantae > Streptophyta > Magnoliopsida > Rosales > Moraceae > Artocarpus > Artocarpus heterophyllus. The sequence goes on along the minus strand of CM046347.1, from coordinate 1,531,078 downwards.
TTTTAGAAAGTGAAGAAAATTTGTAGAAAATAGAAGATGATAATATATAAAGCATTCTCAGCAAGTTTGATGCTTAAAAACAGTGACCATATTCAAAAGTACAAATTAAGAAACATAATCATTCACTGCAACAAGAAACATCAACTACATATAAAGTGATAAATAAAATCAAGAGTCTATAAAAATTAAAGCCTATTCACTTGGTTCGAAAATAATAGAATGCTACAAATGAAATGATGAACAAAGTCAAGTGTTCTTTTTCTTTTAGGGCTTTCTCTACTAATTTACTTGATTTGAATTTTGATCACTTTACAAAATTATAGGAGAATTTTCAATTTCTAATATGTCAAGAGGCAGCTGATCTCATGCTTGAAGTGTTGGATTGTTCAATTATCTCTAAAATAAGAACAAAATCAAATACATGATAAGTTTTTTTAAAAAAATATATAGGCGGGCGGGTGCGGATTGAACCCGCCCTCAAAAACTTAAAACCAAACCCACCAGTGGGTTGCTAACGTAAACCCGCTTTTTTTTAGATAGGCGGGCGCAAACGCGGGCGGTTGGCGGGTGCGGGGCGGTTTTTGTACAGCCCTACCTTGAACTTACAAATTTGTAGCAAATCACTCCGTTGATAACAATTTTTAGTTTTTGATTAAAATTGATATATGATTTTCATATGGATCATTAATTAAGAGTATGAAAGGGTAACGGTAACCCAAATTTATATTCAAACTAAAATTAATTCAAATTTTCAATTTTGATGAAAATTTAATTAAAGATATTAACCAAAATAAATTTGAGTCAAAATACATAAAAATAATTGTTCATGTCAATAATTAACTATTTATGTGCATATTACATGTCAATTTTGGTCAAAAAACTAAAATCACTATTAATAGGGGGTGATTTACTGTAGAATCGTAAGTTCAGGAAGCAACTTGCTAAAATTTAAAATTCAGAAGTCAAATTATAAATGTATGACAAGTTCAGGGAGTAACATCGCCAAATTTTCTTTAAAGAATTAGATTGAAATGTTACCTATGAAGCTTTTCTTGCTATTTTGAATCTTTTGAAGATAGGATTTCTTGAATATGTTGATTATTCACTAGTCTTGTTGCTAAAAACTCTGTAATTTTGTCATTAAAGCAATTTAGAGGAAAAAAATTCTTAGATCTTGACGATTATGAAAAGGTTGGTTTAGGGTTTGGTAATTATTGTGTCTTTGAAATTTTAGTAAGAAAGTTTGGATTTAAAAGTTATTAAGTAGTACCCTCTATTTTGATCTTGCAAAGTCTAAGTTTTGAGATGTTTGGTAGACTTTGTTGAGAAATGATACAAAGGTTGATTTGAAAGTCTTCAAATCATATGTTTATACTGTGAAATGGGTTCCTTTATTGAGTTTGTATTTCAATTTTTGTATATTGTTTTATTCCAAAAACTTTATGGTATTTAAAGGCACACTAATACCTTCTTAATTTACATAATTGTGTTGAAAAAATTAACTCTCTACCGTGAACGGAAATTTAAAACGTGTTGTTTGCTTGATAAGGATGCGGAACGATTTAGTCGAAAATGAATGTGAATATGAGACATTTGACTATATCTCGGAAAGCTTATGGAACGGTTTAATGAAATGTGAATAGAAGGTTGAACCCGAGGGTGGATTCATCAAATATTTAGCCATCGAGGTAGGATATTTGTAACCCTTTCTTGACAACCAATATTTTGTTTTTAAGTATTTTGGACAAATATATTTTTAAGTAAAATAATTTGAGAAATTATTTTGTTAAATCATGATTTTAGAAATTAACATCTAAAATCACATCTTGTGAAATGTTGTGTTTTTGTAAAGTAGATCTTCACAGAGATTAACTCATTTTGGTTTCTTGGAAAATAGAAAAAAAAGTATTTATTCTTTTTACATAGGATTTTGATATTTAAAATCTTTTGAAAAGGTTTTTGTATTTAAAATGTATACCAGTTAGACCCAGGTTGATGGAAAAAAATATTTTTTATTTGAAAATATTTTTCCATAGCTTTAGAAAATAGATTAGGGCATTTTAAAGTTTATATCTAGATAAGCCGGATTGCATACATTGTACAAAAAGGACACCTTACTAATCGGGCTAATCGTTGCGGTATTTTGATATTTAAAAAACAAAAATAAAAAATAAGCACAAGCACATATGAAAATCAATTGTGTTAATAAGAGTAAAGAAAGAAAAAAATACATTTCAAATTCTCTCAATAGGATTAAATAAAAAAGAATGCATTTTTTTATTAAAAAAATAATAGTTAAAGGATAGGGTGAAAAAGCTTTTAAAAAGAGACATATTTTAAGAAAAAATTATTGTAATAGGCTAATGCAAAAAAACTCAACAATATTATTTTAATAGTAGTAAACGAGAGTAATATAGAAAATAAAACTATAAAATAAAAACAACACATTTAGAAGAAGTTATTTCAATTTGGAATTTATTTTGATATCATAAGATGACAAAACAATGAATAAGCAAAAGAAAGAATACGGTTAAAAAGTTTTAAAAAAGTATGTCTTTTTTTGAAAGGATAAGTTTTTTTCTTTGAGAGTGTGGGGTTAAGGGGAAAAAAACAAAGTTGAAAAGGCAAAAAAGATAAGAACCTGTAACGCCCCGAAATTTATTTAACGTTAATGTAATGTAAATGATGAATTAGTGTGCCATAATTAACGTTTTAACATTAATTAGATTATTTGGTTGGATTTTGAATTTTTGGTTGTTTTGTTAATTTGATGAATCCAAATGATTTCTTATTGTCTTAAAATGATGTTTTGAGTTTTAAAACACAACAATTTGTAAAATGTTAAAAATACTCCGTTTTGCAAAACCGTGGGCGGTACATGGTTTTCGCACAGTAAAACCGCCCATCGATTTTCTCTATTTATTTCCTTCCTCTCTCTCTCTCTCCTCACTCTCACGCATCTCTCTCTCTTCCTCTTGATCTCTCTCTCGGCAGCTCTCTCTCTCTCTCAAATTTCTCTCTCAAATTTTTGAAACCAAATTCGAGTCCAAGCTTCGGGTTAGCAAGGAGGAGGCTCAGGGACGTGATTTAGCAACCGAGAACGCGGATTGAAGCTTCGATTCGAGGTCAGATTCAAAATTTCTAAACTTTTTCCAAAATTTTCAATTTGGTGCATTTTTGAAATCTAGGGTTGTTTAAGCTTAGAAAACCGTGGATTAGAGTTAAATGAACTTAGAACAACTAGAATCTAAGCTTAGATTGAAGAAAAACAGATTGAATTCAAGATTTTTCATTTTTCTCCTCATTATCTCATTTTTGGATTTTTGAGGATTTCGAGTTTAAATATTGTTTAAATGAGTTCAAACATGTTCTAGTATGTTTTTCTATTATCTATGAATGTTTTCTATGCCTGAGATTTGAGAAAAATAGGTTAGAATCAAGATTTAAATTTTAGGGATCGAGAAACCCGTGGCTGGGATTTCTGGATTCTCCCAGTTCGGCAGGCCAAACTGTGTGTTCGGCAGGCTGGAGTGATGATCGGCAGGCCGGTGTTCTTTCGACCGGTAGGCCGAACCTGGGGAAGTGTTCGGCCGACCGAACTTTGCTTCCGGCAGGCCGAACTGCACAGTTCGGCCGGCCGAAGCAGGGAGTCCGGCAGGCCGACCGAGGCATGGAAAATTTTGTGATTTTTCACCGTTTTCACTATTTTGAACCCTGATTTAAATCCCAACCTTATAGAATGATTTTAAAGGTATAAATGGCACACTAGGACATCATGAAATGGTTTAATAACATAGAATGTCTCGAACTAGATATTGATCAACTTAGTTTGTGTCTAGGATCGTTCGTGGTTCCGCGGAGCTAACGTATAGCGGATCGGGATTACGGTGTGGGGCACCGGCACGAGTATTGAGGTAGGACTTCTATCCTATTTCCTTGGTAGCCTTGTTTTGAAATGATTTGGCTTTGAAAAGGATTTCTATCAAAATATTTTCAATGGTTGTTGGAAATGGTTTTATCGGTTATATTTTAATATACCGTGATTATGAAATGAACTTCATAATGAACGTAATTGACAACACTCGGTAATTGGGTTTTGAATGATAATGATAATAAACACAAAGGCATGATGCCATATTAGAGATCGGGTCATGTAGCGATCGACCTTGGGGGCAGGTCCCGAAACCCAGCTGGGCCACTACGGTGGTGATATCATGGTTTGCCTAGGTAAAAGAAAAATGGTGTTTTCGATTGTACGAGTAGATTGTTCTGTGTCAGAACGGCTCTATTCAAATTTTGTATTTACTTATTTATTTATTTATTTAAGTTTTCTTTTGAGTACTCATAACAATGAACTGTTTCTTTAAATTAAATTATTTTATAAAACATAGTCCTACTGAGCCTTTCGCTCACGTTTTATTGTTTTAAATTTTCCCCCCTTCTAGGTGGTTTCCCATTTAGGTTTGGAGAGGATTATTTGGACCGAACTCAGGAGCAATAAGAGGATTATTTATATTTTGTATTATTTAATCAAGGCATGTAAGATTCTAATTTTATTTATATCTGGACTGTGATTGTATTTATGATATTGTCAGAACCATGTGTGTGCACAAGTTGTGGGTTGTGGAACCCATACTCGCGGTTTTTATTTAATTTTTATTACTTGCTTAATATTTATAAATTCTTTTATAAAATGTGGTGGAAAAACTTCTTATTCCTTACTTAATTTGATTCTTAAACCATTGGTTTCAATTAAATTTCCTTTTAATTAATCTAAATATTCCGTCACGTCACCTCCCGTACTCCGGGGCGTGACAGAATGGTATCAGAGCTCAAGGTTATGAACCTTGGGAATTGTGCACACATAGGTTTGACAATGAAATACCTCTGACAGTCCAAATTTTGTTTTCAAAAGTGAGAGAATGGCACCTAGACGTCGTTCGACTGCTGACGCCGAGTTCGAAAATGATGAGAGCATGATGAGGTCTATGTTTGCGGCTTTCCTGCAGATGGCAGCCAGGGCTAGACCGGAAGACTCTAGTGTTGGTAGTCGGCATGCGTACTTTAAGGAATTCCGGTGGGCGTCTATTCTGAATTTTGATGGCAATGGGGATCCGCAGTTGGCAGAGTATTGGCTGGATTCGATCTTGAAGCATTTGGATACCCTTCGTGTGCCTGAGGAGTATCGTGTGGAGTTCGCGGCGTATAAGCTCGAGGGTGGCGCTAACACTTGGTGGAAGCAGACTAAGCGTCTGGAGCGCGTTGGTGATATCAGTTGGGATAGGTTCGAGGAGCTGTTCTATGATCGGTATTTTTCGCAGGGGTATAGAGATCAGAAGGCAGCTGAGTTTTATAGATTGCAGCAGGGTGATCTGTCAGTTCGGGAATATGAGGCAAGGTTTAATGAGTTGGCTAGGTTTGCTCCATCGACGGTGGCATCGGAGCGTGAAAAGTTGTGACACCCGTTATTCTTCTAATGGGTATTGAGGTAATTAAATTAATTTTTAATGTATAAAAAAAATTGCTTCATTTAAATTTATTTTATAATATTTATTTTTATCTATTTTTAAATTTTCTAAAATTCTCCTATATTTATTTAGTATGATTACTAAAAAGCCTTAGAACTTCTAATAAATCTCAAAAATGTCATATTGGCATTATGTGTGTTAAAGTCTTTAGATGAGACATAAGGATATCTTTTCCAACTACTCTTGACCCTCATTTTCTTTATTTCCTCCGTGACATGCTTCAACATGTCTCCTCTATAATTGTTTCTATCACTTCTCTTCAAAGACTTCATCTTTTCTTCCTTTCTCTTCCACGGTTCCCACACTCTTCTTCTCATTTCTTTGCTGAAGCAAAATACTTAGAGAACTTCTTCAAGGCAGCCATAAAAATCAGCCACCATCACCTCCATTTGAGCAAGAATTTCAGTCATACCGAAGTAAAGGAACCTGTTTTGAAGCCATTTCAAGCTTCCAACTAACCATAATCCGAGGTTAGAATCTTATGAACAAATTTAGTCTTTCATTTATAAATTTTCTTTTATACTAAAGGATTATTCAAATTTGCGTTTGTTGCTATTTTGGAGCATATGTATGAAGTCTAAGTGTATATGCCCTAGACAGAAAATTTATATTGTTAAACTTTATAATACCTCTATGGGCAGTGGTTATTTCTTGAAATTCTAAGATTAAATTAAAATAAATTTTATGAATGTAGTTGTATGTTGTGCTTTAGTTTTAATTGTCCTTATGCACGCCTTAGGATCAAGGGAGTATGGAGCTAACGTTAACTGATTCCAGGATTAAAAGATTTTTGATAAGCTTGAAAGGTAGGGATTCTCTTACTCATCTTTTGTGAGGTTTTTATAGAATTAAAATTGATTGTTTTGCCGCAATATATATATATCTATGTTGAACTGATATTATATGTGTATCACATATGAAACTATGACATGGACTCGTCTTGTATTGTACGGCGAGGAACATAATGAATTGACACATGTTATAAATTGAGAAGCATGGTTAGGAAAATTAACTCTATTAATAATGATTTAATATAGAGAAATTGTGAGACATGAAAAGGGCGACGGTTACGTCCTTGGGCATGAATACCCTAAAAGGTAAAATAGGGGGAAGGTGATGACGCTTCCTTGGGTTGAAAGTCCCAGAACACACTGTACAGGAATTGATTTGGTGAGGACTCGGGGCTTGATGTCCCCTCACCGGAACACCCTTGGAATGTTTATAGGGTGATCAAGTGCGCCCATTTGGGTTTCGATGAGTTGAGTGATACTCAATTTAACATGGATACCTAGGAACAATGATGATTGGTAATATTTGTATAAATGTGTAATTATGACACTTGGTAATGATTAACTACGGTATCCATAAGATGTGATCATAATAAACCTCATAATCTGGAATATGATGTAACTTACTAACCATGCAGATTTTAATGTGATAATGATAAAGGTGAGTAATGGTTTTCTCTACTGAGCATAGTGTTGCTCATTCCCTTATGTTTATATCTTTTCAGGACTCACTAAGTGTGAGGTGGCTACGAGAAATATAGTTGAGGAAGTGATGTAACTATATTACATTGGGACTGCTCAATTGTAAAGAATGTTCTTCATGATAATGTAAGCATCAATTGTTACTTTCTGTGACTGTATTACAATGTGTTGAGGGTTAAAATGATGATGACAACAGTTTATATTATTAAATTTAAGGTGCTACATTAAAACTGTGGTTTAATTGTCGTTTATATTTTTATTTTTGAGTTGAGAGTTTTCATTTAAGTCCCGGGCAAATTTTATTTTTAAGGTTTTACTTTTATTATTTATTTTTATTTTATCTCATTAAAAACTGTTAACCCCCATATAGGGGCGTTACAGAATTTTTGGTATCAGAGCCTAGGTTCGGTTAACCTAGGGAGTGTAGCACCACTTTAAAAAAATATATTTTTGAGATGGTTTTGAAGCTGAATTTTCATTGTCATCATCAAAATGAACCTTCACATTGATTTATACAGTCTAGAAGGATGTAACATGGAAAGGCCATAGAATGAAAATATCAATAGTTATATGAGTACAATAATTATATAGAAGGAAAGTATTAATAGTTATAAGGGAATGATAATTATATGGAATGAGTTTATAAGTAGAATGCTTATGAGAGATTCGTATAATATTTGGATCTATAAGCATATCTAATTCGTATAAACGATGAGAAATTCGTATAGATACGAGGATTTAAAAGCCTTTTGTCTCGTGAAAAACAATAAGAAATATAAGGCTTGATTTATTGATTTTAAAGTTTGACATAGATATGCCAAATTTTTCGTAATTGATTCAAACCTAAGTAATGATTATGTGTGGATTCGATGGAGCACATAAGTGTCAATGTCTTTTCTTAAAAGTTCTATTTATTTGAGGAATATGATATAAGTTGAGAATCATGGTATTGAATCTTGAAAGAGATAAATGTTAGACTTTTGGTCTGTTGAGACTGTGTAAAGTCTAGAATACATGAATCTCAAAATTGAAATATTTCGTTACATACATTGTATTTAAGTGTATCAGTGAATCTTTTGGTTACCTAAGGTTTTGTTATATGAGGAAATTATATATTGTATGAGTAGAATTGTGGGGATTGTAGATGTTCTTAAGTAGTAACATCAAGTGTCTTTGTTCATTGATATGGTCTATGTTGGAAGACGTAAATCGTATTGATTTCAAGGTTAGTCACATTCTAAACCCTTGGTAGTAATGA